>CM067356.1:57579559-57623656 GCA_034190875.2 Urechis unicinctus | reverse complement strand
TTGTGCTTTGTTCACTGATATAAGCTAAGCAGAATTGATACTCTTGTTTTTACTATCATAGATTGGCCAATATGCTGTATACGCATAATCATTCTGACAGTCTCGAATGACCTCTGTTTTACAGTTTAGATATGTACACAGATGACTTATGGGAGAGACTGGACACTTTGCCTTGATATACGTCCATGAAGTCCTTCTTGATTTGAGTAAATCTTTCCCTACAGCTTCACCATTATGGGATATCCCACAATCCACTAATAGAAAGCTGTCATCAACTAAAGCTACAAGCGGTTGATAGATGTCGTCCGATCGCTCATCTACTTCCTGGTAAATATCACTGGGAACAAGGAAGTGTGCCCGGGGAGCCACGGCGCAAACGTTTGCTTTGTCGTATGTCAGCTGCGCACAGTCGGGGGAGATGTCTACAGTTCCAGACAGTAAAGTCTACCCCCGTTATATTATGCCTTTTTTGTCCATATTTACTTTGTCACTCAATAAGATGTTAAGCACGTGCATATCGCTGGATACGCCCCTGCATGTGATCTATAAAGTAAAACGCTCGTTGCTCTGGCAATAGCTGGGCGGCATGAGATCGAGCTCATTGAGATTCTCTTGTCGGGCACGTCGCTTGTGTGCTGAAATAGGATCTCTGTCGTCTGTGAATTCACGGTAAGGTTGAGCCTTTCTTTTCTTTCCCCATCTTCTACTATTCACCAGTAAATGTGCGTAGTTTGGGTCCGCTGAACGAATCTACAGCCAGTTTTGGCTCCAATCCTCACAAGATTTTACAGATTCATTGGTGATCAAACACCACTGTGTTGGTACACGCTTTCGCTATGCCATTTATGCAATAGACAACAAAAATGATCCGACGCAGTTCGCGTTTGTTAACATGCCGCTATATGAGCTAGACACGGTTTGTCGCGTTATATTTCTATAGTGCGTGGGCTATCATTTGATTTCTTTATCTAGCCCTGAATAGTTGAGAGGTGTAGAATTCAGACCAACCACTTCTACTACGTCAGGAAGGGGAAACTTACCTCTCAAGCGCATACTTTAGTCAAGACACATGTACACATTTAATACTTTATCAGGAGCGTAAATGTGATACAAAATGGCGACTGATAGGGGTAGGCGGTCGAAGAGACACTACCTATGATACAACAGATATGATATATGTGCATGTCGTTCCGTATGGAATGCCATGGTGGACATTTCTGTATAACTGGAAGAATTGGCGATTCCCTTGCATATCCCACACGTTGTGCACTGGGAAGTCTGAGGAACCCCAAACCCAAACTTCGACAGTCAATTAGAGGCTTAGCTAGAGACTTAGGTATATGCAAATTAAGCATGCGAACGATTTATGATCAATGACTAGGAACATTGCCTATGCTGCCAGTGGTGCTAGGTGTTCATTTTAAAGACACTGACCCTAAGCGATGAGGGTTATGGGAAAGGGGCAATTTCAGATTGTCATACCGATTTATGCTGTGCCAATATTTAGGCCAGTGAGGAATTCCTTGTCAACATGCTTGTAAGGTGCGATGTGTGGGTTCCAACAACATGCAAAGCATAACACATGATACCGGTTTTTTCCTTATTTGTGGATCACAAAATTCTTACTAAAAATGCAAGCTGTTGTTTACCTTATCATGGTTCGGTGCCTGTGATGGCTATGAGTATATGGTAGGATGCTTTACCGAAGCTGCACATTGCATTCAAAATTGATGTACCCAATACTCTTGACTTATTCTAAGGAGGTCTGTCCCGTCGCACAAACCCTAAGGTATCTATTATTGATTCGTTTTATTACATATTTAGATAAAATCAGTGCACTGCTGCCTCCCCAGTATTGATTCCTTCACTACTACTTCCTTGTTCATCATCGCCGGGTTTGCCATACCTTGCAAAACCATATGCATAGCCATAAATGTCTCGCCTGTTGATCAATAACAAGATATTACGTTGTCATGTAGCAACACTAGACGAGTGACGTGAGGGGGTGGGTTTGAATAGATTGCGCCGTCTCAAACACCCTGATGTCCCTTTGAACTACTTTTGCAGGCTTATGGCAAGCTATCATAATATGTTTTTCAGTGCAATGAAGTGGGTTTGGTTGAGACACTTGAAAAAGAGAGTGTATGAAACGACCGCCACGACGCACCACACCTAGCAACGACCTCAATATATCAAGTAAAGGTCACCCATTCCAGCGCATGCAATAGTGATTCGAGTCTAGCATGGCATATAACGAGATAGGGTGCTCCTGTGCGGACATGGTTCAGATGCGTAGGTAATCAAATTGAACCGGGTCATTTACCTGGCTTTACTGAACCCCTTGTCTTTTGACTCACATACTTTCTCCTGAGTTTGGCATTCAAGTTAAGACAAACGTTCCTAGCGCTACTTCTGCAACATCAACTGATACATGCAAAAGATAGGCTGACAGAGCAGACGAAAACATTGTTTTGCTCAATCTAGGTGTCTGGACATTTGCAAGATGTCGTTATGATTTGTTGGTAGGTGTATTATGCGTACTTATGTGATAAGGTCAAGAGATCCTAATATTAATTGCATTAACTGATGGCCTATATATAACAGAATGTATTGATGAATTTCGCCCATATTTGCGGAACAACGTCAGTATATTACTATTGCGCTGCTTATTACATACCCCTCATCTACAACAATATCAACGGCAACCCACAGCGTAAATCACTACACTTCTACCTCCACTCCACATTGACCACTACCCATCATCATCAAACTGCCCACATCGACCAAAACCATGCATCTACATATAAAGCTAACCTATATTGACTGCCATCGCACATCGACTACACACTGACGACGACCAAAATTTGACCACCCATCCCCATCGATCACCACCATGCAATGACCACCGACACACTGTCCATGCTACGCCACATAGACCAAACTGTTACTCCTTTTTAGTCAGATGATCAAGAGGCATGCATTATGCAGCGCAGCAGGTCGTCTAAATACAACTTAACGTTAAATATGCAAAGTGATACCAATGTATATTGAAAAACAAATATAGAGCTGGAGTTTGCATCATGCTGACTCTGGTGTTCAACTAAATAACTCTGTGAAAATTCAGTAACGAGTCATAATGAACCATGTGTGATGGAAAGTATTGATCTGAATTCTTTACCAGGAACTATCGAAAACATGATGGGCTGAATACATAAAACAAACAGTCATTCTCGGCTGCACTTTTCTTGCTCAGACAATAAACTATCATCAAACAGTTATGAGCCTTGTTTGTAGCTTGTACGCCCCAAATTTTCGTTCTGGCTGCCGTATTTCATTATAATTAATGATATACAGCATTCGTTATCCGGGAAGGCGTTCATATAGCTTACACACGCAAATTGCATTAGTTTGATTTAATTTGATTAAGGCTTCAGCTGAATGACATCATTCAAATCGCCTTTTGTTTGTGATCTAACAATGATTTAGGTTAAATGGAAAGAGGTCATTAATGATTGTAATATATTGATACCATTAGCGCCCACAGAGATTAACATATCGCATCCAAAAGTAGTTAAGCATTGTTTGATTTATAGGTAGCCTAATAGGCTTTCACTTTGTGTATGCAAATTAAAATGCTGCACAGGCGAAAACATTGAGCTTGCCACAGTTGTTAATTCCAATTGACCATCCGCGGGATTACATCCTCTTATCTGTTGAAGCGCTCTGGGTCTTGTCTAGGGTAACAGAGGGATAACAAGGGTTGCTGATATGTCGAGTTTGCGGTTGCTGATTAACATCACAAAGCATAGAAAATAGTCATGACGTATGAATGAATTCTTCTATTACACCTATATGGATTGTTGTGCTTGTCCCAATTTTAGGAGTGTTTGACATCCTCGGAGAAAGCAACAGTCGTACATTTTTATACATTACTGCTTTTCGTTTTAGGCTCGTTTGTCTGTGCATTATTTAACACGGGCGCATTAGGTTTCTCTTGAATTAATACCTATTGTCATATTGTCAATTTCAATGAACAGCATACCACAAATGGACTATGGTAACTATCCTGATAGAGTTTATTCTGACTAGATGGGTTCTGTCCCAAGTCTACCTCCCATGCATTTGAAGTGTCTCGCCGTGTGTCTTAGAAAGGTTAGGGATCTGGTATTTGTGCAATAAACAGTAAAAGTAGAACAGGAAGTTCACGCAAGTGATGACCACTTGCTTTAGATGCACCAGTATGGGCTATGTCTTTAATGTTATGACGTTGATTTGACCGACACCATCTAGGTCGCCCCACCTATCATCTACCAGCACGAAATGGATAACCAGCTTTCGTAGATAATTGCTTACCTGACATGCTATAGTATAGGATCACAGCAAGAGTGTTGAATACTTATGAGTCGAACTTTCCGTTATTCTTCAAATGGTTTAGTAGCCAACCTTGATGCGTAAGACACACCAACTAAAGCAGTTAGATTTCTTTAATCTTCGTTAACAATTTCATAATAGTTGATGCTTTTGATAACGGTCTCAATTTACATGGGCATGATGACTCAATTATCCTGGCTACCGCTAAGAAGTACGTAAGCAATGACTTCGGGCCCTTTAAAAGTTATTTGCCGGGACATAACTATCATTGATCAGAGGTTTCCATGGTACTTTATTGCATGATACATTCTCATTTCGTGGGAAGTTCAATGTCATGTGTGAACATCATTGCTACAACTATGATTCCGACAGTGACTGTGCACAAATACTTAGGTAATTTGCATGCATTTTGGAAGTGTGGCATTCTTAAGCATAGCACATGGTTGTTACAAACCAACAGTGCAGTGTAATGAAGCTGCATTAGACGTAAATTTACACCCTTCTTAACACAAATTGGCACTATCGCTTACAGCGGTGAAAAAAACTCATGTTAGTTCACAAACACCGAACCCGGTATTAAAGCACTGCGCGACGATGTACCGCGACACCCGTCGTAGTCCTGTTAATTTGTTTGCATTCAGTTTGGATCTATACGTTCTCTTGTCCACACTCATCCAACCTTTCAGGATGCAGTTATAAATCATTGCACAATCTATGGGCTGCGGTGATGTGCACTTTAACACAGACGTAGAATCAAGCTGCTCATAAAAGAATCAAGGAATGTTACAAATTCATCGTCAATTATTATCCAATTGCATCTGCCACCTGGACAACAACATCTTGATTGTGCACTATCACTATTCATGTGATTAATCTGAGATATGCAAATATGCAAATCTAGTTAGCCTAACGCTGAAACATCTCAGACAGTCTGTTTTAAGATTTACTTAATCTAACTATTTAGGCCTCATTTGTATGAAACTTGCCCCACACATACTATCTTGTCAACCAACATATATAACTCAATGCGATATTATAGCAGCACGGCAGCAAATCAATAAAATAAACTTTACCAAATATTCCCAATCATGGTATTTATTTTCCGCTTGAGAGTAAAATCATAGCGCGTCCGCATTTGATCAAATAAATAATTGAGTCAACAAAACCCTTACGAGAGGAGATACACAGAGGCACATCAGCGGATAAGCGCTAAACATCGCGTATAATATACCCGCCGTTAATGCTCTGCTATTGATAGATGGATGGTAAGGGGAGGCTTCGTCTGCATTGTATTATCTAGGATATAGCGGTCAATTTTCATCCATGTATTGTAAATTAATATCTAACAATTAGGATAGAAAATCCGTGCGCCAGCGACACGCCATTTGCCACTATAACTATATTGCGCCTGCTTATTGGAGTTACATTGCCAGTATCGGGTTGAAGTTGCCGCAGTTGGTCAGGGCATCACCAGCTGCTGGATCATATAGTAAACTGCTAGTTGTAGTTTGATTGCGTACCCACTTCGCTAGGCTTGAGTTTCTTCTGGTTGATTGTATGGTTTTCTATCACATCCATGTTGCATGGCGTTGTTGAACCATATGTTTTTTGCCGCCTGACGTTCATGACGATGTAACATCTTACTTTACAAACACGCAAAGGTCATCTCCATTACAGTAAAGGTATTTACTCAAATGCGGCTCTTTTTCTCAGACTATAGTAGAATGATATGTCATGACCGTCTTGGACTAGGCATGATAAGTGAAAACACCCGACAAGACCTCGGTAAACTGACATTGCTGCCCAACTATACCATTCCGACCGGTGTTCACAACCGACGTTATTTGTTGTTTGCTTTAATTGTGTTTGCATGAACACATATCAATTGCTGATAGTCATTTACTGTTTACAACAGTCTTAACCACCATTATCAAACTATTTGCATGTATATTTTGATGGTGCATATACTGTATTGATAAAAGGCATTTCCTTTGTCGATTTAATACCCCTCTTTACTTTCTTAACGCAATGGCTGCCACCATCACTGCATTCAGGGTGTGCCATCCAGTATGTTAAATTAAGTGTAGCCATATTTCAAGCGGAAGTGCTGATGACACGACAAGTTAGCTGAACCGAGAACAGGTGGTACAAAATGGGATGCTATACTATCCGTGAGGCATTTTCGAAGCCTGTAACTATACAAATGGCTGCCTGTAGATAAAACATCTTTCAATTTGAAAACTGCTCGTTCAGGTGGTTGTCACAAATGTCTGATGCAGTCCCAGCATCGAAAAAGTAAATTGACCGAAAACGGTGAGAATACATAAGAGCAGGTGTCACGTGGCAAAACGTGGCACATTTGTTGCTGAGCCAATGTCAATCAGTCTTCTTCTATAAAACGATACCAAAGGAAATAAAAGCTTCTGTTGCAATGCTTCACCTAAGATTGGTAAAGATTGGCTATCCTTCACTGCATCTTACCTGTTACTTGTTCCTCATGTACAATTGATGCTCCAGCTAGAGTACGCCCGTACAAATCTATTCCCAGTCGCGTTTGAATGCACTCTCCTGCTAGTGCAATCTATTTTGTGGCATGTTCGATGCTTTGTTATAGCAGTTTGTTACTGAAACATATACGTGCATTTCTTAAAATACAGCATAATGTCTCAAAACCCCGACTTCTTCCGCCAATTACATTATTAAGAGCACAGCGGTGTTTGTGTACAATAAGTTTTGATTGCAGCGTTCCACTGTAACCAGATACACGTGCAATATAAGACATTCAGTGTCAGAATGAATTATAGCCCATTAGTCACGAAGCTTTTAAGTATATACTGTGAGTGTTATGGCATTTCCATGGATTACTTTGTTGATCGTGCTGAAGGAAATAGCAACATGATGATCTTGACATTAGCTTATTTAGTAAACCTGATATTAAAATATCTAATTTGCACGTTTGTACTATAATTTTGTCATATCGGTTAAGCTCTATTAAAACAAACATACTATTGTTTGTTTGCGGAGCAGCAAATTAAATTGAAAAATCCGGTGATTTAAGTACTCTTGACTGTTGTTTAAACACAATGATGGCTATGGTGAAGATAGGAATCGCACGAAATTGATACTTATTATGACAATGGCAATCGAGAGCAGAGTGTAATGGCAATACATGTAGAATGTTTGTCGAGGTCTGCTTAAATCAAAACAGCTTTCACATGCAACCAAATAAAGTACATAACTGTTTTGTGTCCTGTTATGCTTCATGACGGTAACGACATTGAGCGACTGAAGCGTTGACAGAAAACGAATAACAAATATGTGACGTCAATGTTTAATTTTGTAGTGACATATGACCGAGCTGTTAGAGTAAACTTGCCAGTTCTTCGCAGGGCGTTTAAGGCCTATCCGGGTGACTGTTTGGACTTTTTGCAACTGTATATACATCAGTCAACTACCCTGTGGTTCTCAAGAATCTCATGAAGATTATAAATATGAATAAATGTGGTTATGCTTAATTGTGCCGTGTTCTGAGTTGATGAATTCAACCTATTGCTTCACATCAGCAGATGCTTTGTCGTAAATCAAAGTAGTAACGGACAACATATACCATGACGGGTAAAAACTTTAAAAAGTTAACCGAGCAAGGTAACTGGACACATTGGCAGCAGGTGAATATACTGTTAATCTGTATCTGTCTGTTAGAGGTAGTTTTAGAAGCGACACTTGATTATTGCTGTTTACAATAACATGTCGGGCTTGTATTGGCAAAAAAAACTCCTCTGTTGGCTGGAAAGCAAAGCTCTTGTGATATTATGTTGTACATTATGTTGTACTAGTTACGACTCGAGAATATCTAAAAAAACATTAATGCACATAACATGTCAAATCTGTCATAACGTAAGAATATTGTAAGATCAATAATGTTTTATGAGAATTGAACAGTCGGCTGAAATTAGAATACATCTAGCGATGTATGCCATGAGATATGTTACTTTCCCCGGAAAGAATTACAGAAACAGGATGAATCATGATTAGGGAACCATATTCTATATAATAGTAGGCATTGGTAAGATGTTATGATTCAAACAGTATTAGTAGTTCCGGTCCCTACATTGCAAAGCAACTGCCGGACGAATGATCGTGTGACCAGTCACAAAAACATACTGTGCTCGTCTGTGTTTCCGCAGTAGATAATAAAATAACATTAGTTGGCACAGAGTGATCTCTCTATTGAGACCGAATACGTCAACGTTTCTACCATTGTTGTAAAATAGCGGGACCATAAATCCGTATTTCCAAGACAATGCTTGTTCAATAATGCGACGGTTATGATAAAGCGTAGATGGAAGTTTTTGGAATGCCGAGAAACGTGTTGCAGAATAAATATCAGTGATATGAATGGCTTATAGGATTGAGCACCGATATAGTCAATTTGATAATTGCTTTTATGTCGGGTTGGCCATAAATCTATTCTCAGTCAGTACTTGTGGCGTCTCCTCGGATAACAGAACCTTCCCGCCTAGACGTTATCTATCATGTTGGCAACAGTAACCGTTCGAAAACGACAATAAAAAGTTAATCAGAGAGCCTTTTATTTACTATCTAATTGATATTTTACAGCTAAGTAGATAAAAACCGAGTGTTATAAAACACCTTACGGCTACAGTCACTGCGATAAATCCTGTTGCACCGTTCCTAAAGAAACAACATCAACTAATTCAATTGTTATTTGAAAAGGATATTCTGATATGACGCTGAATATTTTAGCAAAGAACGATTATATTTGGTAAACCCTTATCCGCAAGTTAGGCTTCTGTATGGGTGTTTCGTATAATTATCAGTCAGTAAGACAACTTGGGAGGGGTTTAGTTTTGTTGCATTATCGATTCAGTCTAAGTATATATTCTCTCAATCAATTCGGCAAGAAGTGATCTATATCAGCTCAACCCAGGCATGTGATCGTTAATGTAGAATTACGCCCCTAACAAAATAATCGTGATCAGCAGAGCGATTCGCTGTTATGTGCTGACGCTGACAGTTGGGAAGACAAACGTTTAAAGCAACCATCGGATCCTTACAACGGTGGCGCAAATAGGTTATCATTTTAACAGCGGTCGCCGGATTTAGGCGAAACAGCAGAAAAAGCAATGCATGCAGTTAGAGATATTGGCCAGTTAATCTTCTCAACAAATAGAACGCACATCACACAGGGATTTCAATGTTACTTAAAATTAATTCGTAGCAAGACAATCATAAACATTATTACAGCGGCAAAGTAAACGATTCATTGGGAAATAACGTTGACAAGCATATTGGATAAATACTATAAATACGTGCGCCACATTGTTAAACACTTCACATTCACATAGCAACCACTGGCCGCTATCTAAGGTGCGATCGTAATTAGGATTAAACAAAAATCGGCCTAAAAGCACGAGATAATGGAAATATTACGATAAATTTCGGCAGCAATCAGCTTGTGGCACTATAGAAGTTTGAAAGCTTGTCGTGGTTGCAAGTCAGAATCAGTGTAAGGATGTTATCACATAGACAAAGCCGGCAGGGAATTAGCAGAATTCGACCACAACGTATTTAATTATAAGGGTGATATCGAAAGCATAAAACAGCAATGGAGTTGTCGGAAAACTATTCGCTCGTCTGTGCTATATATGTCATAACATAGTTAGCTAAAAAATGATGAATGCTCAATTTTCACATGTCAGACACTTCTCTGAATAGTTTTTTTTTTCAATGCCAGTGATTGCGTCCTGTCCACGTAGAGATTTGCAGGCAATTAGTCGTCATGACAACCCATTGAATACTGCGAAGCTGATAAATATCGAGGTGCGTGATGTATGCCACATAACGCGTTTTGTTTAGCTGAATGCATGCCACAAATTGCAGATAAACCATGCAAAAGCAGCGTGCGGAACACCCTAGATACATACAATCTAAAAGCTCATAAGATGAATCACAATTATATCGATTCGTTTTAGGTACGCGAACAAAATGCTATAACTTTGTTCAGCAGGTACTCAAATGAAGGCATGTCTTATATGACGCTTATAGCACATGTCCTTAATTATCAACCATATTGCGCCTTAACATATCGATGTAACCAGGCTCATGCATCGTTGTCACGTTCATACGGCTATATGGTCTACCATCGAACCTGTTATCATACATATGGTACTTACTTTAAGAGGGGACTGCTCGTATTCAAACTACCGAGGCTATCCCATACATGAACTGAAAATTGTATTTCTAGTTTTCTGCAAGTGAGCACAGATGACATAGATCCACGGACCATAGTTTGGGTAAAACCACTGCATTGCAACAAAACAATGTAGTCTACAAGACTTAGGAGATTGCATGATATATAGATGTAAACGTTCATGAATAGTCAGTTAGGTATAGTCCCTTTTCTATGCGCGGATCACAACTGACCGATTTTCAAAACAATTATTTGATGCAGTCTCTGTCATACTTAGTGGTATTTTTGTCTCTTGGCCAGCCATACATAACTTATTGTGCAGCGTAAGAATTCTTTACGTTCAGTGTGCTCCATATGTTTTAATCGTTTCAAAACACAATCACACGATGCAATGTGTTATGCACGCTCGCTTTTCCATGAAATTCAGAAAAAAGCCCGCCATCACTCGTTCAACGTTGATTGGTTTGAGTAATCTTGCTGCAATGACAGTTAATAATAAACCGCCATTATCAATTGTAGGAGAACGAGTGCATGTGTTTACGATAAGGACACATGAACAGACGCTCGTTGTTGCATAACATTAGTATTTACAAAGATTTTACAGTGCAACACCGAAGAACACTATTCTTTAAGGTGTACATTTTTCCTGTATTTCGCAGGTTGTCGAAGGTTGAAGCGATACAGGTGCTGCAGAGAGTGCCTGAAAAGCCGTAAGGTTGGCGTTCAACCAAACGTGTTCTCATGTAGTATTGTAACAGTGCATTGCAAAAGGCAGTATGCAGCCGTATACTTGCTACCCAAACAGGCGCTAATGCACCGACAAACAATCACAACTGCGCATTATGTGTCAACTATCTGCCACTTGTAATTACATTGATAGCGAGTAGTCATTGTCCAGATATATTACCTATCAATCAGGCATTAATGGGGTCTAACCATCGACGTGTATATATCTTCTTGCAAGCGGTCCGAATTCTCAGTATTAATAAAAGATTGACACTTCACTTGCATGTCCCGAGCTCAAACACTTTATGTTTTTGTCTTGTTACTCCATTGGTTGACAGTCAACGCAAATAAGGATATAGACTCTACCACTCAAATTGATGCCGGCACACGGAGTGTATGCGTGAACGCAAGGTTTTATTGCGGTCTCTGTGAAATTCAAAAGTTCGCTACCAAGACAAGAGCGCGAATAAGAGGTCAACATGTATTTTTTGTTCTACAGCACTGTTCTAACTATTTTTCTTCACATTTTGTATCAAACACAGTATGATTTGATTTGAAATGCACAATTGATAGAGAGTGGATATGTCACTAAGGTTTGTTGTTGTAGGCGTGTTGCTGATATTACAAGCCTTACAAGCATGCACTATGATAAGCTGTTAATTATGCTTATCAACGGGCTGTAAAATATTATATCGGACAAAATGTAAGCATTGGTGAATTGTATATATCGTCTGCATAACCTATTTCTACCTAATGGGAGTTAATGGCGGTTATCTCACTTCTTTGGATCTATTGGTATAATGCATATATATATATTCCAATGTATTGCAACATATATTTCGATTAGATGCGCTTATCTTTTCTCCATCCCCAATAACATATGTCGATTTTGTTTAACTTCATCACCAACCATAAATAAGAATGCAAGTTTCAACATCTAGCGGTGCTTGTAGCTACGCTGTGCTTTGCGTTTGCAATCAAGAATGGGTCCTTGAATGCAAAAGCAAAGCACAGCGCTGCATAATGCATGGCGATCGATCATCTGACTAAAGAGGTGTAAGAGTTTTCATATGCGTTTAGCTAGGGTGCCCTCATCCACCACTGTAACATTGTGTTCCCTGTGGCGCATAAGATGAATGAGATATAATCATTCAATTGCCTGAATCTTGAAGGTGATACAAGGCTGCATTACATAAGGCTGCATTACATAAGGCTGCATTACATAAAATACATTGAATTGTCAACCGAGTACACGCCAGCGCAACGGCTCCCCTGTTCTGCGGCCAGTCCAGTATTATGATGTTAAAATCTATGGATGATAAAAGCACCGATTTCTATTTTACCAATGCAGATACCGATACGGTATAATGTGACGTGCTTCTCATCAAAAATACGGCATACCGACGGTCGCAACGACTGCACACGCGCCCTTTAGATTAGCGCTGCTTGAAAGTTTGAAGGCCTTATTTTCTTTCAAATTTTTGATCAACTTAACGCAGGATATGAGCCTTAGCTTTTTGAACTCAACAATATACATGCAACAGATACCTTACCCCTTGGAAGTATGTGTATCATATAACACCCATAGTGCCACAAAGCATTGAGGCCAACTATGTGTGATGGAAAGTATTGATCTAAATGCTTTACCAGGAACTATCAGAAACATGATAGATTAAAAACATAAAACAAAGAAATTCTCGGCTGCACTTTTCATGCTCAGACAATATACTCTCATCAAACAGATACCAGCCTTGTTTGTAGCATGCACGCCCCAAATTTCCATTCTGGCTAACGCGTTTGATTATAACTAATCATATCCAGCACCGTCATCCGGAAAGGCTTTTATATAACTTTCACACGCACATTTCATTCATGGAGCATAATAGCAAAGCTCAATTCTATAGCCGTTACCGATCATTATCCATTTGAATGAATTTGATTACCGCCTCAGCAAAATGGCACCAATTAAATCGCTTTTTGTTTGTGATCTAACAATGAGATAGGTGAAATGGAAAGAGGATATCAATAGTTGTAATACATGATACCATCAGCGCCCGCATGGATTAGCGAATCGCATCCTGAGGTAGTTTATCATTGTGTGATTTATAGGTAGACTTGTAGGCTTTCCCCTTTAGTCTGATAATTGAAATGCCGGACAGTCAAAAACATTTAGTTTGCCACGGCTGGTAAATCCAAAAGACAATCAGCGGGATTACATCATATTATCTATTGAAGCGTGCTGGCTCTTGTATGGGGTAATTAAGGGATAATTAGGGTTGCTAATATGTCGAGTTTAGATCACTTAGCATGGCAAAAAGTCATGAAGCATGAGTTAGTTCTTCTAACAAACCTATACGGATTGTGGTGGTGGTCCCAATTTTTAGAGTGCTTGTAATCCTTGGAGAAAGCGACAGTCGTTCTTTTTTGTGCATTACAGTAGGCAGGATCGATTTTTTTCGTCTTAGGTTCTCTTATCTGTGCATTATGTAACACTGGCGCGTTAGGCTTTGATTCGTATGTCATAATGTCAATTTCATCGCAAAAAACATACTACAAATAGACAATGGTAACTATCCTGCCTTAATCATCTAACTAGATGGTTAATGTCCAAAGTTTGTCTAACACACAGAAGCACATCATTTTGCAATGTACAGCTGATGTATTAATATATTGTTAATCTTAACTTACTTAGAATGTAGAATGAAAGGATAAGTTCTCCTCAATACACCGTCTTTCTGTGTGCAACGTGATAATCCATTCTAGGTCGACCATATGATTTTGCAGACCGTTCAGTAATACATTTGGTGCAATAGCCGCGCAAACAGGTCCTGCATCTTAAAAGACAACAAATCGTAGCGAAAATTGCATAAACCCTTCGGCTTTGTGGCATGTAGCTTCATGATAGTCCAACATGCATTAGCATGGGCTCAATTTGTTAGCTGTAAAGTGATAAATCATGAGGAGTATTACCAATCGCCAGTGTCTACTCTATCCATTGCCTAACCAACTATACTGGTATGCTATTCAGCTGCCACTTAAGTTCCATACAGATATAAACTGGCACATGCCATACCCATCACCATCCCTCTATGCGGCATAACCCAACCTAAAAAGAATAGTCCACAACAAAGCCGTGTCAGCCACTTAACCTGCAACGGTAAGATAAGTGCCGAACGTAAATTGTCTCTTCTTACACGACATGTTTCATTATTTACGACACTTTATTCATTGTACACTTAAACCATAACTGCAGACGTTCATAATGAAACATTCGCTTCGTGACAAATATTGTACCTAAAGTGTCCACCAGACGTCGCCAGTGCTCGATGGAGCAACTAAACAACGACAATTTGTTCGCGTGTTCACATTTTACCCCGAATGTTGGTAGTAAGTAATCCTGTATGGACACAGCTGTTGTGTGAATTGCTCCCAAGAGAGCTTCTGTTTGCAGTCATTACGAAGATTTTTTAGTTGCAAATGTGATTTACAGACTAATTCACAATGTTTCATATGACCATTCACCAACCACAAGATGAAAAATGAGGCTGTAGCTTAATGACATTCAAAATTGGGCGGCGTTCTGACTGGCTTGGCCTACGACTCAGACGGAATGCGTTTTCTTTTAGTTAATAGGCATAGAAGCTGTAATTAGTGAATGGATGACACACTAATATATGTACGATCTGCAATGCCCAGCGTTACTACGGTTACAGGGAATGTTCTCCAATGGTTCATTGAAACGTAACACCAATATCGTTCCAACACGCCCTTCAAACAATACACACCCTTGAATTACCGCATTGACCAGAGAGAAATTGTGTATTTATAAACGTATCATTCTTCTCAGAAACAGAATGAAGAGGTCAGAATTTAAATATACGAAGTATTTACCGCATTGAAATTGTGTATTTATAACGTATCATTCTTCTAAAACAGAATGAATTTCGACGAAGTATTTGTGCTAAATGATCAGTTTATACTAATATTACGCTCGTCGCCTATGACAGGGATAATATAGCTTGAGTTACGCAAGGCAGTAGCAGACGTCATTGTGGTAGGCCTGTAGTTATGTATATAATCGTCAGATACCCGATTATACAACCAGGATCAGTCGAGTCACGCATATTTATGGTCATATCAAACAAGGCTAATGGATTTCCTTTTCAATACTGCTTTCTACAATTATATCACAGTAGTGGGCATAGTCGTCTGAAGGGGACATTGCAATCTGCCTGATAAATTAACTGTATCCGTTTACTCGTAAAATCATGTATTCCTTCTAAGCCATGCGGTGGACCTTACTAGTAACTTGTACAACAACCTAATCGCCTAATGGTGGCATTAAGTGCTATTCATCAGCACAGATGCTCACCAATATACCGAATGAAGCGCATGCGTAAATCACGAAGTGGTTTTATTCGTTGCACATGTCTAATCGATGGTAAATATATCCCAATCACATAAAAAGCGGTGGTATTGGTGGTTCATTGTTTCCATAAAGAATTTACTGGCTGACATTTGCAGCAATATAGATTATAATAAAGTTATATATAGGCACACTGACAACGTTTTGCAAGTGTCCAGGCAAGATACGTGTGGGATGAAAGCAACAAGGCATTCTAGGAAATGCGCAGCAAAATTAAAATCCCACCATATCCACAGGCAGAAAAGCACTCCTCGGTTGGCTAGAAATATATGGTGGCTTTGTGAAAGCAAAGCTCTGACATTATGTTGCACATTATGCTGCACTTGTTACGACTCGTGAATATCTGAAACCACTAATGCACATAACTTGCCAAATTTGTTATAACGTAAGAGTTTTGGAAGATCGATAATGTTTTATGAGACTTGAACAGTTGGACTTAAATGTTACTACATCTAGTGATGTATTTTATTGGATATATGACTCTCCCCGTAAAGAATGACAGAAAGGGGATAAGTCATGACTGGGGAACCACATCCTATCTGTTTGTTAGCACTGGTAAGATGTTAATAGTCCAACAGTTTTAGTAAGTTATTTTCCCATTTCCTTTCAGAGCCATAAATTGAAAAAAAACTGCCGGACGAGCAATCGTTTGACCTATCACGAAAGCGTACTGCGCACATCTAAGTAGATGACTCCGAGGAAGGAAAATACACACGGCTGTACTGGTTACACCTAGTGGCAGATGTCTGGTTCATATCAAATCGAGGCTGCAATGGACAACCAGCGTTTCATCGGTCATATGGAGTAACTGAAAACGGCAACCGACTATCAATAAACAGTGTATTTCTACACGGCCAACTTAATGCTTCACAAATGATGCAGATGCACCCTTTTTTGCGTCAGTCGCAATATGGCGTTATCACAGTCCATCAGGTGCTTTCCAGGAGTGCGATGTTAGCGGTTGTGATAAATGCAAACCTAGACAGTAATCCTCCGTTAGAATGATTAGCGATGTAACTAATGGAGTGTGGTGTGCGAGTCGAGCGAACGTTGATTCTATAGAGGGTCAACACGGGGGAGGGGTGATGATGGAGAGTAAAAATGCTCGCAGGTAAAGGTTATTAAGATCAAACTACATCAGACTAACAAGATGTATTTTTGTTTTCGATCGTTGGTCCAATGAGAGCAATCCCAAACGAATTTATAATGCTTTCGAACCGAAATTGGGAATGTCGGAAACGAACGAACGTTATAAGCGTGATTTAGTGATGTGTTCTTCTACCAAGATGTTCTATGCTGTATCATATAATCAGTAAAGACGACATCAGATACGATTGACGTCAATGCCACTTTATTTTCGTATTGAGCATAGTAAATATCACATAGCATATTACTGTCTTCCAAACACTTTTAAAATATTCCCACACACTTGCTATTCTGGTCTTGTAATTCCATTGTTTGACAGTCAACGCAAAAAGAGTCTACTCAAGAATCTACCACTCAAATTGATGCCGCCACAGGGAGCGTATGTGTAAACTTGAGGGTTTTTTTGCGGTTTCTGCGAAATGCAAGATTTCGCCACCAAGACAACAGTGTGGACTGGAGGTCAACATATTTTTGTCGTTCAGCAACACTGCTCTAACTATTTATTTTCACATTTGGTATCAAATACGGTATGATTTTATTTGAAGTGGACAATTGACAGAGAATGAATCTATCATTTTGGTTCTTTGATACGAGTGTGTTGCTGTTATAACAAGTCATAATGATCGTGCATCAGCTGTATATTATGTTTATCAACGGGTTGTAAAATATTAATATACACAAATTGTTAGCATTTCTGAATATTATTTATCGTCTGCATAACATAGATCTACCTAATGGTGCTTGATGACGGTTATGTCACTTCTTGGATATAATATAATAATGCACTGCAAACTGTTGCGACCAAATTTTCCGAATACAATGAATAATCCTTTACCATCTATATCATAATCTATAAACGCCATTGTCACAGTCATTACTAGCACCATGATCATAGTCAACCTCTTCTTTGGCGAACATCACGTCGCTGTATGTTTGATATTTATCGAGGAGGTGGTTCAAAATATTCCGAATGATATGGAAGTGCCTCAATCTTGCTCATTTGAGATGAAGAAAAAGTACTTATCCATTTGAGTTGTCATAAATAAACCATGAAGATTTAGCAAAATTCCCGATCTAGTTTTGTTCCTCAACGCCATGGTGCTCCAGTTAATTGGTTGTAATGACATTACTCCAAACAGCTGCTCCAACATTAATACGACATTATATATCAATGCCACTATGTTGCCTGACAGATATTGCTATGAAGCCATAGGACAAATCCTTGAGGTGTGTGATTGAGATATATATCGGCCATAATTAACTAGACCAAGTGATTGATTTGACTAAAAACGTGGCACCTATCACTTGGACCGGAATATTCCCATGTTGTGGCCATCCAACTTAATGTCGTTTACGAAACGATCTAACATTTATCAAAAGCGACCTGTAACAAATCGCTGTCGAAAAATGAATAATTCATCCATTGATAAACATCCCCTTATTATCGACTTCTCTCCATTTGGGCACTGTATTACATTTGCGGTCAAAGTGATTGACTAATATTTATATACGGTCGGCACAATAAACAAAAGCTGACTTTCGAATTAACGATGTAACGTGCGGATCATATCAGTGCACAGTCCGTCTATAATTCACAGTATTGAACAAACTAGCAGATGATTCAAACCTATATTAATAATATTTGTCTGAATCACAGAATTAGCGAAGATCGCAGCACCAAAAAAACATCAAAGCAGGTTCAAAAGCTTCGCAAATCGACTGCTTTATCTTGCCAGTGAAAATGGCTAATTGGTCGCCAGCACACAGTACATGGCTTTTCAGGTAATGCTCAGAGCTCCAAGACCATCGCAATGCATCAGAGTTTCCATTCAGTATTTATTCTATTGCGATATCCATATACATTCAATTTTATAAGTGAATATAGTAAATGTTTACTGCAGTTTAATAATCTCCTTGTAGTTTGACTTGTGGCATTTACCCGAGTGACAAAATCTGTCAGTTTAATTATCTCTCTATGGTGTAAATTATGGCTCTTTTGGCAAATGGTACTTTAACTTCTGAGAGCGGCACGAGGATAATGCCAGTTGGCAACTACTACAGCAGTTTCAGACTTACATGATGTTCATCCGATTACATGTGACAAACTTGCCCAAGCATGTGATTTGTTAAGTTACATAATGTTGTAAATTGTAGAGAGATGGCAAAGGTCATGCTTATAAGATGTCGTGTTTGTATACTGTTAAGTGGTTCCCGGCCCCTAAAATAAAGCAACCATGTGAAAAGCTTTAATGTAAAGCGCCAGCTAAAAGTGATATAATTGAATTAACCTTCAAGCCAACTTACGTGCTATGTATGGAGCAATTTGAACTGATCAGCGATCAGCATTAATTAGGCTTATTATCGATAGGAAGGAAAATGCAATGTTGAAATTTAATCTTGTTTGTTGACCGGTTAATATTCCTCAGCTAATTACTGTAATGCAACCACAGAGAAAGGGCAAGTTAATGATTAGTGGTCCAACTAAAATTGATGCCATTAGATTGTCCCAGGAGAAAACTTACGCGTGATAGGAGATGGTACGACCCCGCAATGGTCTGCTACATTATAAGCAGATAATTGACATCCACTGAATGTAAATCAAATTCGAAAGAAGTGTCCAACGAATGGTTAAAATGGCATGGCTACTGGCACCACCCAACCTCATTGGTCCATTTGTCTTGCACTTAAACACTAGTAGACTATTTGTTTAGCATTCATGCGATATAATAACTAGGGAGTCATTGGTGGTAAGCAATTTTTCCCAACGTTTAGTAGATAGTTCACGTGATTGGTGCATGATTATTTCTTTTAATAAAAGCATTAGAATTAATAAAGATAACCGGGTAACTTATTATATTGGTTGGCGCAATTATTTGTTACTTAGGGGGTTCAGATTGACAAAATGTGTTTTTAACATGAAAGTAGCGCGTTCATTGTTGTACCCAAATTTTTTATAAAAAACCAAATGGTGCAACATTTAATTTTGGAAACAAAATGTGCTTCAAAGAAGTACAAACTGGCATAATAGTCATTGGGACGTAAGCAGCTGTGTTATTGCACGGCGTTTAATTGATGGGGTTAAAATTCGATTTACGTGATGAATTAGCTTTAAGTGAGCTCGCAAAATAAGCATTCGTACCGTACTCTGCTTCACAACAAAAGAAATTAGTGTGTTTCAATTATTTTGGAATATAATTGTATTAAAAACACATGTGCCATCACTTCTTGACAACTTCATATATTGATGGAAATATTGAGCTAATTTAACAAATATTGCGATAAGTTTATTGTTCAAGATAAGAAGGAATTATGTAGAAAGCTGAATTATTCTTTCTCTTACAATGCTTCCGAATTTCGCTACCGTGACAGCGCATGTCATGTTTGTTGACTCGTAGCAAACATCACAGCTAAAGGTTAAAAGCAGCAGCAAATATGCTCCATAGATCTAGCAGGATTATTTAATGACAAAATAGGATTAAGTAATCTGCAAGTATTGATTCAAATGCATCATTTAGAGCTAAACAAAACATCCTATTTAGGTGGAATATATACCTAGACGCATATTCTACAGTTCATGGTCTTTGTTTGCAAGGCGAACAGTTATGACCGTGCGGGACTTTAATACATCTAAGTATCCAAAAGTTTCGACCATGTTGTCGTTGATAGGAACGGTTCTATGATAGCTGTACATTTTCATGACAAAGGCGGAAAGGGGGACATAATAACATTTTATGCAATAATATGGGTGTCCAATGACGATAATGCTTGATAGCGTATTGTGAAATTTTCATTTGATAACTACACCCTAAATTGCCGAATGGGGCACATCACGGATGTTAATTTAAAGCCTACATTTATACATCCATGTAAGTTACCTCTCGGCAAGTTACCTCCGTCACCTGATGAATTTTGCACAGCATATTATATTGCTATCTTGTTCACTGTTAATGAGGCTGTCCAGATTGGATGAAACGATAACTCTTATATCACACAGCAACGGATGCTAACACAAATGCCACATCAACCTATTTGTAGCACTAGATGTATAAAACAGCTTGCGAGAGTGCACCGTATAAAAACTGCCCCATGTTTATGGTGAGTTGTCAAGTAGTGACGCATAATAGAGGAAGACCCCACCCCTCGCTTCTCGCACATCTGGGTAGAGTATGACGAAAACGAGTAGTGGCTAAACATTGCTTTTCACGTCGCCATATTGTTGTATTGTTTGTCAGTGCTAATATAACTGAGGTTCCCTCTTAACAGCAGCAAAAATTATTTTATGTTTTGTTGTTGCTTATATTGATTGAAATATTGTTTAAAACGCAGATTAAGGGTATTGTTCTGCGCACAAAATAATTTTAAATCAAGAGTGAAATGCAATATAATTTTATGTCATATTCAGTTAAAGGAGACCATGTATGGAAATAAACAATGCAGCACGGGTAATAGAAAGAGTATAAACAGTTTTAGTCAAAACCGCACACTGGCGTACACACTAGAAACATTTTATGGCAAAATGCTATGGGCGAGCGCTGCAGAAACACGGCGAGTACTGTCACTTATTACTAGGCCGGCTTTTTTGACTGTCAAAAGCGTCCAGCACTGGACGAGCGTGACAAATCATGGGGCAAAAAACTGGGCCGGAAAGGCAGAGGCAATCCATCTAATGGTGAGGACGAACCTCCCTTTTAGTATCACTCTGGCCATCAACTCATCTGCGGTTGAAAATTGTGGTTGGGGGGATGTTTTTTGTGTGGCTACATGATACAAGACCAGGAGGACACAGGACACCTATGGTTCAACAGGCAAACATATCAATATGATAAGGAACTAAACAACCAGTACGCAATCAAACTACTACTCACAGATTAATGTTTGATCCGACATGCATTAAATCCCTGACAAATAACGGCAACTTCAATCCCTAACTGACAATGGGACTCAACTAAGCAGGTAGTGGTCAGCTTTCGTTTTTTCTCTACCAACAGTGATTCCATTGATCACATCGGGAAAGGGGTCCAGCGCGCTGTGATCATCTAGCTATATTACCTAGCTCTTAAATCTTCATTTTGATATAACATTGACGCTTTACGTGCTGATCCATGGTTGACACGTTTGACCTGAATAGACGGACTCAGATAGGAAATAAAATAGTTAAAGTTATGAAATTGCGGATCGCAGTCACATGTATTTTGTATCCTAATTGTTATACATAAACTAACAATACATCAATGGTAATTGACCACTAAAGATCCCAGATAGTAGCATCAAGCCAAACGTCCCCTAACAAGAACGATTGGGCGTACTCAGTGGGATGCTGAACGCAAAGTACCGGACGTACCTCCGTGTATATCCTCTCGTACGTTTATTGTTACACCAATCATGTTACAGATCAAATGAAGACGTATTTTGCATTTATATCGAAGCGGAAAATATATGAAAGGGATATCAGATGACGATAATGAGAATAAAATGCAAACTTTAGGCAGTAGTAAAAATTCTCGCCGAATTGTCATAGATGTAAGTATACATATACCATGACTTTACGGAGGCCTAGATAAATTTGAGTCGTGTCCATGTGTATTTTGACCACTACAATGCATTCTTCGAGGATTTAAGAAGATCAAAGAAATATAAATGACAGTACCACTTGGTTTACTGGTTAGTGGAATGTGCGTATTTAGGTGGTCATGCGTACTGTATATGTGCTGTATTCCGGTCCTTGTCCTGGTAAATTCTGAACAAAAGGAAACATATAATTTACGACTATAAATAAAAAAAAAAAAGCTATCGGGCCACCCATCATTCATATCCCCCACCCCCGATCGCTGTAAACACTATTGGCAAAGTTGGTAAATAATTGCAAGCATTCGATAGCATCAGAGTAGTCCTGCATATGCAAATAATTGGACCATAGAAACCTTGACCCCACAACATGGCATCTAAGTCGTCCAAGCGTTCAAGAAGCAAGGTTTTCTTCCATTGCCCTGTAGACGGCTAATATATTCCCGTCATGTAACAAGTCGTAGTAAAGGGGTGGATCTTGTTCGCCATGAAGCATTTGCTTGCAGCCATTAAGAACAACATTAAGAATAATAATGTCTTATATATGCACACTGACAGTGTTTTTGCAAACGTCCCAGCCAGACGCATGCGCTCTTCCATAAAGTATGCTTCACATCGTTAACCACTAATGTTAAGGCGTCAATGCATTGTGGCACTATGACGAAACGATCTATTGTAAGAATGTAAATAAAAAACTGCATGTAAGCGCATTCATTTGTATATATTAAGATAAAAGCAATCAGATGTGGCCGACAATACAAAGCCATATTGAGTAATGCTGCTTATAGTTTTTATAAAGGTGCAAATATTCTCTATCCTCGATAAATATATTGCACGATTCGTCCACAATTATTTTTAGCAGGTCATAAATTATCTAAAAAATCATAACTGTAATCGGTGCGTGACCCGATAACAATATACGACATCTGATAAATATTGAGGAGCATGTCATAAGAAATAAATACGGCCTGGAAAATTTCATGTTGCGCTAAGCTAAAGGAAGCGTGTGTTGCCGTTGCTCGGAAGTGTGTATACCGTATTTTTGTTGAGAAGCACGTCACATTATACCGTTTTGGTATCTGTATCAATAAAACAGGACATCGGTGCTGTTATCATCAATATATGTTAACATCACAACACTTGACTAATCCTAGAGGTTGGAAGCCGTTGCGCCGTAAACAAGGTGCCTTAATTTACATTCGAGGTAAGGCAAGGGCAATTTGTCACCCATATAGTAGCGGCATGCTTTTTGGGCATAGATCTTGTTAAGATTCGTGCCAGGAACACCGGTAATGTTGTGATGAATTAGCATACAAAAGCGGCATGTGTATATGGCTATAGCCCAATATGGTAATGCTAAATGGTGTCGGGTTCTGAGGTGATGAATGCAGCCCATTGCTACACATTTCTGGGACGCATGGCGTTGTGGGTGGCCGGTAATGAAATATAATATTTGTTCTGTCGCGTTGTTGGTATCATCATATACTTTACCTTTGCTAAAACCCTAGAGCAATGATACGCCCCCCTCTCCCCCAGACTGTTATTATCGCAAGAGTTTGTTTTAAGCAACAGCATCAAATAGCGGCGATAAACAGTGTGTTCGTAGTTCCAAATTGATATACAAATATGTCGTAAAGCATAGGTGACCGATTTGTTGAATTATTGTAATCACATTAATCCTTGCTCTGTAGTTTCTTAGCAATTTGCGAGTTTTGGCAGTTAGTTATTAATAAATTACCACACAGGAAGCTAAACGTGATGAATTATCTTCAAACCACAGTAGAGAGGTTGTTGTATGACAATGATTTCCACGAATGGTCTTACTGGAATGCTTGCCTATCTAAGGTATAACAGGCAAATAATTAGCGATCAATGCATCATGCTCGCCGTATTCATAATGAATCTTTGTACGCTGTGTTAACCTGCCGTCTACCATTTCGATACCTCGTCCGTTTTCAGAATAACTCACAGATTAATCATGCTGCAGTTTCAAGACTTGGTTATACAAAGAGACACTGTCATAGCCGTGCTCAACCAAAGCAACAAACAAAAAAGACCATAACTAGTCAAACCACTACTCAATTAAATGATGGCGCATGGTTAATCCAACCAGGAAACTGGGCACATTGGCACTGACACTTAATAATTGCAATTTGCTATAACATGTGGGGTTTCGTATTGACCCTTTTGCGTGGTCAGTGGTGACCACTTTACTGAAGCAGAAAAAACATTACATGTAAAATAACCACTCATCAGTTGGCTAGAAATATTTGTAGACTCGTGAAACCAAAGCTCTCATATTATGAAGTACATTATGTTGCACTTGGTACGACTTGTAAATATTTGAAAACCAATACATATAACAAGTCAAATTTGTCATAACGTAGGAATATTGGAAAATCGTTAATATGAAACAGATAGACTTAAATTATACCACATATAGTAATGTATATCATGGGAAATATTTTTTTCCGGAAAGTATGACGAAAACCGGTTGAATCATGACTTGAGAACCATATTCCATCTGTTGGTAAGCACTGGTAAGATGTAATCAGTCAAACAGCTTTAATAAATTATTTTCCCATTTCCCTTCAGAGCCATTCATCGAAACCAGTTGCGGGATGAATCATCGTGTGACCTATCACGAAAACGCGCTGCGCACGTCTTTGTTTCCGACGTGGGTAGGCAAACAATTACTGAACTGGCACAGAGTGATTGCCCTATGAGAACGGATGCAAGAGATATAAACGTATTGGAATGTCATCGTTAATATGAGAGAACAATATGAGAGATGTTACGCAGCTGTGGAATGCTTCCAACAGCGGTAATCCTAGATTTAGTTTTATTACACTTGGATGAATGAAAATCCTATTGAGACTGGGGTTTATAAATGTTGAAAACATCATCGGTAAATGATGCTTTTGAACACGGTTGGCCATAGTGAAAACTTGATGGAATCCTAATTACTTTTACAGAGAAAATTCCGCCTTTACGAAATCTATGCATAGGAATTAACTGTCTGATATCAGTCTTATATTAGTAGATACACGGATATGCAATCGATATAATATATGGATGATGTAACCTATCTGACATATCCTATTTCTCTCTATCTTATAGAAACAGTTTAGATAATGTAATAATATTAGATATATTATATTTTAGAAATATGGATATATATATAACTATTCGGATATATAGAATTTTATATATATATTGTATAGATACTATATATATATATATAATATATATATATATATATAACCTATATAATATATATATCTAGATATATCGATATCTATATATATCTGTAATCTAGTATATAAGATATATATATATATCATATATTATATATATATATTATCTATATTATCCCATTATCCCTAGCAGTAGATATATTCTAAGAGATATATATATAATAATCGATAATGTATATATATCTCGGCTAACGCGATCTAAGTGATCTTTGTTTATATCGTATGTATGTCGTTATATATGAATATATGGTTAGGTGATATCCTAATAAATATATATCTATAATATAACGATATATATATATTTCGATGGATATATATCTATTAATATATATCATATATGATCGAAGCCGTTAGTGCCGATTTGATGAGAATAGATATATATTATGATGGAATCCTAGATATATATTTTTTTAATCTTAGAAAGTATTATAAAATCAATTCGTAAATGGGCTTTTGTTTCGGGTAATAATTCGGGTGCATTAGTCAGTACTTGCATCGCTGCGTCGGATAAGAGAACCTCCCGCCTGTACGTTATCTGTCATGGCAGTAACTTCTATCGGGTAGATTGGATATATATATATATATATATATAGATAGATCTATCTATATATATATGATATTTTATATATTAGGCAGAGAGAGGATTTATTTATCTCGATTAATTATTTATATATCTAGGTATAGATATACATATATATAGATCTGAAAAATCTCAGATAAATATATCTCTCTCTCTCTATAGTCTATCGAATCTCTATATATATAGAGATATATATATATATCTATATATATCTATCTTATATATATATATATATATATATATATATATATATAGATATATATATGTATATTGTCGATTTATCTAAGTTGAATTCTAAGAGATATACTCTAAATCAATTCGACAACGTGTGACTTATATCAGCTCAGCCCAGGCACGTGATCATTAATGCGGAATTATGCCATTAATGCGGAATCATCATGATCAGTCGAGCAAGTTGCTGTCCGATGTTAACGCTGACAGTCTGAGAGACAAAACTTTAAACCAATCACCTGCTCCTTACATCGGTGGCGAAAACAGATTATTTTATCAACGATCGAAGCCTTTGGGCGAAGATACACAACAAATAATGCATGCTATTCCATGCCGTTGTGAAATATTGGCCAGTTAATCTTCTCAACAAACGGTATATACATCACACGGTAATCTCAATGCCGGCCCTTACCTTGAATTAATTCGTAGCAGAAAACGGTAAAATATATTGCAGCAGCAATGTAAACGTTTCATTTGGGAATAACGTTGACTAGCGTGTTTGATAAATCTTATTAATAAGTGAACTTTATTGTTAAACAATTCACATGACTCTGGGGTCGGTAGAAACATATTATCAATTCATAATGTCGTAAGAATGGAGCGATGGCAGCAAGTTAAGCATTAGTGCGATTGCATCCTTCAGCAAACACTGCTTATCCTTATTAGACGATACCCACAAAACATGCAGTTTGTTAATCTGCGATCATTAAATCCAAATATCACGGACTAATAGAAGCATTCAGATAATTGTCCTCAACAGCCAGCGTGTATCAATAGATAGTTTGAGGGCTTGTCCAGGATGTATACATTAACTTGAGTAAGATTTGTATTGCAAGCAGAAAGCAGTAATAGAGTTGTCGGAACAACATTCCCTAGTCTGTGCCAAATATGTCATAACACAGTTATTTAAAAATTGATAAATTATTAATATTCACATGTCAGACACGTCTCTGATAAGTTTTTTTTCAATACCAGTGATTGCGTCCTGTCCATGTAGAAGCTTTCAGGCAATTAGTCGTCATGATAACCCATTGAATACTGCACTGCTGATAAATGTTTGGATGCGTGATATTTGCCACATAACGCGTTTTGTTAGCTGAAACAGCAATTGACTACGAATGCATGCCTTAAATTGTCTACGCAATGATGCAGATAAACTTTTCAAAAGCAACGTGCGGAACCTAAATACATAGATATCTTCACAAGATGAATCACAATTGTATCGATGTGACGCAGGTACGTGGGCAAAATGCTATAATTTTGTTGAAATTTGATCTTGTTTGTTGACCGGTCAATATGCCTTTGCAAACTACTGTAATGCAACCACAGGGTAATGGCAAGTTTATGCTCAATGGTCCAACAGAAAAAAAATGCCATTGGATAGTCCTTCGAGACAACTTACACGTTTCATATGGCTCGATTGGAATTCATCAACAATTCAGGTAATAGAAATAAAGTGTCCGTTCTGCAACTATAATGTTGGATCGAGCAAAGCTACGATGTTGATTTATACCTGAAGCGTACATTATCGAGCGTGTTATTTCTACTCACAATCGAACGTACACCATTGTGCATCTATCAAAACCACACTACGAGCAACACTTTATTTCCACGGTAAAATGTGTGCTTTGACACAGCGAATCTTGACCATGAAATGCGACCCTCGAAAAGATGTTGCAATGTGCCTGTACCGTCCACAGCCATCCTCTGCTGTGCGTCTGTAGAAATAACTACCCAAATTTTGTTCATCTGTACAGCAACATTGCATATTCACGAAGCGGTTCCTATACAAAAAGACATTTAATTTATGCAATGCTGCCGAATTTCGCTACCACGACAGTGCATGTCATGTCTGTTGACCTGTAGCAGCACTGTGTTCTATAGATCAAGAAAGATACCCAGCTTCTTGATGTAATGACCAAATAGGATAAGATTTGATACAGTTGTTAAAATGTAACAAAGCAACCTATTTAGGAGGAATAAACAATGCAGCACTGGTAATAGAAAAAGTATGAATAGTTGTAATCAAAACCGCACACCGGCGTTCACGTTAAAAATCATCTTATAGGTAAATGTTATGGTCAGTAAGCGCTGCGGAAACACCTCGAGTACTGTAACTAACCAATAGGCGGGGCATTTTTGCATGTCGAAAGTGTCTAGCACTAGACGGCCGTGACGAATCATGGCGCCATAAACTGGACCGGAAATGCCGGGACAATTCATCTAAATTGAGGTCGTGCCGCCCTTTTAGTATCTCGCTGGCCATCAACTTATCTGCAGGTGGAATTTGACTGTGATGTGGGAAGATTTCTGTGTGGCTGCAACGCTACATGCTTCAAGAACAGAAGATGTCAGACGACACAAAGCCATGGTAATTTGAATGTGATAAGGAAACAAACAACCAGCCAGAAGTACACAACAAACTACAGCTCACAGTTTACTGCTAAATAACGGCAAATTCAACCCTAAACTGAAATGGGACTCAACTTAGTAGGTATTGTGACGCGCTATTGGTTTATTCTCTACCAACTAGTTGTCAGTCGTTTTTAAGGGCGGCGATTGTAAGCTTTCATTATAGTCCCGATCCACTAGCGGACCAAATCTTCGATATGGATTGACGCTTCACGCGCTTATCCCTGGTTTACAGATTTTGCCAGACTAGACTGACTCAGATAATAAATAAAATAGCTGAAGTTAGAAATGCCGGGTCGCAGTCATATGAATGTTCTACCCTAATTGTTTTTCATAATAATCAGTACATTTCTAACATGTTTCTAGGTCTCAGACAACCATGATTTCATCCCATGCACTGCCAAATGCGTGATTGCACTTTCAAACGCTAGTCTTTTTTAATTGGGTTGCTTACCAAACTTAACATTGACACATCACATGATAAGGACAAAGCCAACGGATTCAAGCTTAATAGGGGCGTGTATGTTCAAATTATTGGTCATCTGTCATTTAATTACGATGCACGTTTCATCATCAGTCGCCCATCCGCATTGTATTATGCAACATGCCTGTTAACCACATGTACTTTCTGAAGGGCCAGTCAATCCGTTTGCTACGCATTAAGTATTCTTTGCATTGATACCACGAATCGGTACAGGACGCTTACTCTAATGCATACGAGTGAATCCTGATAGAATCATCATTTAATTATAATTTACATCTTATCATTTCTCGCCCATTCCCATTGTGTTATGGAACATGCCCCTGTCGACCATTCTGAAAGGCGGGTCAACCCTTGAGCAATGAACAAAGTGTCTTTTGCATTGGTGCCACGAATCGGGAGAGGACGCTAGTTCTAATGCATACGTGTGAGCAAGTACTCCAGAAAAGAACAAGCCCACTCCAGCGGTCCTCTGTGAGCGATTTTGTCTTATTCAATCTATGCACCATACATTGGCTTCTGAGGAATCCATATTAAAAATACTTGACACACATACGCATATACTCATTCACTGAGTATTATGGCCAGGCTTAATTCAAAATTTAAGCGGCAAAATTGTATCTGTTTCCAGGGTGTTATATATGGAAATAACGTGATATACCATTAGCGACCGAGTGTCGCCCAATAGCCTAGAGACGTTTTGATGTGTTTGTGCAGAATAAAGCAAAATCCCTAGGTATTCCCTTTGTGTCTGTGAATTGGTACTTCCCCTTTTAGAAAAATATCACTTGCAACAAACGTTGTATTGGGTCCTAACATTCGTTAATAAAAGGCTGTAGCTGACCTACTGTGGTGCTGTGGTTCTAGTTATATCATATGCTTGGGTTAAAACAATATAATTTCTTTTAGGTTCCTCTCATGCTCGAATGTTTCACAAGACAGACCGAGCTGTTTTGTATTAATTGGAACTGCCAGAATGTGTGGCACATTGCGCGGTGTCATTTATTATGCAAAGAATGATGCATGCGGCAAGATAACAAACCATCAGTAAAATAGCAGCAAAATGAATCGTGTGTTTATTTTCCTTTTCATCAATTAACTCGATATCCGAGCTACGTAACTATTCAAATACATAATAAGCAGAAAAGTGCCCTATTTTCGGCGAAGTCGAGATATGCATACTTTATCGCATCTTGAACCACCTGCTAGTCACTTATCTGTCAAAATATATTTATTTACAATGTTTGAGCACTTAATGCTATTGAAGTACATTTGACCACACACACACATATATATATATATATATATATATATATATATATATATATATATATATATATATATATATATATATATATATATATATATATATATATATATATATATATATATATATATATATATATATATATATATATATATGTATTTACTAATTGATACAACTTCGACCACACTAAGCCCATACTTTATATGACTAAATTGTTTGTAATTACAGAAATCTGGCAACGGGTCGTAGCTCGCTACTGACCCAAAAAGTACAAATAAGGATCATTTGTGCGTGTGCGATAACTAGAGCTCATGTGATAAACAATTTGGTGAGTATAAGAAAAATTTTCAGTAAAAAAAACCCCATTAGCTTGTTTAATATCAAAGTCCCAGAAGAAGAACGGGTGATGTCATGAAGCGCGGTTTATTCTCCATACAGAAATGAACAACGTTGGCAGATTGGCAATAAGCCTTTACTGATTATGCCAGCAACAGCATCACCTATACGAAGGATTCAGTCTGCCAAGCGTTTAGTTGAGCCGATAGGGGTGGTCCAACAACTCATAACAGTTTGTATTAAAGGAAGACAACTTTGTTACTACTAATCGTTAAGTCGCATAAGCTGTGACGCATATGTGTCACAACATTTTACATTGCATATTATATATATATATATATATATATATATATATATATATATGTATATGTATATGTATATATATATATATATATTATTGATTTCATACTATCGCACTGATTGCATTTGTATCGCCAACATTTACGCGCAGTATATTCCAGTGTGGAATTACCCGTTTTATATAGCACTGAATCATAATAGAGCGATAGAAGTGGAGCTGCAAGGAAAAGATTACTGATAAGCCATTCACAAGCCGTGGATAAGTGGTTCAGGTGGTACAAATAGTTTAACATTGCATTATGTATAACAACAGCCTTAGATTTGCCGCGTGCGAATAGATTTTTCCCAAAATGTCATACGCTAATTGCACCTGTTCGCAAAACTTTTGATTCGAAATTTTATTGAAAACCATTAATATATTATATTGTCAAATTATACACGTCATTTTTACGATTTAACTTGTATTGTATACGGTATGTTTGCTAATATGTTCATCCATATTCATTGCTATCATCGTGTATCGTAAATACACTGTGTTTGAGCATTTTAAAAGAGAACGAAATGTTCGGCATTGATTACACCTGTGTGAATATGTTATAACATGAAATAGGTCTTTGCTTGTGTCAGAAAGGTATATGCATGCAAACAACAAAGTATGAGATAAATCACCGCAGTAACAAATGATAAGCATTTTACAAGAGTGTAAATAAGGTGTGAGATGATAATGGATGCTCAAAGTTGGTATGTTGACTGCTGGCGTGCGCTACGATTATTTCATCAAATTCTAGTGCCCATAAATATACCAGAATTAGATCACCATAAGCCTGACGCCGCCTACTGGTTATGAAGCATATTTGAAATTATGTATGTATCCTTAAAATGATTACTGCGGTTATCCTTAATTGCCACCGTTATCATTATGATATTTCCCCCAAACACCAAAAATGTCATCATCATCTTCTTAATTATTCATGTCATAATCATCATCAGCGGAATTGGACGTTTGAATTATGTATCAGCATATTTTTAACAAGACCACACTGAAGAGTTATGCGCATCACAATATTTGATGCAGCTTGTACAGATGGGCTATCTATTGTTTTATCAAGCACAGCTATTTGTACGTTGTAAATAAATAGTGACGGCTCCGTGTATGTACTGCATTCCGGTTCTTGTCCTGGTAAATTCTAAACAAAGGGAAAAAAAATCATTTATAATCTAAATCCGACATTAATTAACATATATTTTACGACAATAAACAAAAAGGATTAGAATTATCGGGCCTCCCATCCTTCCGGTTACCCCTCCCCTCCCCTCGATTGCTGTTAACACTATTGGCAAAGTTGCAAATAATTTCAGGCATTTGATAGCAACAGAATAGCATTGCGTATGCAAATATTTGGACCATAGAAACCCTGACCACAACACATGGCACCTAGGCCTGGTGGATTTGTATTGTGAGCCAGTTATATACACCAGCAAAACAGCTCAGCAAGATACCGAATGTAGCCCAAGCGTTCATCAAGCAAGGTTTTCATCCATTGCTCAACGTCTCGTAGATGGTTAATATATTCCCGTCGTGTAATAAGCCGTAGTAAGGGTCGGCCCTTGCTTGCCATGAAGCATTTACTTGCTACCATTCGGAACAACATTAAGAATAATAATGTATCATACATGCACACTGAAAATGTTTTGCAAACGTCCCGGCCAGACACATGCGGTATACCATAAGGTACGCTTCACATCGTTAACCATTTATGCTTCAGCATCAGTGCACTGTGGCACTATGACAAAACGATATATGATTAGAGTATCAGAGAAAACTTCATGCAAGCGCATTGACATGCATATAATAATAAGAAATCGATCCGAGACTCCCGCAAATACAAAGTAATATCAAGCATAATAATAATAATAGCATTTATTTCGCACTCATGGTACAGATATTTTATGACGATCAAGTTCATGTGCAATCATTTAACAAAGCGTGGGGTGCGATCATAATGTGCAAAAAAAATTAAGTAGAACATTGATATCTTCGTGCGAAAAATCGGGAATATATTCACATTCACGGGCCGCACAAAGTTCTTGTATGGAGTTAACAAAGTTCAATCTTTCTTGATCAATGTTCGGTAGACTAAGCGTTCTTGAAATATCATTAAAAGTAATGGTCCGGTCGTAAATCATAGCAGTATTAAGATTAACGATACTCATAATATATCTTATATTATTTCAACGTTCGAATAACTAAAGGCACATAATCTGTTAACCGCCGATAGAAGATCATTCGTGCTATTAATACTATTTAAGAAAAATGTCATACATCGCAGCATTAATTGTTCTTTTAGAGGTAATCTACCAGGTAAAAAGGATTTATACATTGATATTGTTGTAGGGTGTGGTTTACATACATGGCGGATGCTTTTGCGCCAAGTGCAACATACGCTTTTCAATGAATTACTCGAAAGCGTCCATAATGGGGATCCATAAAAACTTGCAAAAAATTTTGCAAATAGTGTATTACGCACTTTTACGGAACAAGGACCGAATCTTGACATCAACAAATTAGTTTTCGACACAACACCACCACATGCAGCATGCATATTCATTTGTTCGGAATTTGTTCCTATATAGGATCCAAGATGAACAGCATGTTCACTAACATTTAATCTAACACTATTCAGTTGTAGATTCACATCGCGCTTATGACAATTAAAAAGCAACAAATTGCTTTGTGATGTGTTAAATATAGCATTATTATCTTTGGCAAACATTTCGCAAGTTTTAAGCATGAATTTGGCCGCTTTTAAAGAAGGAGCAATGCGAGCGACGTCGTCAGCATAACGGTGACCAACATGGCACCCGATTCCCCTGTTTGAGAGCCGTGGCATTAATTCATCGATATACACACCAAACAAAATGGGTGACAAAACCGCGCCTTGTTTAGCTCCATTAGTACAATAAAAATTGTCCCAGGAGCTATTGTTCCACTTAACTCTTAACGGTTAATGCGTATACATGTTAAGTAGGAGTTTAGCAGTCATGGCACATATACCACGCTCTTGTAACAATCCAAACAATTTCATAAAATTAACTCGATCAAACGCTTTGGAAGTATCCAATAATATGACATATCATAAAAGTGCACTGCGTTGTTTAGTGTGATGGATTAAATCCGAATTGTAAACTACCCGATTTCAATACATCGCTTTGATAATCAATAATCACATTATCTAACAGTTTCCCTATGATACTACTAAGAGCTACTGATCGATAATTATCACTGCTGTTCAATGATTTCTTTCTGTTCTTAGGAATAGGAACAAGCGTATGCGCATGATTCAACATCATAGTAAAAAGTTTTGATAGATGGGCATATAACTTATCGCAGCCATTTCGTATGTGATCAGAAGTTATTTCACAAACACGTCTTTTTGATCTCGTTTAAGCTTACAAGCTGCTTGCCTAACTTGTGAAATGTCCACAGTATGCTTATTGTTTTTATAGAGGTGCAAATATTCTCTATCCTCGATATATATATTGCACCATTCGTCCACAATTATTTCCGTATGATGTTTTAGCCGTTGAAATAGTCACTGCAGACACTACTGGTCCTTCATTCATTATTCAATAGTATGCCGATTGAAATTTCATTGATAACGTCAACGACAGAACATATATATTTTGCGTCAGTCATTCAGCACAGACAGTAAATACATCACGGTACTTACCAACATAATTTACCATCGGAGAGTTATCAGAATGTTCTTTGAATTCTTTTCGTAATCTTTACATTCGGGAAATGCACATGCGTGACCTTCGAAATAATAATAACAGTGACTTATTGTTCTTTGCAATCTCAATAAATCGCACAGTCCTCTGCCGAGCAAATACAACAGCCATATTTGATTAGAAGCATCATTCAACCGCGCTGGGCTTGGGCAACAAACTATAGCTAGACTGAAATCATTTTTATGATGTTATATTATGCGCACACTGTAAACGGGTAAGGTATCTGTTACATGCATACGGTAAAGTGCTAAGTCTCCTTTGCGACGTGCAGCAGATCATACATTACCTTAAAATTCATACTGCAATCGAGGCTTGAGCCAATAACAATATACGAACTATGATGAATATTGATGATCTTGGAAAGAAATGCGCCTTCTAAATTACAAAGCTAAAGGAAGCTTGTGCGGTCGTTTCTCGGAAGTCTTTATAGCGTATTGTTTGGTGAGGAGCACGTCACATCATACTATATTAATATCTGTATTGATAAAGCAGGATATTGGTGCTTTTATCATCATCAGATTTTAACATCATTACACTGGACCTGCCCCTGAACAGGGAAGCCTCAAAGTATCTAATGTGATGCAGCCTTATGTTTGGAAGCCTTGTACCACCTGCAAGATTCGAGCTCTTGATTCGTTATATATCATTCATCTTACGCGCAACAAGGGTACACAACATTATGAAGGTGGATGAGGGCACCCTAGCTAAACTGATGTGTAATCTGTTACGCCTCTTTAGTTTGATGATCGGGAGGCATGCATTTTGCAGCGCAGCAGGTCGTAAAAATACAACTTAACTTTAACTATGCTAAGTCTTACCAATGTATATTAAAAAACAAATATAGAGCTGGAGTTTGCATCATGCACACTCTGGTGTTCATCTTATTATCTCTGTGAAAATTCAGTAAAGAGTCATAATGAACCATGTCTGATGGAAAGTATTGATCTAAATGCTTTACTAGGAACTATCGGAAACATGATGGACTGAATACATAAAACAAACAGTCATTCACGGCTGCACTTTCCATACTCAGACAATATTCTACCATCAAACAGTTACCAGCCTTGTTTGTTGCATGTACGCCCCAAATTTCCGGTCTGGCTGCCGTGTTTGATTATAATTAATGATATACAGCATCCGACATCCGGGAAGGCTTTCATATAGCTAACACACGCACATTTCATTCATGGAGTATAATAGCAAGGCTCTATTCTATAGCCGTTTCCGATCGCTATTAGTTTGATTGAATTTGTTTAAAGCTTCAGCCAAATGCCATCATTCAAATTGCTTTTTGTTTGTGATCTAACAATGATTTAGGAGAAATGGAAAGAGGATATCAATAGTTGTAATACATGATACCATTAGCGCCCGCATGGATTAGCGAATCGCATCCTGAGGTAGTTTATCATTGTGTGATTTATAGGTAGCCTTGTAGGCTTTCATTTTGTGTCTGCAAAGTAAAATGTCGCACAGTCAAAAACATTTAGCTTGTCACAGTTGATAATCCTCATATCTGTTGAAGCGCCGTGTCTCGTGTCTGGGCTAACAGGAATAACAAGGGTTGCTGATATGTCGAGATTGCGGTAGCTGATTTACATCGCAACGCATGGGGAAAAAAATGATTTATAAATGAATTCTTCTAACGCACCCATTTGGATTTTGGTGCTGGTCCAAATTTGTGGAGTGCTTTTCATCCTCGGAATAAGCGACAGTCGTAAATTGTTGTACATTACTGTAGGCAGGATCGACTGTTTTTCGTCTTAGGCTCGTTTATCTGTGCGTTATTTAACACGGGCGCATTAGGTTTCTCTTTAGTTATTACGAATGCCATATTGTCCATTCAACTGAAAAACATATCACAAATGGACTATGACCTTTCAACAAGCACAAGCTAGAAAAGGTCGCATACAAATGAGGCTGTAGCTTAATGACAGTCACAATTGGGCGACGCTCAGGCTGGCTTGGCCTACGATTCAGACGGTATGAGTCTGCTTTTTGTTTCGAAGCATAGACGCTGTAATAAGTAAATGGATGACTCCTTACAATATCCGCAATATGTAATGCACCGCGTTACTATGGTAACAGGGAATGTTCTCGTAAGGAGCATCCATATGTAACAGCAATGCAGTCCCAGCACGCCCGTCAAACAGCAGTGCAGTTTTGGGATTACCCAGAGAATACACTTCCTTGAATAACCGCATTGACCAACGCGATGAGACATTAAGAAGTGGTAGAAACTGCATATCTATAAACGTATCAGTTGTCCCAGAAACAGAATTAAGAGGTCAGGATTTGATTAGACGAAGCATTTGTACCGATTGGAAAGACACTTAAATGTTAACTATCACCCTAGCGTGGGCTGGCTGAAGGCGGGGGGTGGGGGGTTTATTCCGATGATAAACGAGATAATACTTTTACTTAATTGTATATCAGACGACTAAATAAGCAATACAACAAACTCACTACCACATACCCACTCAGCATATCTGTTAGTTTGGCAATTGTCGGGACCACCGCTATCGGTAGCCGAAACAAAGCATGGACCCTTTTAGTTGCACAAGCAGAAATATGATTTGGCATCAACTGACTGTGGTTTATGAATGTGGACAACGATAACAAACCTGTGATTGCAACGTGTAGTGTTAACACAAATATTCACAAGAACCGCTTATACTAATATTACGCTCGGCGTAGATAGCAGAGGTAATAGGCCTTTATTAAAGCAAGGCAGCCGCACAATAGGCCTGTCTATGTATATTATTGTCATATACACGATTTTATAACCAAGATCAGTTGATTCACGAACATTAAGGGTCATAGCAAACGAGGGTAACGGACTTCCTTCTCAATAATCTTTATACAAGCATATCACAGCAATTACGAAGTCCCCTAGTAGTTGGCATGGTCGTCTAGTGGGGATAAGAAACTTTTCATAATTCATCTATTGTGTCCATTTATTCGCCTAACTATTTATTCACTTTAAACCTTGGGGTGGCCATTACCAGCAACTTGTACAACAACCAAGTGGCTTAATGGCGGCATAGAGTGTTATTCATCAGCAAAGACGCTCCGAATGAAACGCATGCGCGTATCGCGAAGTGGTTTCATTCGCTGCTCATGATTCACCGATGGTAAATATAATTGAATCACGTAAACAGCGTTGTTATTGGTGGCTCATTGTTTTCATAAACCATTTACTGCCACTCGCAACAATATAGATGATAATAATGTGATATATATGCACACTGACAACTTTTTGCAAGTGTCCAGGCCAGATACGTGTGGGATGAAAGCAACAAAGCATTCCCGGATATGCGCCGAAAACGTGTGCAGCACTGCATTTAGTTTTTTACGAGTCGCACGTGATATGTATTAACAAACCAAAGTGTCAGGCTTATGAATGATTGCAATCGTACTGTCGACGCATACCTTTGGAACAAAATCATTCTCTTAATCATCAATTAATTTCAACAAACAACCACCTAAGTAGCCGCAGTAGAACGTAACCGCTGTGCTTGTATATACTCAGGCGATCTTTCACAGCATTCTTTATTATGCAGCCTTGAATCACTTGGACAGATGGTGGCATAGGAACTATCATTGTTCCTTGAGTGCTTACTTGGACAAGCAGACTATATAGCACATCTCGATGCCGCTCCATTCAGCCACTAAGGTGTTTAAGTGTTTTTTAGATGATATGACAGGACGGATGGAGACGTACTGGCATCTGCGATGTGCTTTGTAATCGTCTTTAATTCTGCTTTTCTTCAACACATATCTTTCGATGTTAGTTAATCACTTTTATCTACAATTACAAACTGTTTTTCGAGTGTGCTCACATCTCTATATGATAGATACTGGATAAAAACTAACCTTGAAAAGATGAATGGTGCTAGCGATATTTAATTGAATAAGAACACTCAAGTATATTACATTCATGAGAGAAATAGCGGAATGCGTATCGGTTGATGGTACAGCAGAGGTACAGCTTAATTTTGTCATCTTATGTGCACGTTCACAGTACAATTTAATAATCTCCATAAAACATACGTAGCTAACTGGATTCTGTCATTATTTCATGACTGATTCTTAAAGACCAACCATTATTTGAGTGACAAATGTAAATATTTCTTTTTTAGTTGTCACATAAATTCCATTACAATATTGTAGTGAAAGGCCAATGCAAACATGCATATAACTGTACGGTACCAATCGGTAAGTGTTCGATTGCAAGATTTGGTATGTTAGTGACCCTTTGTAAATATGATGAGTTTGTGCATTGACTAGTAGGTGTTTGTACAATAATCCTATCGGTGAGTGTGTGTATGTAATCTTCTCGCGACAAGGAAATACACTCGACAATTCTTTTACCATCCTGTGCATTCTTCCGCGGTTAGTGGCGTTCAAAACTAATCACTCATTGCAACAAGATTCATTAAAACAATAAATGTAAAACGTTAAAGCTGGCGGGTTTCGTTTGCATCACATACTCTGTCATAACTAGAGCATATACGTGTTGCTAGTATACGAAGCACATACAATCGTGTGATTGTGTTTTGATATGAATATTGTATGTGACACACTTGGAGATTAATGAATGCCGGCACTGTGATGTTGACCAAGCGTAAAAGTAACTAATTTGTATCGCCGAGACTGATACATAAAGCATTTGATTATTGTTTGGCAAATGTGAAAATGTTGTTGTAGCAATTTGCTTCTGTTACGCAAAGCATGGATCATTCAACGCGGTTTATGGATATGTGTCATGTAAGCGCGCATAAAGCCAAGCAATTTATTTTTCTCATTGTGTATTTGCTGCTTGCAATAGGGCAAAACTACGCACAGACTTGACAAACGTGACATAAATCAGTACATTTGATTGCCAGTAAACCCCTGGAATACACTAGCTATATTCCTCAGCAAAGCGTCAAGCGTTGTACACATCGGGTCTATTTTCATCAAAGATGCATGTTGATCGTTGCACAGTAAAAAACCACCTGACACAAATGTATTTTCTCCGTGTCTATACATGTATTAGTGGTTAATAATGAAACTGCTGAGCAATTAGAAAGTTAGATATCAGTTATGAATGCCAGTTCAGGTCTTTAAATTTGATCAGCGTTTGCCCTGTCAGAACTTAGTAGATAAGTGGTCAATGTCATTATTATGGTAATAAAGGGCAACCTGTGGCTGTCACACTCCCCGGTATGATTTCATAAATGCTCCTACGTGAACAATGGACAAGCTAATCTTCAACGGAAATACAATTGCTAAACAAGAATCATTTACTTTAGAAGTAACTGTTTATCAATCCACTGGCTGATATTTGTTATAAGTTTCTAATGCCATAATATTACTACAGATTTCACAAACCCTGCGATGGACTGTACGTTGTCACCACTACGCCTGCATTTACTGTCATTCAGAACTCTATCGAGGGAACCAATGTGATTTACAGAATCAATTACATTTGCGACACCCACACACACTCGAGCATATACTAATTCATTGTATTAAACGGCCAGGCTTAATTCAAATCAAAGTTGCAGCTACACCATCAGCGACAGAGCGTCGCATAATAGCCAACAGAATGTTTTATGTGTTTTTGCACAAACAGAAAGCCCATGCCACATTGTGTAAGGAAGATTGAAAACCATATAATTAGGTTCTTTCTTTGTGTCCATGAATTGACCCTTCCCGGTCCAACAAATATCACTAGACGCAAACGTTTAATTTTGGCTTAACATATAAACGTTTAATTTATCAAATATATTCAGCTTATAAATATCATTTCGACCACACGAATCTTGTACTTAACATGAATCAATTTGTGTTAATCAACACGGTAAGTGGCCCCGGATTATAACTCTCCCCTAATCAGACGCGGTTTCTTTTGCCTTTTAACGCTGATGCTTCATACTCACATAACATAAGAGAAGAAGGGGGCCACCAACACCCTGCAAGATCAAGAGCCGATCATACCTTTTACAATCTCTAGCACGTGGATTTAGACTTAATTAGAGGAGCCCTACCACACAGTTGTGTTTTCCAAATAACTCGACTCATTGTCTTAGTGCACCTACCGGTAACTTTGACCAAAACAGTCCAAATGTGGATCATTTGTGCGTGTACGCTGGCTACAGACCCCATAATCAACAATTTGGTGAATATAAGGAAATCTAAAGTTTTTAATCCTTGAAACATCATTGACCTGTTTATCATCAATATGCCTGATTGAATAATGTCATGAAGTGCGATGTATTCTCCTTACAAGAAATGACATGGATGACAGATTGACAATAAACAGTTTCCTATTATGCAAGCAAAAAAAACGCCTATTAGAGCAAGTCAGCCTGCCAAACGTTAAGTAGATCCCGTAGGGCTGGTTACCCAAGAACTCCCTTCTCTTAGCCGCTACGATCAAAGGAATATAGTCGCATATGTTGTGCCGCATATGTGTCAAAATGCTCTCTCTCCGTCCCCTTCATCACATTTACATTAAAGTCACATTGTTACAGCTTGTCAGTACGGGACGCCTAGGATCATAGCACAGCATTATTGAATGTTAATATTTGCTGGTTGCCGACAGAAAGTGCCCTGCTAATGCAATTGGCAAATATCAGAGAAAATAATTCCTGCAGATTACATTAACGGAATAGAGTGCAGGGGTAGGGTTTCCAATTTTGTATATAGTCTTCACGGCTCGTAACTTTCCTATTAATTGCCCTCGTATTTTCCATGGATATGGCGTTATGCTTACAGCGTGAAGTAACATATTAAAAAAATTGCCATTTTGTCACATCATGGTGTCGGTAAACTTTCTATTTCGAGCGTCTCATCATAACGGTTAAGTGTTTTATGTAATCAAAAATTTACAAAACCATGATAATTGTCAAGGCCAAGTGGTGCACCTCAAAAGTTTATCCAAACCTGAATAGTTATATACCGGAGCTGGTAATTTGTGCCTGTTAATGGATTTATCCAATAAAGCAAATGGTAACTTCCAATTATTAGCAAATATTATGATTCGACAAGACATTTTATTACAAATCATTGATATCGTAATAACAAATTTAGTAAGTTAGGAATTTGTTTAACATTCGGCACTTGGGCATGCAAGAGGGAAATAACTCTTCCACGGTAATTACAAGCAAACAACAACATTCGTTTGATTTCGAAAGCAATATCACATATGACCCATTCACCAAATGTGTAATAACAGTTCAATGTATTATATGCAACTTGCAAGCAGACATAGAAATGTGTAGGGTCCATGACATATAAAAAGGCATCTGAAAATAGATTTGTGCATCAATTATCTCTCAATCAACTACATGTCTTGCCCGATTATGGAAGTCTAATGATTAAAATATGTGGAGGTATTATGTGCCTTAGGATATGTCTGCTAATGTGACTATATTTCTTCTGCGGATATTTTGATAAATCGATCAGTGCAACTGTTGACACTCTACCCCATCACAATTTCGTAAATTGATCAATTATTGAGCAACATGCACCTTGCGCCCAATGTGTAATAACAGTACAGAAAACATCGTTACAGAAAACAATAAAGATCGCCAAAGTTCACATACCGGTGCATTCTGGGTTGTAATATTACATACACACAATATGCTGCCATTTCAGGCGTTGAGGTCGCACTAATTACTTCTACTCATATAAATCAGTTATGTAGCAAAAAAAAAGACATTGTTATAATGTAAGGGTTTGTCAAAGAATTAGGACTAATGAGTATTGCTGAATTTCGCTCACAGTTAGTGTGATTGAATTGAGGTACAGGCTGTCCTGAAACTTCGGTCACTATCCAATTTATCATCCATAATGCATTCGTATGTCAATTATGAAGTTCAAAAGAATCAGATCATCATATCAGACGCTCGGTGACTCATAGTAAACTTTAAAAGAGAGGATGCTATCCTCAGTATCATAGGAATTGAATATCCTTACCAAGTCGATGTAACAAAAGGCTACAATGCATTCGACGGAGGGTTTAGATGCAATACCAGATATACAATTATTGATAAGTGACACAATTACTGTGCATAATTGAATAAAATCTATGAAAGGTACTGAATCTAAAACAACAATAAGCAGTAGTTTCTTAACCCGTGAAGTGTTCCGGAATAAATCCAAAAACTCAGCAGGTGGTATTATTAAAATCACTAGGACCATTTAGCGTGGCTCTGACACCAAATCCCGATTCAATTTATGATGCTACTGACCGTAATTCACTAATAACAATAGTCGTGCCTTTTAATAGTCTAGCATGAACATTCATCGTTTGATGAAATACTTTAGAAAACTGTTATCGAAAGAACGGTCAGCTCGTGTGATAATGGAATACTATAATGTAATGAGTGATATCAAAGGTTTTCTAATGACGGATGGGCTGAAAAACAGATGAATATGAGCTATTATTTAATAAATGTAGATTAAGGATCGATTGGCTGAGGATGCCATTATGTTGAGATGAGGCATCGAATAATCTGGAAATATCGGTTTGCCTCTGATTGGGCAACAGAATGGTTAAATTTCTGCAAACAAACAAAGTCGAATTAAACATCAAATTGAAGTGCTTAGAATGAGAACTTTTCTTTGAATGCAAAAGTTTTCTTGGCATTTCTATGACCAGACACGTTTTGAGCTGGAAGTATACTGCTTAGAAATGAATGAACAAAGCGCATTTGTAGTGCAAGGACATGTGGCATTGTTTTGTTAAACATATATCGTGGAATTATACAGATGAGCCCGTAGCATGGCAATCATTTCCCGAAAAAAACTACTCAAAAACAATTCCTTAATATCCCTACACGATATCGTTCACAATGCGTAATGCCATTTTGAAAGTTAGCAAAATCACCATTTTACATTAGAGTGTTTGGGCACTTTTAAAATTACTTTTCAACCCTCTTTCTCAAAATAAATATAGGAAACTTTTATTATTGAATGTTTTTTTCTTGTTTTACTGGTTTATA
>CM067356.1:57532059-57574559 GCA_034190875.2 Urechis unicinctus | reverse complement strand
TTGGCTTATGTACCTAAAAACTAGTGATAGTGTCCTTGTGCCAGTCCTCAGATTTAAAAACAAGGCCTTCCAGTCTATCAAGTGGGTTGTCACCGTCTCTCCTGGCAGCCTTAGCACCTAGCCCATTAAGGACAGTCAAACCATCTCCTCCAATGGGGACTGAAAGAATAGTGTTATCTACAGAGGGCACATACTGATGGTAGTGCTGCAGTATTTCTATCATCTCTTCAGATTTTCCCTCGTTCTTCTCCAATATCCCTAGCGGTACCTGTCAGCAATAATGAATTGACTGTATATTTCTTATGTGTTGTGTTATGGATACACTTTCTTGACTACACCTTCGACTTTACTTTTAATTCACCAAACAAATGTGTGATAAATGGTTTAACTTTATCCATAATACTCTAACCAAGCTTCCTACTCACCACAGTTGATTTCTTTGCCATGAGATCTTGGTAGGGATGGTAGATATGGTGAACTACATGTTCTGCATATTCTTCTTTGAAGAAAGGAATATATTGCACCATGGACCTTTGCACCAGAATGACCAAATGCTTCTTGATGTCACTGTGCTCTTCCTCACTCAAAATGAGTTTGGAAGAGACATTATGTCTGCAACTGGCTTTGAGTCATCCATATGCTCTACATTAATATCATCAAGTATTGCATAGCCATGAACCAAGTCCAAATGAGTGTTTTTCCCGTTGGATTTTGCATGAGCCTTTTTACTAATGTTGATGTTGTCAAAAAACTATTTGGAAGCCAGGTTGAAGATCAGGGAGCACAGGTCCATACATCACAGGCTGCAACCGAAGCACATAATTAAAATGTCATTTGGCATAAATGGACACATGCATGTGCTATATATATATATATATATATATATATATATATATATATATATATATATATATATATATATATATATATATATATATATATATATATATATATATATATATATATATATATATATATATATATATATATGTGTGTGTATATATGTGTATATATGTGTATATATGTGTGTGTATATGTGTGTGTGCGTGTGTGGAAGAACAGCAAGAAGAAGGAAGGGGAGTTGTAAGGTTATAAATTGGTGAATTACCTCTCTACTCACTTGCTTTGAGAGCTGAACTTCATCAAATGCTGCGGCCCCACCGTCAATGACACTGATGTCTATGAACTCTCGGTTAGGGCGTGGTGATAGCGAGGTTTCTGGGCATGACTTTATTGGAGTGCTGTGTGAAGGCTGATTGTCTGCTGTGATGTAACTCAAATGCATGCACCCAAGCTCATCAAAGCCAGAGTCTCCCTCATGAGGACTATCTGAGCAAGCCCCATGGCCAACCGTGCTCTCCACATGTAACTGATCAGCTCTGGTTAGGGTAGATGAATGGTCTGATTCCTAATAACAGGAGCAAAATATATATGTGAGCTAACCTTATCTAAATTGTAACCTTTTTTGAGAGTCATGTGTAAGGATAAGATAGGTTACCTGTCCTAAGCCGCTTTGAAGTTCCATGTTCTTTCTCCATTCGCAGACCGGTTTGTCATAGTCCAGAGATAGGTTATCAATCCTACTTCGTATAGTAGCCTTAGATGCTGTCAGGCCCAGGGCGTTCAACCGTCTGAAAGTCTGTAACATCAAAGTATCTCATATAATTGCTCGTTTAGAAATATTTAGCTTTGAAGCTCTAATAAGAAAAAGTATCTATCTGTCTATTATTTAGTTTCAATAACTTGGTACTGTATCTTACTAACATTTTCTATTTTAACTGTTTAGACTCTTTCAACATCCCACAAGGTATATAATTGCATGATTTTTTAGCCATACCTTGTCTTTTGCATTTCCTCTGTACAATATCATGCCCACGTACTTCTGAAAGGCACTCATTCGTACATTGCTGGCATGCAACAGGATGGAAATGACAGTGGCCAGTTTAATTTCGATAGTCTTTTTGGTATCCGTCTCTGTTGGCATAGCAGCTTTGAGTACTGTATACATGAGTGTTGCCCCATCTCGGAATTCTTGAACGACCTCTCCAAAATTGAACCTGCAAGCTTGAAGTGAACTCCGTAGCACGCTTTGGAATTGCGGTGAAATGACCTTTTTGCACTCAGCCCGAGCAACTTCACATGCAATTTGAAGAAAAGCTGTTCGCATTTGCTTGTCCTGGAAAGCTTCTCTGAGAGCAGCCTTATACCTGGATACAATATTAAATAATAAAACAACAATTAAATAAAGCTAAAAATAGGGGCAATAATTGGCATTCAACCACATTTCAATTTCTAAAAGATTTACCGTTTGCGTACAAGTTTCCTGACAACTTGCTTTAGACATGATCTTGCTTGTAGATGAGTACTTCTGTACCCTGAAGTTTGGTATGTGACTCTCACCTATAACAAAATGATAATACATAGAGATTTTAAAATCACACAAACTGCTTTTTTCCAATAACATAATTCTTAAACATTCATTTTCTTTGATTAATATGTACTCACTGTCACTCGTGGGCTACTAGAATGGTGTTTCGTTGGGGTTGAAAATAGAGCCCTCCTCTTTGGATTTTTTTTAGGTGTTGTTGGACTATCCAAGGTAGCTTCGTTGGTGTTGACATCTTTGGGGGCCACACCAGTCTCTCTCTTCCTTTTGAGGGTAGTGAAAAAACAATTGTCTGAGGTCAGAGCCTTTGACAAATCCCTCAACTTCTTCTGCTGGGCTGACAATTTATCGAAATCCCTGTGGCACTGGCGACATAAGAATAGTCCACTTGGACAACTATCCAAAACACTGTCTGCAACTTCGCCAAGTCCGTAGAATGTAAAAATACGCTCAGCGTGATGAATATCATGAAAAAGGCTACGTCTGACGCAGTTCTTCAAATAAGATAAATCAAAAATGAAGCTGCAGTTGACGCACTTCACATCGACAAACTCCCGAAAACACGCATCCATCGCTATAATAGTATATCCATCACCGTCGTCTGCATCTGCATCAGGTGTTAAAATCGAAACCGAAATTCCGCGCGAAGAAAAGAAACGGCGCCAAAACCCGCGAGACGGCCCCTAATTCCAGATGACATTCTGTGTGTTCTCATTGGACGCAGACCACAACAACGTACATGACGTCACATAAAACCGAGGGTGCGTATCACAAGTCAGTTTCATGAGCCGGACGAGCGCTACTAAGGTCAATCTGGGTCACAACCTTTGCGTTGATTGGTCAAATTCATCTTTGTGTGATTTATAGCTAGCCCTATAGGTTTTCACTTTGTATCTGCCAATGAAAACGCCGGACGGTCAAAAAACATTTCACTTGCCACATTTGGTAATGCCAAATAACGCTCCGCTGGGTTACATCCTTTTATCTATTCGAGCGCTGTGGCTCCTGTCTGGACTTACTGAGGGATAACAAGGGTTGTAGATATGTCGAGATTGGGGTAGCTGATTTGAATCGTAAAACATGGAAAAAAGTCATGACGTATTAATGGATACTTCAATCAAATCCAGTGAAAAGGATTGTGGTGCTGTCCAAATTTGTTTTGAGTGCTTCTCATCCTCATTATGTTGTGATTTTTTGGAGTTCGTAATACATTGAAATAACTCCTCATTAGGCCCCACGTCTGACGAGATACCATGATTTGTCCTCGTATTTTGACATAAACAGCAAGGCATGGATGAATGTGCATGTGTGTATTTGTGTTATTCGGGGACGTGAAATAAGGCACTGCTGAGTAGCTGCATACTAATTTATGTAATGTTAATAATGAATAACACCTGAAAGACAAACACTGACTGGTATAATTATGGCTGCGTAGGAGAACAGAAAACTACTCCATCTGCAATCCACAGACAAAACATTTGAGCATTCAAGCGGTCAGGATACTTTTAAGCGTTTTTACAGAGCCATATCCCGTTAAAGTTTTTTTTTCGGTTTTCTCTTGACCAATAGTTCACTGAAACGCAATTAAACGGCGACCAGCTAATCTACGCTTGATTAAGGCCCGTCAAAATGAAAATATCGGTTTAAATTACATCAATTACAGATGGTTATTCACCCTTATCTGGGGTACTGAAAGACAACCCATATGAAACTATCTTTACATGATAGCCTTAATAAACAACCTTAATCCCGAGTCAAAGCGTAATTAGTTGTTCATATATAAAATGTGGGCGATTGATTAAAGGTCACAGTGCGTTAACTGCTTTTCCTTGATGGAATCCTGATTCCGGTCATTCGGGAATATATTGCACCTGATGGCAGAACGTTTCAGAAGTGAATATTAGGCCGCCTAAATTAAAAAGCATCGCCTGCTTGGTATCAATCGGGGCATTGTGTTTCCGGCTCTCCACAGGTTTTTGCAAATCCAAGGAAAAGGCGCCAGTCGTACATTTTTTACACTACTGTAAGCAGGATTGACTGTTTTTCGTCTTAGGCTTGTTTATCTATGCATCAGTTGGCACGGGCGCATCAGATTTCTCTCTAGTGGTTACGAATGTCGCATTGTCGATTCCAGTGAAAAACACAGCAATAAATGACCGTCTTAGCTTATCATGACAAAAGGGTTTATGTCTAAAGTCTACTTCACACACAGTAGCAGATCATGAGGCTTTGCCGCGCGTTTTGATGTGTATGCGTGAGTTACAGCTGGGGAATAAATCTTTTGTTAATGATAAGTTGTTCGACCTAAAATGTTGGTCAACCACATAATATTGCAGTCCGTTAAATGAATACATATGATCAATAGCCGCAAAATCAGGTCTAGTATCATCAAGATGTACGCATCTATTTGCATTTGGCCAACATTGTGGCACCTGGCTTCATGATAGTCAAGCATATTGACAACTAAACACGGCAAACCTTACCCATACTGAATATTATAATATAAAGCCGTATTTGCCGGGCAGCCTGCAACGGTAACGTTAGTGCTGAACATTGGTTACCTATTCCTTAACTGCATGTTTTACTATTTACGAACTTTTATCTATGGTAGACTTTAACCATAACTACAGACGTTCATATTGGAAAACTCCGTTTCGTGACAATCATTTCACCTAAAAGGTTCAAAGACGTCATCAGTGTTCAATATACAATGTCAATCTCCCCTTTCGCTTGAAAACATGCACAAAAACAGTCCGTACTAATATTACGCTCATTGTCTATTTTGCTTTGTACAAGCATATCACAGCAATTACGAAGACTCCCTGTGGCGGGTATGCTCGTCTGATGGGGATATGCGACGGTGTATAATTCATTAAGCATGGCTATTAGAATACGTTGAATTAATTGGTAAATGTTTGGGTGAATATGTTTCTGTTGATAGTTTTTTATCAGTATTCGTTAACTTGCAAAAAGTATGTATTTACTTTGAACCATGTAGTTGATAATTGCAACTGGTACAACAACCTACTGGCTTTATGGTGCTATCATGAAAAAACGCTCACCGAGATACCGAATAAGGCTCATGCAGTGGTTTTATTCGTTGCTTATGATGCATGGACTGTAAACAGATTCTAATCACGTAAACAGCGGTGGTATTCGTGGCTCATTGTTGCCATAAAGGATTTGCCCACAGTAATTCGCAACAATATAGATAACAATAATGTGATATATATACGCACATTGATAAAGTTTTACTAGCGTAAAGGCCAGATACGTGTGAGATGAGGACAGTGGATACATCATGATACTCAACAGATCCTTCCGGGGCGCTTTCAACCTGCTCTATGGAAATCATATTTACTTTATGGCAATACACATACGTGTTCTACCATATCCAAAAAGCTGTGATAAGTGTTCTTTTCAATATCGTTGAATAGCAATGTCTTCTGCTGTATTCAGTAAACACAAGAGCCTTATATATTTAGAAGCAGCTTTAAAACAAGATGCGCTTTGAGTTGGATTATCAATAAAGCATGATTGGTCGGAATTCATTAACTTCTTCAGTGTGTTTTATGATATGCATACTTCTCAATCTGTTAGTTGCATAGTGTTCGATGCAACGGGCCAAGGCCCTTTTACTGGTACAAATGTGATCGATGCTCGATCCAACAACAATTCTGTAAATTTGATTCATATTGCACTCGAGCAGCAGAGCAGAAACTACACCGTCAATGTCTATGCATCTTTTGAAAATCACACACTGTAAAGCCACATATGGTAGTTATACGGAATAACTTATACCGAATCGTTTTACAGGAAACACCCATGGTTTCTGTATTAATACAACAATATGGCAGGCGCATGAGTGATGGCAATCGTACTGTAGACGCATACCTTTTAAACAGTGTATGCGTCTGTATGTGTGTGTGTGTTTGTGTGTGTGTGTGTGTGTGTGTGTGTGTGTGTGTGTGTGTGTGTGTGTGTGTGTGTGTGTGTGTGTGTGTGTGTGTGTGTGTGTGTGTGTGTGTGTGTGTGTGTGTGTGTGTGTGTGTGTGTGTGTGTGTGTGTGTGTGTGTGTGTGTGTGTGTGTGTGTGTGTAATGAATCGGACGAATCCTCCACTTAACCTTGGTTTTGTTCATGGTAAAACCCCTGCTTTGAGCTTTGGATCTGGACCGCACTTAGTCTGCAGCTCGTTGTAGACTAAAAGCGTTCGCCAAAGGACACCTACATGGTCAATTATTCATGACATGTATCTCAGGTCCTTGCTGCCTATAATGAATATTTAGCCAAATTGGGCCAAATGACTAGAGTATGGAAAAGAATAGCGCATGCGTATTTACTACACTCAATAGTTCTGCATCATTATATGACAAGAAAAGTTTGTTTTCGACGCATAGTAGCACATCTAACCACTCTTTAACGAATAAAGTAACAGTACGTTTTTGACGTTTTGTTCGTGATAAGCAGTAGCAGAACTCATATGATAATGAAATGATTAATTTGAGACTCATAAGCGAAGTACAATTGACGGATAAAGGCATTTAAAATATCTACGTTGGGTGAACACAATATATACTTTGAGGGACAATGCCACGCATAAGTTAATATAAATTACTTAATGTACACAATGAATTAGCCTAATCACAGTATCAGGCGCAACTTCTGCCTGCGATAACAAAGGCTAACGATCCACACAACTTCAAGGCAAGGGACATGGCCGTTTAGAATTCTGGGTTACGGTAGGTCAAAACTTCCTTATCGTTTAGTGCTTTTAGCCATAGTAAAACAAGAGATTGAACGCTCGATTCGTCGTTCTTTCGTCATATCACCATCTCACCTTTAATTTTGCGCATTGCAGTAAATGCTCGACCTCTAATTCCGGGTTCGCATAACAGTTACCCTGGTGGAAAATAAAGTTGTGCAAGCGATGCCACGAAGTGACAACTATTTTGGTACACGTACATTAAGTTTGCAAATATATTGTTTCAATAGAACAATAGATTAGGGAGATGACATCACCACAGAAGAGTAACAAGATATGCAACCTGTTCATATTGATACAGCTTGGTAACCTGTCATCAAAATCAATGATTTAATGTATAGAATGAGTATGCATGATAAGGTATTGTGGTTCGTAGACGATCATGAAACTCGCCGATCGATTGATCGCCGCAGCGGAGGTCGAGCGAATCCACCGTTGACCATTAATTTTCTCCCCGTTGCCGTCAGTGGCATTTCCTATGGGGGGAAATTGACAACCTATCATTTGCGTAACCTGACTTCCTTGATCTGGGAGCTGGCGTAATAAGCGGCGAAGCAATATAGCAAGACATAATATAGAAAGCGGTTTCCCCCACACACATACACACATTACATCACACACACACATACACACACACATATATATATATATATATATATATATATATATATATATATATATATATATATATATATATCATTGTATATATATATATTAATATATATATATATATATATTATTCTGTACATTTTATCACTATCATTTTCGAGTCAATATAGGTGTCATAGCGGAGGAATTTAGCCATTAATAATAGCGCTGTGCAACACCAATATGCACGGAACAAAATGTGGACTTAAATACGCAAAACTGCCGCTTATAATTATGCAGTTTACATCATTTCTTCACATACATAACAATGAGCCGATTGGGCATTTTTCAGAGGTTACCTCCATGTGACAATGCAGAACTAATGGAAGACATTTTACATCTGCTATGAAATCACGCAGCTACACGACTTCTTGCGGCTCTCTTTATTTGGCTTTGCATATTATCTACTCGTTTAAAACAATTGTACAATGTAAGCTGTTTTTGACCCCACTGATTTTGCCTTTTTTTATCATTACATGGGCTTTTTATGATCTTGTTTTGTGCATAATAAATTTATGTGGCGAGATGTATTTTTCTGTTTCGTCAATAACTGTGCTACATGCTTTCGATAATGCCTAAAACGATTTATTGCTTAAAGCGTGAAAAAAAATGTCGATCGTTTACCCCGTTTAAACAATGCGATACATCATCAGTACATAATAATAGTGTGGTCAGCTACCATACGTCAGAATAGTCTCATTTGAATGCATTGAATATTTCAAATGACGCTTCAACGGTAAATGTACGACATGATGAGTTCACAGGATCACTTGAGTGTTATTGGCGCTTGACAGTACGTCTATAATAAGCATGATCCGGGCGAAACTGATCGCCTTGTGAGAAAAGCTTCACATCTTTAAGCAGGGTTACTGCATTGATTAATACAAGGCTTGGCATCACAGCAGGAGAAAAGAACTTAATTGTCGATGTGAAAAAACATTTATTGTGTTCAACTAAAGGGATGCGATTTGCAATAAAAATAATGCCAAATCCAGAGAACGGATGAGACCATTAACGCTGACATTTAGACATGCAATAGCGAGGTGCAGAACAAAAACATGATATCAAAAACAAACCTACGCACGAATATGCTCACTTCGGAGAACGCGTTTAGTGTTATAGAGCGACTATGACTTTGTCCTGCTTTTCGTTTACTTTTGGCTGTCAAAGCTGATAATGGAATGTTGACAACTGCTAGGATCGCATTTGCATCTGCATTGCAAACGGAATATGGCTTCAACGCCGCCCAAAAAAAACTATTTTTAAACGTGCTTGTTATCAACACAACCACTGAGTTGCCTTTGTGTATTTACTGTTTCTCAACCAATGAAAGTAATATAATTTGAAAATAACGATACCATACCGGAGACAATGTAAGCTTTGTAATTAGTGAATACCAATATAAAAAACAAGCCTGGGTGAGTGTGCGTGTGCGTATTGGTGTACTACGGGTGCACGATGCTGTTTTGTTTAACAGAGTAACCACTTTCCATTTAAGTTGTGGCTGGTACAGATCATTGGAAGGATCTAGCAGTTGTTTGGCACCTGACGCGCGTGTTCTATGAGCAAAAACAGGCAATCCATAATGCGTGCAATCTGATTTGCTAACGTGAGCATTTGACGTCAGGGGCTATGATCAAATTCTCAATCCAGAGAGCAGAAAAATTGCTACAACGCCGTTTTGGTGTATTTGAAATTCATTTGCCATAGCATATACCACCATACGTAATGATGCGTTTACGGAGTAGGTAATAACTCACCCAAACAAATTCATGGTGTCTGTTAAAGGAATACCTTCGTTACAACATTTATGAAACGCAAGTGAGATTGCGCACAAACACTGCATAAACCTGCATGCAATCAACAGCTTTTATCGAATTATTGCAATAAACACCCGTATGTCTGGACTAACTTCATCCACATGAAAGTTGTGCGCTTGAATCATGGTCGTTGTGCTACTTTTCATGGATAGAAACTTGACAATTGACATACATGATTATATTGTACCGGTTCGGTTGCGTAATGCGGCGGCTTCTACGTTACAGAGGTGAACATGAAGTCCCCACTTCACATAGTTTGGAATTGCTGACTATATACACAATCTGTTGCGTATGTACACTGATCTAAAATGAATTACTCAGAGGGCATTACGGCCATCCCCAGTAACACAAGTCAACGCAGAATCAGAGCGGTTGTATCAAAGAGTAGTAGGTTACAATAACGCATCAGTTATATTGTATCATTCGGCATTAAGTTGCCGGCTTTTGCATTTTTTTAACGAAAAAAAAAGTCGTATATTTTTGCACATTACTGTAAGCAGGATTGACTGTGCTTCGGCTTAGGCTCGTTTATTGGTGCATTATTTAGCACGGGCACGTTAGGTTTTCCTCGCATGTCAAATTGCCATTCCAATCGAGAGCATAGCAAGCACTGACTGTGGTAAATATCCAGCCTGAGCTTATCCTGACAATGTGGTTAATGTCGGAAATGCACTTCACGCACAGGAGCACATTAAGTGGCGGTCCCCCGCGATTTGACGTTAAGGCACGAAGTCGAGCATGGGGATAGGACTATTTTTAATAACTTCCATAGAATATAAAATGAAATGACTAGTTCTTCTCAATGCAATTCCCCTTTATGTGCCACGTAATAAGCTATCCTTTGACAGTCACATGATATAACAGTCTGTTGAATACACATGTTTACAGTGCAGAAACCACATAAATCAATCCAGTATCTCAATAGACAACAAAACTCAATATACAGGTTGGATACGTGCCTCTGCATTTGCCCATGAGCTGTGGTTTCCGCCTTCTTGATGGTCAAGCATGATGCCATTAAAGAGGTAGTCTCCCATTCATTAATATCACCTATGCTTTTGCCTATACTTTTGGTGTTTGTTGTAAGGTGACCGACGAAGTACAGTATCATCAATCCTATTTCTGTCAGCCATTGCCCGAGCAGCAACTTTGTTGATAGGCAATTCTGCCTCACCTGTTTTATATGTAGCTTGATATAACCTGGCACATGCCATACCCGCCATCATCCCAGCATCCGGCAGAACCCAATCTTATTTCACAACATGGCGTGTCAGCCAGAAAACATGCAAAGAACGGTTAGTGAGCTTCCTATCCCAAAACGGGATGTTTTCTATTTACGACCTTTTACTTGTTGTAGACCTTCACAGTAAATTTAGAACTTTACAATGAAAATCTCTGTTACGTGATAAATATTGTTCCTAACATGTTAATAAGACGTCTTCAGTGATCAATGTGGCAATCACACAACCATTCAGTCTGTTAGCGTGCTCATTTTACCTCTAATGTTGGTAGTCTGTATTCCTTTACGGACACAGCTGTTTTGTTAATCTCCCAAGTAAGCCTATGTTGCTGTCATTTAGAAAACTATTTAAATTGCTAATGTGATTTATACACTTATTGACAATGCTTTGTATTACAAGCACAGCATAGAAAGAATAAAATAAAGAAGAGTCTGTAGCTGAATGACATTCACAATTGGGCTTCATTTAGGCTTGCTTGGCTTGATTAGACGTCAAAGCTTCGGACGGAACGAATCTGCGTTTTGTTCACAAACATAGAATCTATAATACGTGAATTGATGATTCCTTACAATATCCACAAATGTGCTATGGAAGCAGGGATTGTCATTGAAAAGATTACATAAATGTAACAGCAAGTCATTCCGGCAACGAGCAGCTTAAACCAGTGAACCATTTTCGTTCGCCGGGCTTCATCATTTATTGGGTATGCCCGTCAAACACTGCACTGCGTTTTGTGATTGACTAGAGAATGCACGCCAATGCATGACTGCATTTACCGGGCAGATGTTAGGTTAAAGAGCAGTGTATGTAAGCGAATGCATGCTACCAACATTCGGGGTAAAATGAACACACAGACAGCTTGAATAGTTGTGTTGCCATTTTGAACACTGGCGACGTCATATGAACATTTGCGGTCCAATATTTTTCACGAAACAGAGCTTTTTATTACGAATGTCTAAAGTTACTGTGAAAGTCTACAACAAGTAAAAGTTTGTAAACAAAAAGCATCCCGTTTTGGAACATCACGATTGATGATATAGTACTTCGTCGGTCACATTACAGCAAACACAAGTACAAAAAGCACAGGTAAAAGCACAGGTAAAAGTATTGATGTTATCCTGAGTGAATGAATGGGAGACTAACACTTTAATGTCACCATACTTGACCATCATGAAGCCGGATGCCACAAGGCTTGGTTAAATGCAAAGGTATGTATCCAACTTATATACTGGGTAATGCTGTCTATTAAGATACTGGATTGGTTTATGTGGTTTCTGCACTATATATATGTGCATTCAAAAGACTGTAAAGACTGGCTTTACCAATATTGTGGCTTTAAAAATATTGTGGCTTCACAAATACTGTGGCATCACCAATGTTGTGGCTTCACAAGTGTTGTTTTCACCAATGTTGTGGCTTCTCCAATAATGTGGCTTCGTCAATATTGTGGCTTCATCAATATTTTGGCTTCAATATTGTTGTGGCTTCAACATTGTTGCGGCTTCACTGGTGTGGTTGATTCAATGATATTGTGGATTTGTCAATATTGTGAATTCACCAATATTGTGGCTTCATCAATACTGTGGCCTCATCAATATTGTTGCATCACCAATACTCTTGCTTCATCAATATTTTGGCTTCACCAATGTTGTGGCTTCATCAATATTTTGGCTTCATCAATGATGTGGCTTCAACAATGTTGTGGCTTTACCAATATTGTGGCTTCGCCAATACTGTGCCTTGGCTAATGTTGTGGCTTCAGCGCTATTGCGGCTTCACCACTATTGTGGCTTCTTCAATATTTTGATTTCGTCAATATTGTGGCTTCACCAATACTGTGGCTTCCCCAATATTGTGGCTTGATCAATATTTTGGCTCACCAATTTTGTGGCATCACCAGTGTTGTGGCTTAACCAATATTGTGGCTATACCAATTTTGTGGCTTCGCCAGTGTTTTGGCTTTGTCAGTGTTGTGGGTTCATCAATGTTGTGGCTTTATTAATGTTTTGGCTTCACTACTGTTGTGGCTTCACTAATGTTTTGGTCTCTCTTTTGTATTATATCCCGTTGAGATATATCAATCACTGGGGCTTAAAAAGACAAGTTATGTCTAATTGCCATAAACCATCAGAATGAAAAAATTGACCAAAACAATGAGTATTATCTGTATATGCTGTGTGTGAGTATGGCCACATCAGTCGGTTTAAATAGAAGTTTTTTATCAGAGGTTCTGTTTACCCAGTTACTGGGTAAACAGAACCTCTGATTACTGGGTCAGTATGACTGTTAAGCTCTACCTGGTCCTGATTGATAGTCTTGCATGTGTATAGTGTCACATTGTTGTACACTTAATCTGCTTTGTATTTATCTGCAATTCATACCATCTCCTCATCACCAGCCCAGCATGATACAGACCTGGGATTCTCTTTATTACTAGCTCGTCGTGACACTGATCTGGGGTTCTCATCACCAGCCCAGTATGTCACTGACCTGGGGTACTTATCACCAACCCATCGTGACACTGACCTTGGGTTCTTATCACCAGCCCAGTATATCATTGACCTAGGGTTCTTATCAACTACTAATCGTGACACTTACTTGGGGTTCTTATCACCAGCCCAGTATGTTACTGACCTAGGGTTCGCCTAACATGGCATCTTTTTTGTTTGAAGGCTTAGAATTTTTTGAGGCCGCTTTACATCTAAAATGGCCACCCGTCATCGCGACAGTTCAGGACAGGTGGCCATTTTAGTTAATTTCCAGCCCTGTTGCTGATGACGGAACTGTAGACTTATTCTGAACATCTGGTGAATGTTTTGTAGCAGAATCAACTCCAGATGAACATCAGAAATGTATGTCTTCATCCTCACTATATACTTATTTTCAGATGTGCACAATTGTAAATGTGACCTCAGGTTTAAGGTTAAGAGAGCTGGCTTATGTGGATCAGACACCATTTTATCAGTGGTTAAGTGACCATGGTAAGTGCCACAAAGTCAACCCAGAGGAGCAGTCAAGCATTGAATTATGGTATATTTATCAATGCTAAGCTCCATAGCAACCTTCCTGGTGGTCACTAGTCAATGCCTGTCATCTCTACCCAGCAAGAGAATGTTGAAGTTGCCATCAGTGGTCAATGAAGGGAGGTTACATTATTATTGGTGGGTTGGCTGTTTGTTATTGGTTATATAATTACAGTTAAAGTGCATATTGATAAGATCAGGCTTACAATGTTTTTTTACCAATATTCTATTAGTTAATATTCAAATGTAGATTCAGGTTCTGCCACATGAGAGAGGATTGGTTTTGACTTCCTTTTCTTAATGACAAGAGAGTGATTCATATGACATGTTGTATTGATCATCAACCTAATCAGGTTGGCAAGAATTAATGTTATGTAATGTATTACATAGACCTCATTTATTTCTTATGATGTAAGACTGATAGACAGTTTGACAAGTTATTGTTTGTGTGTGTAACATAATGTGCAACTTTAGCTGGGGCACAGCAGGAGAATCATCTTTTGCCGAATCATATGGACAAACTGTTGTATGGATTCACTAATTGTGTACTTGGAAACCCACCAAGACTGGACCTCGTTAAAGTCAATTACTGATAGTGCAACATAAGACGCTGTTGTGGTAGTTCCTGCTGATCATGTTCAAATTTATCTGTAGATATGCTTTACTTGATAATGATATCCTGATCATTGATTATCTTATGCTGTTAACCCTTATGAGGTCAATACATTCAGTCCATTTAAGTCAATTTATTCAGCCCAATCAACTCTGAATGCCTATATTGTGGATACATTTTTTGTAGAATGTAAGTGACCCTAGATAGGCAAGTGAATAGCAAATAAAGTTTAATCATGAACAAAATATTTTCATCTTCAATATATTCCTGACCTTAAAAAATCATTCAGCACATTGCCTGCAGATGCTGCTGGGTTTTTTTCATTTTGTAACTACATGTTATGTGGCAAACTGAATAAAGGTGATATATTTAAAACTTAAAGATTGTTAAATCCATGTTTTAATCATGGTGTTTTGAGGGGATTTATATCATTCATTCTGAAAGATAGGATTCAGTTAAATTCTCAAAATAAATCTAATGTTAGGCATGACAATGATGCTCTTTCGTGAACAGATAAAACATGTAATAGAGAATGCACAATTAATCAATTGGAGGTCAGTTTGACACTGGATGAAGCAAATTGTGAATAGATGCATGAACATATGCAGTTGGACACATCATTATATGACATGCACATACATCGATAACTGCTCTGTTGCCTAAACTTCTCGGCTGGTTTGCATGGTTGCAGTTAATATTAAACAATATGAAAATAAATTATTGAAACGTATATTATAAGAGCGAAGACTGGGTTCATAACGCTATGTGATGCTGCCTCCACTGCTCCGTGTCATTCAGCGTATAGCTAGCTGCTCAGAACTTCAAAGAAGCCTGGCAACCCGACCGATTTCGGAGACACCCAAATAGCTTCAGTGGAAAGTTATTTGCTCTCAAATTACCATATCTTATTTGCCTTTCATTTACTATATATAAACACTTCTTTTTTCATTTAATTGGAACTGATTTAAGATTATCACATTGTTGTTTTTGTTGCACCAAATTTAAGTGGATTTTGCAACTTTGGCCATGTGCGGGGTATAAGTTCATGTTACCGTTACGACCGGAGGTATGTGCGGCAAGACTGTCGCCATGTCACACGGAGATAAATTGTGACAGCAGCTTGGACTCTCCCGATTCAAGGGACGAGGGATGTTGTCCAACATCGTTGACAGACAGATTACAGTGTTCAGAGTGGTTAAATAACATTAAGCTGCCCAAAGCAAGCGATATGTATAATAGTTACAGCAATATAATCAATGATGGCAGTTTAATTATCCATGAATCAGAATATAAATTCTTTAATATATATGACCTACATTTTTGACTTAGAATCGTCCGTGCTGCAATATTAGAGACGACAATCTTAAGAATGTTAAGTATCACTTATTATTGTTAAAACTCGCAGTTCCTAAGTATAAACTTGTATCCAAATTAATAACGGGAACGTCGAAGAAATCCCTTTTCTTTAAAATAGGTGACTTTAATGCACATTTTCTCCGTTCCCCCGGTACACCTGCCGCTCGGCAAGGTTCGGAACTTGTCGGAGCAAGACATTGCGTCAGCATTTCGTGGAATCGCGCCGATAATTTAACTTCACTATTTTCTTCATGGCTCGTTTAATATTGTGAATGTACAGTTCAAATTACGTATAAATAGTAATAGTAATATGTTGGGAGTAAAGCTAGAGCCTGTAGGTCCAATCTGGGCGTTTAGACTATAAACCACTGCTGGAGACATACCCGGGGGAAGGATCAGGGGTCGGACGGAAGGTCGTATTGGTGGGCGGTCCAGAGGCTGTCAAGACGTGCCTTGAAAGAGATGACGGTGGGGGCTGTGGCCACACCCTCGGGGAGAGAGTTCCAGTCGGATACTTCTCTCTGAGAGAAGAAGTTCGTCATGCATAGGCGGGTGCTGAGTTGCTTGAAAATCTTGAGGGCATGACCGCGGGTGCCTGGTGCTGGTGCTCACTCGAAAAAGTCAGATATTTGTAATCGATCGATTTCATGCATGATTTTATAGGTCTGAATCATGTCTCCTCGGCGGCGCCGGTGGTGGAGGCTTGGGAGTTTTAGGTGGCGTAGCCTATCGGGGTAGCTAAAACCCCTTATCCTGGGTACTGGCTTAGTGGCTCGTCTCTGCACCCTTTCTATCAATTCTTTGTGGCTGACCAGCTATCGAGTCGGTCGATGTCGTCTTGGATGCTATCCTGGTCGGCTTGGGATGCAATGGGGCGGCTTATCTTCCAATCATCGGCAAAGAGGCGGCAGAAGTTGACGGTGCAGTCTGGGAGGTCGTTAATGAAGATGACGAATAGGACCGGCCCGAGGACCGGTCCCTGTGGGATTCCACTCGTCAGAGAACGCCATGATGACAGCTGGCCATTGACTACTACTTCGATGCCGTCGATGCCGTAAGCTGTTAGCTTGCTGAGAAGGCGGCGTGGGGGACGGAGTCGAATGCTTTGACTAAGTCGAGGTATATGCAGTCGACGCTTTTGCAATGTAGAGGGCGTCGGTCCAGGCTTCCAGGGTTGATAAGAGTTGTGTTGTGCAGGAGCGGCCTGGCACAAAACCATGTTGTTCATCTGCAAAGAGATTGTTTCGGCTCATATGGTCAATGATCGCGTCGCGTATTATTGACTCGAGAACCCTCGATCCCAGAGCTGTGAGGCTAACTGGGCGGTAGTTGCACGGCGATCTCCTGGAGCCTTTCTTATGGATTGGGGTGACATGGCCTACTCTACATTCAGCGGGGAAGTCGAAAGCAGTGAGGGACAGTTCGAAACACTTCTTGAGGGGGGTGGTCAGTCCGAAGGAGCATTCCTTGAGGATGCGGGGGTGCCATCCGTCGGGCCCAGGGGATTTACCAGGCGAAAGTTTCTTCAGCTTCTCTTCGATTTTCTTCTCTGAGATTTCGATGTTGGACAGTGGATAGTCGACTGGGCGGTGTGGAAGAGTCGGGGGGTGGGACAGGTCTTCAACAGCAAATACCGATGCGAAGACAGAGTTAAGTGTCTCCGCTTTACCATAGTCGGAGCTGGCAATGGTTGCGTCCTCGCGGATGAGATCGTCAACCTTAGGTCGGGTCTTAAGCCTTAAAGTTGATGTACCTCCAGATGGACTTTGGGTTGTGTTTCGCGTCATTAACAATACGGCGTTCGAAGTCGGTACGGAGTCGACGGGAGAGCGATTGCAGTGCATTCCTGACCTTTTTGTAGCTAACATGGTCAGATTGGTTATGGGATTCACAGTATGTGTGCCAGAGGGCTTTCTTGATTTTCCGCATACGATCGACCTCGGGGGTGGTGTACAACTGCTTCCTAGAGCGCTTGGGGGCTGAGCGGGGGATGCATTTGATGGTGGCGGTATCGAAGTGTTGGGCAAGACGGGTCTAGGCTTCCTGCGCACTTAGACAGTCTAGTTCAGTGTTCCAGTCGACTGCTTGAAGCATGCCCGCGAGCCGGGGGTAGTCACCCCTATTTAGGTTGAAACGGCGCTGGTCGGAGACTGCTGGTGTGGGGTAGTAAATGATGTTGAACTTGAGACATATGTGATCACTTATCCATACATATGTGATCACTTTTCTATTTTGAGAAACAATGAGAAATCTAAAAACGTTTCTAAAGGTTCCCGAAAGACCTAAAAACGCGCAATACGTTGTGTAAGCGTGTTTGTAGGAATTTAATTTACGTCGTTTATGGTTTAATTGACCTTCTAAGCTTTGAAACCCAATGTTGTATGAAAGATGGTCTATCAGTAGTAGGTTGGTTTGGATAATAATGGTTGGTAATATCGGAAGGCAAAAAGGGCTGGCCGGCTCATTTGTTTATTTTAATGACCAGTATGGTTGGATATATCAAATGGCCAAAATGGTTGGATATAAAAAATGGCCAAAATGGTTGGCTTTATAAAAAGTTCCAAAATGGTTGGTTTTTTGCATGACAAAACTATTACGACTTTTTGGGTACAACCATTTTGGCCTAAAATTTTTATAATCTTCTAAAATAAGTTTTGAATGAATATATTAACGGAAAGCTGTACAAGGCAGATGTATAAGTTCTTGCATCTGCGATATCACATAATTTGAGCTCCAACAAGCGAAATAATTGAATGACCCAAAATGGTCGGTTTTGTCAATATTGTCCAAAATGGTTGCAATTGTAAGTAAATATATATATATATAAAATATATATATATATATATATATATATATATATATATATATATATATATATATATATATATATATATATATATATATATATATATATATATATATATATATATATATATGTATTCTATATATATATATATATATATATATATATATATATATATATATATATATATATATATATATATATTTATATATATATATATCACATGTGATGCTTTGGAGGGCTGCTCAATTAACATACCAGCGCGACGACTGCTTTCTACTGACGCTATTCTTATGGTTTGATGTAAGATGGATGCAAGTATTGATTTGCTTCCAAAGAAAACGTCAGCAACGCTACTGACATCACCCATGTAACTGACACTCTGGCTCTATCTTTTATGTTTCTTGCCGAGCAATAACAAGTGCGTAGAGTTCCGTCTATCTACTTTGTTATCTTGACCCTGTTGGCTATGTGCACGGTACATGCTGCTCGATATTTATGGAAATGCAAAAAAATAATTATCATTTCAAGCATCGGTTTTCGGATAATTTCTCTGACAATTCATAATCCACTTATCTCACTGAAATAGGCGTAAACCTCAAATTTCATTCTGTGTGCAGCATCTACGATCCAAAAATAGTTCAAATCGTGTGATACAGCCTTATTGCCTGTGGCTGTGACTATGTGTTGACGCTCTAAATATAGGCGAGGTAACTGTCTCGAAGGGTGGGAAATACGAGATAGAAGCTAATTAGTTCCGATACTTAAGATCCTCGCGTCGGTTGCAAAGTCCCTTTGTCACACTAGATAAGAATTGTGATCAATATGATTTGTTACTATAAGCTGAAATTCCTCGCGAATCGTCGATCTAGCAATTTCAAGCACTAAGATAACCCGAATTCCCTTTGTCACACCCATAGTTGTATAGGAACGATACGAATTTTGTGATTAACACCCTATGCGCCTGTCATTTGAAATTCAATCTGAACTATGAAACACTGAAATTCCATGTTGCTGGTTTCCACCCTAGCTGGCTCCCTACCCTCAGTTATCTACACTATTCTCTTTGTAACAGCTTATATAGGAATTTGCTTATCCTAAGTCGGGTCCGACTTCGTAGGTGTTTCGCGACCACAACCTTTTTCACTCCCCTTGGCCTTTTTGATCTCGCCCTCGTCAAACATCAGTATTGAGTACATAGTTGGGCGCAGGCCAACATGCCCCTTGTTAGATAGCCATACCAGCCACACTCATCTTTCATCTTCCCTATCACCTTTTTGCTTATGTTACTGAACAAGGAATGAGAGGGATCATAATTGATGTTACCAATGAGGTCACTATCGGTCGTGGCGACGTGATACCATGCCTATCCCACTTCCCAGGCCCTTCTCAATGAAGAGGCATTTGTCATAGTTGGTGAGTCACTCCAACCTCACCCATGTACTCTTAAGAAGCGCATCCCATGAAAGGCCACGACTGGTATAGTATTGGGCTGGATCTAAGTCATACAGTTGTACAGAATTTCTCAAACACATCAGCTATTTGTTGTACCTTGTGCCTCGCCAGCTGGACTCATAGGCAGAGAATTGAACACCATCACATACGATGACCTTTGCAATAGTAAATACACTCTCCTCATTTTTATGGTGTCTTTAGTAGTCTTGAATATATATTATCAGTTTGGCCATAATGTGTATCATGTGTCATTCCCAGATGCCACCTCTGATGCTCCTCCATCTACACACCAGGAGACAAGAAACGGTAACTTAATGTGTACATCTTATTGCCAATTCATACTTCCCTTATCATTTATTTGCACCCTATACGCAATGTCGTCCATGCTTGAGGTTTGCCAGTTATAGTTCACGATGATGTGCACCACGCTTATTATCTTTTCTTTGTAGTGAGAGGCAGGGTTCAGGTAACTGCTGTGGGTGTCAGCTTAGGAACACTGCTACTGCTGGCAATCATATTGATCGTCTTCTAAGTATACCGGCATGTCCTTCAGCTGCCTCTTGGTAATTGAAGCTTGTCATGATATTTAACAACTATGATAAGAAGATACCATTAAAACGTCCTAGATGGGTCACCTATCCGTTTCATGGCATGCTTTAACAAGCAAATCACGACACACAAAATCACCTGATGTCAGGTGAGTGAAATACTACCATTGAATTCAAGCAGTTATCTGCTTTGTGAAGCTGTGCAATGTATGTTAGTCTAAGTTATTCTCTGATATCATGTCTTGAAGTGCATGTCATTGTGTAAAAACCTCAGCTGCTTCAGACACCACAGATGGTGCGAATGGCAATACGAATGAAGCTCCGTTGAAATTGCAAGAATTTTCTGACTTGAATGTAATACATATGCGTAGCTGCAAGTCACAAACGGACATTATGAAACCAAGGAGTAAGATAACTTAAGTAAGAGTCGCAACGCCCTTTGAAGTCGCCGCCGAGGCGCTCGCGTGTGTGCCTCGGCAGCGAGTGTTTTCACAGGCTCGCGCTTGGCGGCGCTAAGTGTATTGCGTGTAGTGACATCAAGCAAGCCAGCGAGGAAACCGGATGTCAAGTTCGCGGGGAACATAGACGAAATGGCATGGATACATTTGCAAGTGTCAATAGACGAGTTAACAACATCAGGCGGTGTACTCCATTGCTCAATGTCATACATGCCTTGTCATCACATTGTACGAGTCGGAAGTAAAATATCAGTACTCGCGCGATAAGTGAAACGCGTTGGCATGCCCGAAGTTTCATTGACACGCAACGCAAATCTGACGCGCGACTTCAGTTCATTTTGATTTACTCGGAGCACATCTGGTCCGCTTGACAGAGTATTTAACTGTTAAAAAGACGCGATAAAGGATGGAGATAATGTCCATGAAATGTTCAAAAAACATTTAAAGATCTCTAACTATATTAACTGTGACTTGTGCGCGGTGTTCAAATGGCTGGGTGATCTCCTTAGAATTGTGCTTTGTCTATTGATATAAGCTTGGAAGAATTAATAATCTTGTTTTTTCCATCATATGTTGGTCAATATGCTGTATACGCATAATCATTCTGACAGTTTCGAATTTTAAAGTTTAAATATCTATGTTACTGACTTGTGGGAGAGACTTGCTGTTGAGTACCTACTAGCTGTGCCCGGAGTAACAACCGATTTTATAGCTGCAGATGTCGCATCAGATTGGCTCCGACATAGAAGTCCTTTTGTGTAAAAAAGTAATAGACGTAAAAATCATTGAAAAATACGAATATGTCCATTTTGTCATAGATTCTATGATATCGTCTGACGAGCCATAAGTATTACGTTTGATCGCCAATAAGCCATGGCACGTTTGGCGACAAACTGTTTTTTGGGGGGACCAGGTGTCAAATCTGGACACTTAACTTTGATACAGTTCCATGAAGTCCCTCTTGATTTGAGTAAATCTTTCCATACAGCTTCACCATCCTGGGAAATCCCACAATCCACTTATAGAAAGCTGTCATCAACTAAAGCTACAAGCGGTTGATAAATGTCATCGGATCACTCATCTGGGATCAAGGAAGTGTGCTCGAGAAAACCACAGCGCAAACGTTTGCTTTGTTGTATGTCAGGGGCGTAGCCAGACTTGAAGGATTGTTTCGCACAGTCGGGGGAGATGTCTACAGTTCCAGACAGTAAAGTCTAACCCCCCTCTGCTTTTGACTTTGATGACATTGTTGTCCATATTTACTTTGTCACTTGTCAAAAGGATGTTAAGCACGTGCATATCGCTGGATACGCCCCTGCATGTGATCTATAAAGTTAAACGAATGAGATCGAGCATATTGACATTCTCTTGTCGGGCACGTTGCTTGTGTGCAGGAATAGGATCACCGTCGGTTTGAGCCTTTCTTTTCTTTTCCCGTCTTCTACTATCCACCAGTAAATGTGCGTAGTCGGGATCCGCTGATCGGATCTAGAGCCAGTTTTGGCTCCATTTCTCAAAAGATTTTACAGATTCATTTGTGATCAAACACCACTGACGTACTACACGCTTTAGAGATGCTATTTATGCAACCGATGACAAAAAAATGGTTCGATGCAGTGTGAATATGTTGACCAGCCGTTATATGCATGCAGATTGGACATTTAATAACTTACGTGGGGTACTAGACAAATGAGATGAAGGGAGAGCTACACACGCACTGTGGCATTACTTTACTTAGAACTTGAACTCAAGTGCATAGTTTCGGAACTACTTCCATAAATATATATTGCGCGGCTTATAACATGCTCCTCATCTACCACAAAACAATATCGACCGCGACCCCACAGCACATACCACCCCACATCTACCTAAACTCCTCCATATCTACACCAAACGCTAACCTATTGAACACAATCCAACATCAACCTCACATCGACCAAACATCGACCACCCAACCACAATGATCGCCACCCTGTATTGACCACCACCCCACATAGACCACCTTTATAAACTACCATCCTCAGCACCAACCTTTATTAATAGCAATCCTAAATTTCCTGTCGCCCCAAATTCCACATCAACCGGTACCTCACGTCAACCTCCATCCCACATCAACGCCTTCCCATATCATCCACCATCACACGTCAACCGCCACCCCACTCCTAACACCATTATCACACGTCAACCGCCACCCAACACCAAACACCACCACCCCACGTCATCCGCCACCTCACACCTCACACCTCTACCACACGTCAAATGCCACCCTACGACTTACCCAACCCCCACCCCCACACGTCAACCGTCACCCAACACCTAACACCGACCACATCGATTACCTTGCCCCATCGACCACAATCCTATCCTACATCAACATAAACCCGGCATTGTCACCAACCCCACATTGAACATCATTTGACACCCACATCTACCGCACATTGGCCGTTGCCCCAATCAATCACCAACCCAAATCGGCCACTATCCTTCAAAGAATGCCACCCCACATCTACTATCATCGAACAACGACCTTTACCTAACACACCTCATCGAGTTCCACCCCTAACCTACCGCCACTTCATGTATATTCTGCCACTCGAAATTCCCCGTAATAAGTCAAACGCCAGTGTGTAATCCAGACTGCACCGAACTATTAGGGCTTGTGGGAAAAAATTGATATCTGCGGTACAAGTGTGACCGTGGTTTCTCGGGTTATTGCTGGTCTCATGCCTTTGGTCACTTTGGGGGTTCTTTCGAAGTATGGTTGAGTAGGAATGAGACTTAAGACTTACGACCCTTCGTGAGTTCCTTTTGCCGATTTGTTCTTACGTTAGTGTCTCGTAGTGCCGTAGGTCCTGGCTGAGTTCGAAAGTGTTGTGTGTTGTGTGCGCGGAGCCTGGTATTTATAGTGCGATGAAGTAAGGCATTGGCAGCCCATTTCGAGTGGTTTGGGGGCAGCTTGTGCGTATCTGTTAAAGAGCGCTATAAATAGGAGGGGGACATATTGTGTATGTATGTATGTATGTATGTATGTATGTATGTATGTATGTATGTATGTATGTATGTATGTATGTATGTATGTATGTATGTATGTATGTATGTATGTATGTATGTATGTATGTATGTATGTATGTGTGTGTGTGTGTGTGTGTGTGTGTGTGTGTGTGTGTGTGTGTGTGTGTGTATGTGTGTGTGTGTGTGTGTGTGTGTGTGTGTGTGTGTATGTATGTATGTATGTATGTATGTATGTATGTATGTGTATGTATGTATGTATGTATGTATGTATGTATGTATGTATGTATGTATGTATGTATGTATGTATGTATGTATGTATGTATGTATGTATGTATGTATGTATGTATGTATGTATGTATGTATGAATGTATGTATGTATGTATTTACTGAACTGAGAGGCACCTACTCGGTAGCGATAAAATGCCTAAGCTGATCATCAGAATGGCCAAATTTGGCAGGTGACATGCTAGTTAACATTTTCCATTCCATTCACAGACACAAAGGGGAAACCAAAGAATCTGGCTTTGTACCATGCCATTACAAAAACGTTTTGGTTATATGCACAGTGTCACACGAAGGGTTAGGGTTTAATATGTAGCACTGTCAGTTTTCTCTGGCAGAAAAATAGCCAAATCTATGGACGGCTACAAGGAAAAGGCGCGTTGAATTTGATCTTTTATCATGATCCAAACCACAGTAAGGCGATTATATTGACTGAATGTGTGTGCGCGTGTGTGGTATGGATGCATACCTAGACTTTTGTTGAAGTTTCTAACCTATAAATGTAAGGGTGCTGTTACTTCATACACACATGATATGTTATTAGCGATTATTGTACAGTAAGTTAATAGCTGTTATGGCATTAACATTGCGACAGAGAATTACTCTCAATGGCTGTATCTGGGATAGCATCATTGTTAGGGATCTGAAAATGAGAAAACGTTCCAAGAATCATTCATGGTATGCTTAAGTCAGAGGAGAACTTTATCTAATGCCCTTTTAATACACTTCTGCAATGTAACTGAAATTAAACTTAAAATATATTATGGCCAAGTTTTCTACTTAATAATGTTCCTACGTCGCGTGACTATCGTTTTTGTGTAATAATAAACTACAGGACGTAAAATACATTGCAAAATAACAATATTCACGTCTCGTCTTACATTCCCTGACACGGCGTGAATAGCCAAGGACATATACGTTTGACCACAAATAAGCCATGGTACGTTTGGTTAAGGACGGGTTAAATGGACCAGGCCTCAAATCTTTACCTTGGTGCGATATCCCACAATACACCTATAGAACGCTTTCGTCAACAAAAGCCATTAACTAGTTATAAAGGTGTTTTGATCTACTTCCTTGTTAATATCACAGGGATCAAGGAAGTGTGGCAAAGTCCGCTATGCATTATGTGATCAATAAAGTTTAGCACCCGTCATTCTAGCAATAGCTAGGCGGCATGAGATCGAGCATATTGACTTTCTGTTGTCGGGCAAGTCGTTTGTGTTCTGGTTTAAGATCTCCATCGACTGTGGATTCACGGTAAGGTAGAGCCTTTCTTTTCTTTTACCCATTCCTACTATCCACCAGTAAATATGTGTAGTTTGGATCCGCTGATAAGATATACAGCCAGTTTTGCTTTCAATTTTCAAAAACATTTGCATGTTCCTTTGTTATCAAACACCACTGTCTTGATACACGTTGTAGCGATGCTATTTATGCAATGAATGACGACAAATGGTTCGATGCAGTGTATTGGTGTTACCCCGCAGCTATATGCGTGCAGTTTGACATTTAATACCTTACTTGCAGTACTAGACAAGTGATATGAAGCGAGCTAGACACGCTGTGTCTCATTATATTCCGATAGTGTGTGTGTGTGTGTGTGAGTGATCTTTTGATTCCTTATCTAGCTTTCTCATTGAACGTTATGTATTATATACTTTCCTTCATCGCAGAAAATCGCATTGGCAACATCAGTTACTTTTTGGGTGACCATTCACGAACAAAACCTAATTGTTAATATTTTCACGTTGAACCCTTTCTGATTGCGATATTTAATCACCATCAATATGGTAAAATCCATTAGGCTATTGCGTTTTCACTAAATTATCTTACTATATGGGAATGAACAGGACGATAAACGCCGGGGTCTCCATACCTTGAAAAATGTCTCGTCAATTGATCAATAACAAGGCACCACGTTGTCAAGTAGCTACACTAAAAGAGTGAGGTGAAGGGGTGGGTGGGTTTGAATAGATAGCGCCGTCTCAAGCACTCTGATGTCCCTTTGAACTACTTTTGCCAGCATATGGCAAGCTATTATAATGTGTTTCTTTCAGTAGAATGTCTTAACATGTTTAAGTGTTAAGAAAGTCAAATGCTTTGTCATCAAGAGTTTTACATTCAATAAAATTGTTCCGTTCGAAAATTTTACAAGCTGTACGCTTGCAACGTTGCATACTCACCTGACCCAGGTACTGATCTTTTAGGGCGTGTCTAAACACATTAGGCGAAAATCTTCCTCTTCAGTGGGGAAAAAAATCACTTGATACCTGTGGTATAAAAATCAACCTCGTATGCGAGCGCAAACCTTGTTCACCTATCAGTGAAAGCCGAGAATGCAGGGTCGGGCTATTAGATTAGAGTTGACACTGTGCCACCAACACATCACGTCCACCACTATCCCGCACCAACCACCAACCCGAACCGACCACCAGCCCACATCGACCACCACCACGAACTACCACCACCATTGATCGACCACTTCCTCTCATCAACCACCACAACTCATTAACCATCGCCGGTTATCAACCACCACCACTCATCAACCACCACCACTCATCGACCACCACAACTCATCGACAACCTCCTCTCATCTACCACCACCACTCATCGACTACAACACCACATTGACTACTACTCCACATCGACAACCAACCGACATTGACCACCTCCCCACATTGACGACCAACCCACATTAACGATCACCAGTCATCGACCACCACAACTCAACGACCACCACCACTCATCGACCACCAACCCATATCGACTACTACCTCACATCGACAACCATCCCACCTCGACCACCAACCAACATCGACCGCCACAACTCATAAACCACCACCTTTCATCGACCAAAACTCCAAATCGACCACCAACCCGCATCGACCACCGCTCCATATCGACAACCAGCACTCATCGAACACCACAGTTCATCGATCTAAAATTCATATCGACCACCACAACTCGACCATCTTACCATACCAACTCCCACCAGACATCGACCACAACCCCACATTGACGATCATTCCACATCGACCACCAGCCAACATCGACCACCACAACTTATCGAACACATCTTCAAATTGACAACCAACCCACTTCAACCACTAACCCACATTGATCACCACTCCACATCGACTACCATCACTCATAATCCACCGCGTCTACTTCATTTGTACTTCTGGCATACAAAATTCACCACAGCTTAAGCGATAGTCTAACGCAAGTCTGTCTCTATCTACTAGGCGAAAGTATAACCATCTCGTCCCAGCGCACACCTTGTTAACCTGTCAGCGCAAGCCGAGAATACGGGCATGGGCTTTTAGTGTACTAGACATATGAGGTCAAGTGAGTTAGATACACTTAAGTGCATTATATTTGCGTGAGAGATCTATCTAGCTGGTATAGTTTGTATGTGAAGAAAACAGAGCAATCGCTTCTTCCAAGCCAAAAGAGGCTACTTTGCTCACAAGAAAATTATTCTGTAAAGACACACAAGTGTACATTAAAGACTTTATCGGGAGCATAAATTGCCAGCAGTTGTGGATTGGGGGTCGACGAGACATAATCTTTAGAACAACAAATGTGACATATTTGCTTGTAACACAGGATAGAATGTCATGGTGAACATTCCTGTATATCACGACATACTGGCACTTTTCTTGCATACCCAAGCAGGTGGTAGTCTGAGTGACGTCATTACAAGATTTATCTGGTGCCTGTGTTTTCCATGTGGAAATTGTAGGATGATATATCTAAGTCTCGAACATGAAAATCAAAATAATGTAACATATCTTGTTTACTTATACTTAGACGATCCAATGAAGCCAACTCTGGGGTTCCTATTACTGATTCGTTCTATATCTAGTGGTACGCCCCCAACAAGTTCTCAACAACTCGTTGTGTATAGTTAGTTTCATAATCAAAAACCAGGTAGAACACAAACAAAGGTCCACAAACAACCGAACTCGTTTTTCTGTGTCATGTTGTAGTTGTGAATACAGATCCATTACCAAGCATGCCTGGATACTAAAAATTTGCCTCTGTTTCGCTACAATAGATATAGTTGACTTTATTGGCACCAGATCAGAAGTAAAAAAATATACCTTGCAGGTATCAACTTGTTCTCATTCCTAATTAGTAGAGGTGAGAGAAATGCCGAAGACAATTCTTACAAACAGTTCCGAGATATAAGCTAATAATGGTGTCAACTCGGTGGTCTAAGAGTTCTCATTCAACAGTTTTTATATTCTGCTCCATATTACACAGGAAAAAAACAAACGTGTTGTGAATAAATTCACGAGTAACGTTTGCTTGAAATAAATAGGGGCTACAGGCTTGCTCACTATGCAGAGGCTCTCTCGAATAAAAGTAACCCACTGAGAAATGCGTTTATGTTTACACAAGAGCCAAATGCTAACACTTCAAATCATGCGAGTCATTTATCACGATATGGATTCGTAAAAGCCTAATATTAGAATTGAATTTTCAGTGATTGCGAAATTAACTCCTGGCATATCCCAACACCTTCGCTATTATTACTTCGTGTAATTATATCTATAACGACCGTATATTCTATCTAGAATAGAGAGCAATAAATATTCCCTCTTCGAAACGTTCTTAGTCAGAATAATGTCAAATTTTCTATTTTAATTGATAACTAATTTATTCAGCGAGGACATGAATACAGCAGACAATTTAGTGAGACCGAAACTTTCGTTATAAATTTTGTTCGCCCCAACCTCCTTCCAACAACTTTGTAGCGCTTGTAACGCTTAACTGTGGATAGCATGCTGTTGGAGAATCGACCTTAGAGAAAAATAAGATCAATATTAGCTCACACCACTCCAAAACCTCGAACATTATATCTTAGCCAAACATTTAAGAGGCATGATCAAACCCATGTCTGCAATAGAAATTGATATGCAGATATATCAATACTCAGATAATATGACGCGTTGTAAACAAATTACCTTTTTTCAAATGTCGGTGAATGAACGGTATGAGAGATACCTCTGTTTCACCTAATGCAAAGGGATATCAAGCAAACATTAGGTCTTAAATGTTTGCCTAAACATGTCAACAGTGAGACAAAAAAATTATTTGCTTATCTGTATGCCTATCTTCATGCATTTCAAAATCAACATAATCATTGTTGAGTTACAATTATCTTGTTAACGCAGATGGTTTAGCTGTTTGGAGATGTTTGGCACGTAAAATGTTAAAAATATGCCCATAAAATATAACGATGCTGTACAAATAATATATCTATCGTTTTTTGCCTACCTCTTTAAGTGCAATTCAAACACTTATTACTCGAAGACGTCAGTCATTTCAGTGATCTGCTCAAATGGCTATGGCTTTGCATGTCTTAAGTTTTAGTTGTAACTTTTCGTTTTGGTCATATATAGTACGCGTGAGCATCTATGATTTAATGCACCAAGTCATTATCATTACAACAGACTAACCCACAATATGGCCAGCGCCGATTTATACATTTAAAGCTGATTGATTTCAAACGCCGTAGATTCTGGTTTGTGGTTTATATATAATATGGTCTAACCAAATTTTCTTAATACTCAACGTCGAGTCCGTCCGCTGCTGCTACATCATCCACTGCAATATTATCAGAAAGATGCACCGAAACTTGCCTATCAAATATTTGGTATCTAGCTGATCTATCTATCAGTTGGTGTGCCCCATAACGCAAATTCCGGGCTACCTGGTATTGATTCCGTCACTACTTCCTTGTATACAATCGCCGGGTTTTGCCATCACCTCGAAATTGCATATGCATGGACAAACATATATCGTCTATGTTCTATAACCAGGTATCACGATCTTTGCTGTTGACAGCTATACTAAAGGAGTGAGGTGGGGGTGAGGGGGGGGGGGGGGGGGTAGTATATGTGTTGACAGCACTATCTTAAAAACCGTGCTATTTTTTTTGCATTCATATGTATGCCAAGCGTATATCAGCTGAAATGTCATTCGTTAAAATATTTCTTTTATTTTATTTGATAGTTTTTGTTTATGATATGTTTGAAATATGTGCAATCACTAACTCTGAGCTACCTCGGCTGTGCCTAAATTTTAGTAGGTTTGCAGGATTGCGCAATACTTTGAGCTCCTATATATTCGTACAGCAGCTTACTGGTTCACCAAGACTCATGGCTTTACCAAAGAGTTTATAGCTGCGCTAAGAGAGAGGTCTCACTTCGAGTGGCTCTGTGGTGATCACTACCCTAATTATAATACAATATTCCCTATTTGTGTTTTCACATCAAATGCCCACGGATGACCCTCTTCACAGGAAAAACAGTCAAGAGGCACAAGTACTAGTCTGATAACTCGAGTGATAATCGGAAACGACGAATGGTTAGAATGCATGACTGAATATCTCGTTCTTGTACGGGTTCCCACTGCTAATAATACACCACTCGTCACACAATTGTCAGAGCAAGCATGTCAGTCTACACAAAACTTCAAGTGAAATACTGGCCCGTTTTATTCATTGCATCCACAGATACAAAGGGGATACCTATGGATCCCGCTTTGAAACATGCCGTTGCAAGGGTTTGGGTAAAAAACACCTCTGTAAATTTCACATGGCGAAATAACTTAATTCGACTGACGGCCACAAGCAAAAGGCGCGTTAAATGACGCCATGGAGTCGAAATCCATGGGAGATTTTCGCCTAGCCACTTCATCATGCGTGATTAGAAATTACTCCAACCCGGATTATCCAATGTGAAAGTAATTAGACATCATGTGCAATTGAACCTTTATCTATTTCTCTAGCGGCTAAGCCCTTAATCCCTTATATCATTTTGTACAAGCATCCGACCTGCACCTACCGTTAGCCGTTACCACGCATCTGTACGCTGTGATGATCATGATGATGACACCGATGATATTGAATATGATGACAATGATTATTATGGTGAAAATGACTGTGATGGGAATGATGTTGGTGATTATGCTGGCAATGATCATGATGGTTAAGATCATCCCCATTATGATGATGCTGATGTCAGTTCGCCAAGTTCACCGATCCTCGCAATGGGCTTCTTGCACTTAACGTTGATCAGCTTCTAAATGAACATTTGTTTACCTTTTTCGGTCTCGCCATTTTCATAATTTTGCCCGGAACATTTTGATAGGATGTAGGGATAATCCACACCATACACTCCATTCAGTGGCAACATTCTGCACCATACACTCATTATAATGGCTACATACTGCAAAATCCATCCCACCGAATGGCTACAAACTACACCATTCTCACCATTAAGTGGCTTCGGCTGGTTTGTAGTTGCTACTGCATAAAGCTCTCTTGATAGTTGAAATTATTAAGTGGTAGGATTTAAAATGTTACACTTCCTTGTACGAATCAAGCGACTGTCACGACGCACCACACCTAGCAATGGTAAAAATAGATAAAAAGGTGAGTCGAGCCAAGCGTCGTATATAACGAGTTAGGGCGCACCTGCATTGACATCGTATCTGCGTTCAGAAGCGTAGGTAACCCAATTGAATTGGGTCATTTTACCTCTCGTTCTTGAACCCTTTCTCCTAAGTTGGAATACTGGTTAACAACAACATTCTTAGCGCTTCTTCGGCAACATCCCCTGATATACACAAAAGAAGGTCTGACAGAGCAGGAGAAAAGTGAACATTTCTTCACTCTATCCAGGTATGTAAACATTTCCATAAGCTCATCTTCATTTGCTGGTCTTAGTTATAAGCGTACACGATGATTAACTCGATATATTACTTGCATGAACTGCCGGCCTGTATATAACACAATGTATCTCCCATAGTTGCAGAACTATTTCAATGTGTTACTTTTGAGCGGCTCATCTACCACAACACAAATTTCTACAGCAATCCCACACCACCCCACATCTACCGTCGCTCCATATTGACCACTACCCATCATCGATCAACTGCCCACATCGACCAAAACCCAGCATTTACACCTTAAACTAACCGTTATCGACCGTTATCACCCATCAACCGCATACCGACGATGGCAAAACATCGGCCACCCACCCCTATCGATCGTCACCGTACAATCCCACAGTCCATGCTACGTCACATAGACCACCTTTATCAAACACCACCCTCATCGACCACTGCCTAACATCAACCTTCATCTCTTATCGACCAGCACCTCACATCTATCATAACTCTACATCGACCAATACTCCGCAGAATCTTCCCTCCCATATCAACCGCCGGCCATCATCTAGCAACAACTCACATCAAACGGCACCCCACGTCTAACACGACCTCACATCGACTACCACCCAAAATTAGCTGCTTGCCCCCATTGACCACAATACCTCCCCCCATCGACATATACCTGACATTGACACCTGCTTTACATCGAACCCCCTATTGGTCACTGCACCCAACGACCACACCTCCACATCGAACACCATCCCACAATAATTGCCACCCCACAGCCAAACCCTTTGTTAAGAACTATATTGATATCACAGTATATTGATTATCTTAAGCACCATTTCGAACCGATAATATGACTTAGCAATACATTTGAGTTGCGATATGAAACCCATATTGCTCTCGAGTGAACAATAGTAAATTCTAGACTCTGTTTTGGAATGATCATCATGTAGTTGATAACGTTGATAATGATAATGAAGATTATGATGATGATGATGAAGATGATGATGACAACTTCTCCACATCAACCACCACCATTCCAAATCGACCACCACTTGAGATCGAACACCCCCCGCATCGAACACCATCCCACCACGACCACCACTCCACATCGACCACCACCCCGCATCGACCACCACTCCACATCGACCATAAACCCATATCAACCGGCATCCCAATATATCTCAACGACCTCAGATCGACAACTGCCCCAAATCGTTTTCCATTCAATAAATTGTTCCATTCGAAAAAAATTCCTCGCTGTAGGCTTTCACCTTTGCGTACTCGCCTGGCCCAGGCACGACCTTTTAGAGCGTGTCTAAACACATTGGGCGAAAATGATCTTCTCCAGCAGAAAAAAAAAATCTGCTCTGCACGTATCACCCTCTCGTCCGAGCGTAAACCTTGTTCACCTGTCAGTGCAAGCTTAGAATGTAGGCATGGGCCAATAGCGTACAATTTGACATGGTGCCACCAATATATCACGTCGACCACCAACCCACATTTACCACCACCACTCATCGATAACCACCACTCATCGACTACTACTCCGCATCGAGCACCATAAGGTAATTACTGAGCCGCAGGGTTATTCACAGGCAACAATCATGTAATTTTATGTAATATGCAAGATCCGGCTTCTAGTGTGTTAAACAAGCTCTCCTGTCATAGCAGTAATACGTGCGCAATTAAAGGGAAAGTCAGTTATTAGCTCCCACGTTGGCCAAGCAATTATGATGCTTTCCAAAAGTACTTTTGCATTGTTAGCCTCATTTCAATTTTATGGCATTAACTAAGCAGATTGTGGTAGGTCTCTTGCTAATAAGTATGTTTTATGCTGTTTATCATAAAACGGATACTTAGGCGAGAGCTTACATTATACTGTAATTTCGCGGAACACAGGAGCTTAGAATATATGGTCGTGTTTGTACCCCTTATGAACCGTAGCATATATATTACTCACCAATGATACAGGCGTGCTCCATGGCCTAATACATAATTCCCCCGAATTAAAGCACTGCAAATGCATAAACATATTGATTCGCCATCGATCCAACGTGTACATGCTGTCGCATCAATGATTGTAGGATATGTTTTACGTAGCATAAGAATTATAACACATGGCGCTTATCTAACCTGATTGATCAACATAAGTTTCAATGTTGTCTGTCTGGTTGTATCCACAATAGTCAAACGCTCACAAACTATTTGCTTGATTTTGTATGCTAAACACATTAACCATTCAAATTTTGAGATATTGACTAGCAGCGATGTGAGATCATAAGGTATGTCGGAACCCTTCGGTGCAATAAAATGTCAAACTAACTCAACCGTCACCATCCCGATTAGTATTAATACAAGTCTTATCAATTTGGGAATGAGAAGGTGCGATTATATGCGATTACAACTATATAATTAGCGGCAGAAAACGTTTGCATCATAAATAAGCTTACGACTAGATGACTACCATTCCACCAGATTGCAATCATTTGCTTTTAAGTACAACGTTTTACAGCTGTTAAGTAACTAAACACAGAGGATTTCACCTTGAAACAATCATAAAGATATTTCGCTGTTCAATTGTTCTTGCGGTCACGGGGCAGTATTTACATATGCCTAATCTTGATTGTTTGTTTATGGAATAAACATGAACGGTAAATATATTTGGTTTAGTCGACCATCGTATTGTTTTCAGCGGACATTCATGTCGGTTTAGTCTGTTGGTAATTCTCACCATTAAACTATTGCATGACACATGATGCATGCGCAGTGCTATAATCCAGTGTTTACATCCGTAATGGCTCGTGCATGATAGATGCTGCACCAACTATCGTTGTAGAACAATAAGGCTCGCCATCATGTACACCTTGTTAAATAATAGCGGCCTTATGTCTTTATATATTTGACGAAAATGTACATTTTCCAGGAATTGACCGTATTAATACTTCACAGCACATCGTTTATATAACATTCGCGTCCATTGACAGTCACAAACTTAGTGCTGTACCGCCCATACACCACTTGCTTTCCCTTTTGGCTTCATGCGTACTGTTTATCGAACACAATGATAGCACACTCTGTATTGATGCTGAAGTTGTTCAAGCCATCATATTATCTGTCTATAAATTCAAAAATCTTGACTGGTTATCAAAGTAAGATTACTATACGTACCGTACAAAGTTAAAGATGTATCTCATGTGGTACTATAGGAAGCATTGTCTTATATATTACCTTCATCATATTGTAAGGCAACTACTGGATAAGTATAGAACATACCCCTGTATACTTCAATGAATTGGACAATGCGACATTCGTAGAAACAATATGGAAACCTAATGCACCGAAGCCAAATGGTGCTGTAGTATGCAAGCCGAAGAAGAGAAACACTGACACATGCCAAACCTCAATGTGCAAATATATACGACTGTTGTGATCTAACAAAAGCGCAGTTGGAAACGGCCGCACCTGTTCTGCCTCGGCATGCTGAGGATGGTAATTGTTGGGTCTGAACGGGCATTTTGAAAATGATGTATTACATTGAGCCTTCACCATATTCCAGTGTGTGTTGATTGATTACAAGTAAACATAAAGATAACGCTCAGGTTTATAACTATTTCGGCAGTGAGTGTTTTGCAACGAATAAAACCAATCAATGTTCCAATTTCGTTAAATCGCTGGTTTGTGATTTGTATATGGCTTAAAAACTATCATTTAACTATCCAATTTGTTAATGCACGTTTACCATTTCTACTGATCTTATTACATTCGTCCGTGCTGGCTCCGAACTGTTGTTACACGCTGAAGTGGCCTGTTTGCATTATGTTGCTCATCAAGCGTTAAGACCCATTTAACGTTTATTGCTGTGCATAATAATCGGATATAAGCTAAGATAATATTTCTTCAGGTTGAAACTACCATATCTAAATAAATTTTCCAGTTCCTATATGCAAATCTCAACTACATTCCAATAATCATATTTCATGAAGGACGGTTCACATCACTTGCCACAGTGATACTAATATAAGACACACCTGTTGACAAAAGGTAGATTATTAAGTACCGCTAAGCCCTTTCGTACGCACAAAGTGTCCTTTGCATTGTTGCCATAAATCGTGATAACACACCAGGCCAGAACAAGTTTCGAAGCAGAAAATGTGGTTTAACATTACTAAACATGAGCCTCGCACAATGACCAATAGTAGGTGTGATGTATTTCTGTAAATGAATGCCAAGAGCTGTATACATATTTTGAGACCTATCACATACTATGGTTAGCTGAGTTTAATAATTAATATCACCTGTCAGGAGTTGCTCCTAAAAATGATGCTTGAAAGTGGAACGTTATGATAGAGGCGGTCCTGTCGTCATAATGGTAAGTTGGCGCAAAAGAGTTATGCGCATCACAATATGTGATGCAGCTTGTGCTGATGGATTAGCAATCATTCTATCAAATACAGGCATTTGTGCTTGTCAGCTTTGCACATAATTGGACCGTTGAAACGCTGACCCCAACACATGGCACAACAGCCTCTTTATTTTTAATGTTATATACGCCAGCCAAAACAGCTCACCAAGATACCGAATGTGGCCCAAGCGTGCATCAATCAAGGTTTTTATATATTGCTCAAAGACCCGTTGATTTATTCTCGTCTTGTGACAAACCATAGCATGGGATGGCTTATATTAGCCATAAAGCATTTACATGCTACCATTCGGAACAGTATGAAGAATAATAATGTGATATATATGCACACCGACAAGGTTTTGCAAACGTTACATGCAGACGAATTCGGTATTCGGTATTTCCATATATGTACGCTTAACATCGTTAACCACCAATGTCTAGGCGTCAATACATCTTAGCACTATGGGCAAATGTATATATATGTTATGAGCGTAAAATGAGAACACTTCTTGCAAGCGCATTGATATGTATATATTAAGATGAAAGCCATCAGCCACTCCTTTAAATGAGAAGCAATATTGAGTAATGCTGCTTATATATATATATGATATATATATATATATATATATTATATATATATATCTATATATATATATATATATATATATATATATATATATATATATATATATATATATATATATCTATATATATATATCTATATATATATATATATATATATATATCTCGTATGGAAATATATATACGAATCGTATATATATATATATATATATATATATATATATCTATCTATATCTATATATATATATATATCTATATATCTCTATATATCTATATTCTGCATCTATCTATATCTCTATATATATCTCTATCTCTATATATCTCTATATATATATATATATATATATATATATCTATATATATATCTATCTATATATATGGCACGATTCGTCCGCAGTTATTTCCATACGATGTTTTAGCTGTTGAGATAGCCACTGTAGATACTACTGGTCCTAATTTCAACAAGCAATAGCAAGTCGATTTTAATTTCATTTATAGGATTTTGTCTCTTGCATAAATTAGCTTAACAATCATACTGTAAACGATGCCCGAACCGATAACAATAGACGATATTTGAAAAAAAAATTGGGAGAATGTCAAGATTCAAGCAATTGAATCATCAAATATGATTCATCGAATGCGACACTAGGGTACACAACGTTTTAGTGGTGGATGATGGCACCCTAGCTAAACTGATGTGTGAACTGTTACGCCTCCTTAGTCAGATGATTGAGAGGCATGAATTATGCAGAGCAGCAAGTCGTCTATACCATGATTTACATTTCTAGAACTAGGCCAAATATTGAAATTGAAGTTTGAATTTTGCCTTAATCATACAGATAAGCTTCACAAGCAGTAAAAAATTCTTTACAAGTTACATTTTTGGAAATATATTTGAAATTTAAATACAGTTAAGTCATAAACAGTTTATGAGCATGTTTTCGTTAGGTTGGACAGACATACCGTCAACGATTATTAGATTGCATCCTTATTTCAAATCGATACTTTGGCAGTTCATAAAGTTCCTATCTGAGAACAATCGTGAATGTGGACAGTGTTTTGAATAATGTTATGTTATACGGATCTTCCATCACCTGTAAGGATAAATTTACAAACGCCGTATCTAGTTAAGCATTCTGTTGAGTCATAATCAAACATCACCTGTCACAAGCGACCTAACCCAGAACAAGTGCATGACACAAAGTGTGCCCTGTAGTTTTCCGCTATACGTGTGCTGCTGTTTATGATTATATACGACACTAAGCTCATCTGTAAACTTCCATATCTCTCACGAGCAGACAACCACATACACATATCTGTCAGTACACAATAATGCATAGGCTTGGTATAATTTTTAGCGATGAAAACTTGTAGCGGTTTTATAGGGTTCTCATTGGCAGGGAACATAATACTACGTCGGCTGTTTGGCAATAATTCCAGACAATTTTGTATCAGGTTCGCCTTAGATATTGTGTGTTTTTTTCTATAGATAACAGTGGGTTGTTTGCTTTTATAGCATTACTATCAACGTGGCTCAGAGTTGGTAATGAACGCCCGACTTCTCGCACTATTGTTAGTCAACATATTACCATTACAACACATTATTTTCACATTTAGTAGTTTGCACAGAATAATGTTTTGTATTTTCGGCAAACACGGCCAGGCAGTGGCAAATTAGTCATTAACGATACATTATGTTTGCCAATATATTGAATAGTGAGAACCGTAGGTTAAGGAGAGGGTATCACTACAGAAACGTCGCCTTATTTGCATCTGTTTATGTTTACACAACTTGGTTACTTGACATAAAGTTCGATGACCTCTATTGATAGCATGAGAATACTAAATAAGCCATTGTGGTGCTTTGAAGTAAATGAGCAAAACATATATCGTAAAACACACCAATCGATTGATTGCGCAAGGGAAAGTGAAGCAAATCCATAGCTGACCACTGCATTTTCTCCATCCTGCCGTCAGAGGCATTTCCTATGAGAGGAAATTGACACCCTGCCATTCGCGTAACCTGACTTTCTTGATCTGACAGTTGGCGTGATAAGCAGTAATCCGAAAGAGACGCTTTCTACAAAGCAGCTTCGTGTATATCAAACTATGACTGTGGACCATTTTATGTGTATTCAAGCATTTCGACCAACGGGCTGCGGGGTTAGATCCTCAGGTGCGAAAGCTTGCTGGCTACTGGAGAATTGTTTATTATATATATATATATATATATATATATATATATATATATATATATATATATATATATATATATATATATATATATATAGAGATAGGATATATATATATATATATATATATATATATATATATTTCTATATATCTCTCCTCTATCTATATAAATATCTCTATCCATCTATCTCTCTTTTTTTATCTCTCTGTCTCTCTATACCCGACATCTTTCTCTATCTCTCTCCATAGAGAGATATATGTCTGAGAGTATATATCTCTATCCATCTCTCTCTCTATCTTTCTCTCCATATCTATCTCTCTCTCCCCTCTCTCTCTCCCCCCTCTCTCTCTCTCTCTCTCTCTCTCTCTCTCTTTCTCTCTCTATGAGTCTCTCTAGTCTCTCTCCTCTAGATTTCTCTCTCTCTCTCTCTCTGTCTGTGTGTCTCTCTCTCTCCCCCCTCTCTCTCTCTCTCTCTCTCTCTCTCTCTCTCTCTCTCTCTCTCTCTCTCTCTCTCTCTTTTCTCTCTCTCTCTCTCTCTCTTCTCTCTCTCTCCCTCTCTCCCTCTCTCTCTCTCTCTCTCTCTCTCTCTCTCTCTCTCTCTCTCTCCCTCTCTCTCTCTCTCTCTCTTTTTTTTCTCTCTCTCCCTCTCTCTCTCCCCCTCTCTCTCTCTCTCTCTCTTTCTCTCTCTCTCTTTCTCTCTCTCTCTCCCTCTCTCTCTCTTTCTCTCTCTCCCTCTCTCTCTCTCTCCCTCTCTCTCTCTCTCTCTCTTTCTCTCTCTCTCTCTGTATCCTCTCCTCGACCTCTTTCTCTCTATATCCTCTCCTATCTATGTCTGTATATCTCTCTCTCTCCATCTATCTCCCTTTATATATCTATATATATTTCCTCTCTATCTCCCTCTCTCTCTCTCTATGTATCTTATCTCTCTCTCTCTGTCTCTATATCTCCTCTATATTTCTCTCTATATATATCTATCTATCTATATATCTCTCTATATATCTCTCTCTATATATATATCTATCTCTATATCTATCTCTATATATCTCTCTATATATATCTCTATCTTACATATATATATCTCTATCTCTATCTCTCTCTCTCTAGGGGTGCATTACTTTCTGCTGCTTGCATGATATTTACATATACTTTAAACGATCCTTTTTGAACAAATGACCCGTTTCATGCATTAAAATATTTAGATGTGGTAATAACGAGCAGATTTATTTATGGTGATTACTGTCCATTTGATGCTCGTATTAACTGGTTTATTATCATTGATGCATGTTCTACTCACTATATGACCTGCTCGTCGACTATAACTATACATTTGGTAGTAGAACGAAGGGTGGCGCTGCGCCGCGATACTGCTATATCGCCACTGCAACGATATGTACTTCAATGAAGCATGTGTGGTTTAGGTGTATCGACAAGTAAGTGCAGTGAATTGATATTGAGTTAGGGCGTGCACATACGAGCAGTAATTATGCTAACAGTCATAATAGCTGCGATTGTCATAGAGCCAGAACGGCAGTGACAATCCATCTATAGGTGAAGACGTGCCGCCTTTTAGTATCGTTTTTGCCATCAACCCAGCTGCTGGTGAAAATTTGATGGGAAGAAGTTTGCGTGTCTGTAATGCATAATGCTACAAGACCATCAGGGGTCAGGCAACGCAAACCTATGGTTCAACAACGCCCTCGCAAATTATGCACATATTCAAACTACAACTCACAGTTTATTATTTGATCCAACAGGTGTGCTATACAGGTCACATTATCTGGCAAACACAGTACGTTTGTCGCTGAGCATATTTTCCTGTTAATGAGACCATAGCGTTTTTCAATTAAAACGTGCAAAGATAAGTCGACTTAAACTAATAGAAAGGGTACTTATGTTTTTGTCACTAAGTATTTAGCACATTACAGCACAGCAAGTGACTGAGGGTAGCATACAATAGCGAAGCATGCACCAATGATCGGTATTGCTCTCTACAACGAGGCTCAATGTGTGCTTTGTTCAAGTTGCACAACTATCTTTGAATTTTCTCAAGTGTTTGTTGATCGGTTTTATATCTTCGGACATTTGATAACCCGCAATTGTGAACCTGCTGTTGTCAGTAAAGGCCTGAGCAGTTGGTGCTTATGAATATTAGATGCGTCGCTTGTGTAAGTCAGTATTGTTGACGCTGTCACCGCATCATTTGTAACTCAATGCGTTATAATAGCAGCATGGCAACAAGAAATTCTGGCCATAGAGCGGCTATTTACGAAATGCATTCGCAGTTGTTGCTGTAAATCATGCTTTTCCCCCATTATCTTTACCAATCCTCCCCGACGATTGATATATTTTCGCACGGAAGTAATAATGGTTTAAAAATATCTTTACAAAAAGAGAGACACAGAGGCAATTTGCGTTAAGCATATCATTGAATATGCCCCCATCGTTCATGCTGTAACATTGATAGATAGAGGGTTAGGGGACACTCTGACGTGATGGTACAATCTGGGATATTTAGTGGTCAATTACAAGTGATGTATGGTAAATTTATGTCAAACAATTAAGAAGGACAATTCATGTGGCAGCGACCCGCAGTTTATCACGTTAACTATGTTGTTTATTAGTCTGCCTCTTCATTTTACACCTGCAAACCAAGGAGATGAACGTCAATCTTGCTATTGGCTTGGTCCACCACGAATAGCGTACTTATGCCGCTCGTAGAATTGTTATTCAACTAGGCAATATATAAGATGATCACAAAACGCTGGACTCCATAAATAAATCGTTCGCTTGTTGAGTTTGGACTTAAAGCGCTTGGGAAAGCCTTACGTTGTCGTTGTTTGTGAGGGCAATAACGAATGGAACAGTGAACTGTGCATTGTGTACTTACTACGCGAGGTGTGAGCTTGCTCTGGCCGGTTGTTTGGTTTGTGATCACAGTCATATTGCCTGGCGCTGTTGAACCATATGTGCCTGACGCCTGACAGTTTTGTAGCATGTTGCGATGCAGCACCCCTTCGACCTGTTGTACATATTTATAGTGTCCCGTCCATCGTTATGTTAGCCGCATACATTTGCCTCTCACACCTATGCTTATTTTGGTTAACTATGCACCCAATTATGCACTCTCATTTATTTGTCAACAGTTAGATGGAAGGGGATGGTCTATGTATGCAGTTTGTGATCCAAACCGCTAACAGCCATTCCCAGAACATTCA
>CM067356.1:57487743-57531959 GCA_034190875.2 Urechis unicinctus | reverse complement strand
CACGATTCAATTTCATCATGCAATTTGTATATAAGCGAGAATTGGGTGAGTGAGAGCTGCTGGGCTCGAGGCGAATTTATACATGGATTAAACAGACATGTTGACTTGTAAGGTGTAGCTGATAACGAATCAAGATATTGTGTTCCATGTTGTCTACTGCCAAACTATTTATTCCGATTCTCATCATTGCTGCCGAGTCAAATTTCCACACAGCTCACGATTTTAATCAAGTCCGGATGCAATTCTGCTGAAGCCGAATATATGAAATGGCACATGATGGACACAACAACAGTCTCCACAAGCGCCCACCATATATCAAACCGTTATATAAGGAGAAAGCACGAATATCAGTAGCCAAATCAGTATATATCAGTCACTATCTTCTACCAGCGGCAATAAAATTCATTGAGAGCGTGGCCATGTATGACCCCGGAACGCTAGCATTGTGCATATTCTCCGGCAACGATATGTTACTGAGAAATCATGTTTCAAGGGAAATGGTGTGTAAAAAAGCAACTTATTTACTGATAGCAATTCGTCAAATACAACTTTTCCTCCAAGTTCAAGCTAGCTGTTTAAATTAACCATTATAATGTTATTATATTACAATTTGGTTGTTCTCGTGAATGTCCCTTAGTTATGTCATAATTAGGTTATGTGTCCCCTGGGTTATAAGGACATGGTTCAATTAGTTGTGACTTCTTATAATAACAGGTTTATCTTTTGTGCAACCGCTTAAGACGTAATGTTAGACATCGATTGCGACGTGCATAGCCTCACCCCTATTAGGCCATTTACTAGTGGCATGCGGCATAGTGAGACAGTTTGATGTAAAATGACCAGCAAAAACTTTAGGTAAAAGTTCATTCCTTCATTGAAATTATTGGAAGAAACGTAACCATTCAGTCGTCCGTTTGTCGTTCTCCATGTATTTTATAAACGATTTGTAAGGTATAAGTGATTTCTGTTTACTACATACAAGTAATTATTGTTCAGAATGTAACGTACGATTTCTGTTCTATTAAGCCCTTACGGAAAAATATCGCTTGTATTTACAGCGTAATTTCACTATGTCTGATCAGAACTATGAACACTCTGTTTTTTGACTATTAATGACACAGCACGGTCTATCACACCGACTACTGCGTATTTGATTCCAATTGATGTAGTCGTGTAGTATACACATTTGATAATAGAAATGTGTTGCATTAGACCATTTATCAGCAGCATTAGTAATGTACCATCTGGCATTCACGTTTTTCACATATCCCATTCCATCTTTGACGCGGCCTTCTTTTCTCTTTGATGTAACCAAATTATTGCTCTTATACGATATTTGAAAACCGTTGCTGTTCAAAAATGTGCAACGTTATATTGTGGCAAATTAACGAATCGAAATCCATTCACGTTCGAATATTTACACACAATATGTTAAACATATTACAGATCTCGATTCAGTAGCCGCGTTAAACTTCTTTTTTCGGTTTCCCACCCCAGTCCAACACGAGACTAGTATCATCGTGCGTCGTAACTATTATTGTAAAAATGTGTTCGAATGTTTTGTGAAAACGACCACTTCCATAAATCAGGTACACCAGCCCTGCGTAAGTTCATTGCAGGTGTAACAACGGAAGTCCAGCATAGCCTTTGACCCAAAGATTGGATCACATGGCTTTCACGAACTTCCATGCTGTTTTCAGGTTATCGCTTACAATTATGCTTGCTGGCAAATGTGTTCTTGTGTATGGGTGTGTATGAATAGTATGCGTTTATGTTTAAGGCTCCAAGCAATTTGATAGCGAGGACAACAGAAGTGCAATTACTTCATGCGCTTATAATGCCTTAATTGTGACGATATGCAGCACTGCCTGATCATGTTTGAATTATCTTTATTGATTGATTGTGAAGCAAATTAAAAGGGCTCGGTCAAGATTCTTTCTCAGGCCGCTTAATGATGGCGTGTCTCTAGGCAATAACCTTACATCAAACGAGTACAGTGGCAATCGGAGACGATGAAACTGTTATTGTTATAGCTAAGGCTATGGATTTACAGGTCGTTAAGTCATGCGAACGGCTAGGGTCAAATAGTCGCCCATGCATTATTCCGGCTAAGATTAGGTTGCATGCTTAAGGAATCTTGCGTCAGGCTCTTTAATGGAACCTTCAATTGTAGTAATCAGAGGCTGTAAATTGATGACCTTGCTATATGTGGTTAAAGACAAATGTAACGGTATTAACCGTCATTATCATATTAAACCAACGTGCTGAGTAAACACTTTAAAATGAGTCGCCGTGCAAATAATCATTTAGCAAAAAACCCTATTCGTGATGTTAAGTAATCAAGTTCTTTTTATGAGAAATACTAATCATGAACGATCACTAGAATAGCGATGGTTATTTTATAGACATAACATTTGGATCGCGATGTTACATATCCTGTTATACAGTAACAAACCCGTCTAGGAATAAATACCCAAGCTTGCAAATGCATCTTATTATCAGGTCGTGCACGTCATCACTCATATATATTCTTACCTAACAATATTTGCCACATCTATTAGTTGCACTGGAAATCCACAAAGATGTTGTTTACATTATCGCTGCTGCGACTATTGACAACTGGGAGGTTAGTAGTTGTCTATTTAACAAGTATTGTATTGGTATGTGGTGTCATATTAAAAATTAAACCGTTTAGTAAATGAATCCTTTCCTTGATAAGTGATATAGAAGCTATGCCAACTTACGAGGCTGAATTGATATGGGTACTTTAATCACTAATTAAATTGATGCCTCAAGTCGTTGATCAAATTTTATGTGCTACCCAACCATGTCAGGTGTATATTCTGCTGTACGATAAATGCTGTTAGTAAATCACAAACCGTATTATGACAAAAACCAAGAACAGAGTAATTAGTCGAGGAGCCTAACTTATTTCAGAACTATTGGATTTCGCGATCCATTCAGTTGTCAGCTACAATGGCTACATATAACCAAATGAACGGACTGGCGTACAATAGCCTTAAAATAGCAGAAAGGTTATTTTACGGCAGATATTTCAGCGGTTAGGTCAATATCATGCTTCCAGGGAAACGGTTTATGCCTCAAACCTTAACATACGCGAATACACCGTTTACAATCACAAAGGCATTGGATTACAGCATGTAACATACTAAAATAGGCGAATAACAATATAGAACATACCTAATGTCTCTTGAATGCGCCTCATGCTATTTCAGTATACGGCACTGCTTTTATAAGTTAGACATGCGATCTCGTGGCAAGTCACTGCATATTGCAATGAAACGGCATACAAATATATATATACTGGATTTGATTAAATTCGTAATTTTGAACTCGACACATAAACACAACAATTGAAAATTGCCATCGACTTGCTGATATCTCTGTCTAAGGTACAGTATCAGCTTCCAGAGCCATTAACGTTCATTAAGTGCTCGACAGTTTCCGCGCTATGCATAATAACCATGAGTGTTATCAACGTCTTTAGGGTCACGCCCGATAAGATAAGTAATGCAACCATGCTTATGAAACATATTCTATTGTCATACGTACCACCATAAACAGAAGATGGCGGAAAGCATATTGCTAGCTGCATAATTTATGTCAAGCACAAACTCAACGCAGACGTTAGACTATGCTGTTTATTGCACGTTCTTCATTGTGCAAACTACATTTGTTTAATTGTATTTTTTTGTAGATAACGTTTTTGAGAATGAGGAACTCGCATTAATCCAGCTAATCAAATCAAATATTGTTCGTACAACAGTATTCTATAATTTGCCCCTGTCTAAAACTCAATATACAACTACTTCTTCTTCTCATTAAAGCTTTGTCCTTCTCGCATGCACTGCATAAATGTCCGTCGCTGTTTTATGGAGGATGGTGTTTTTTCCGCTGGACGATGATGGCCCGCTACATCCACGCACTTCTGTCTTCCAACAAACTCAAAGACTCTCTTTGTACGGCAGCATTAAAAGACTGGTAATACAAAAGCTTCGTTGCACGAACCCACATGATGCTTCCCGCTTTAAGGCATAATGATGATGACACTTTACCTATGATGAATCTTTGTTATGCTGCAGCGAACGTATGCTCGAATTGATTCATCCTGCTAATGGATTTCTAACAATACTGCGACAGAATCAATGAACAAAACGAGTTGGCCTTGGAGTACAAAATATTGATTCGCATAACAAAAGACGCTCATGTCTTCATGTATTATTTGCTTATTACGTTTTCCCAACGTGGTAATAAACTCATATGATATTACTTTAAATATGCTTTTGTGGGTCAACAACCACTTGATAACGCTGAACTGGTTATGCCATTTAGTTGGTCCTCTATTTAATCAGAATATTCTTCCACATGGGTACCCGTAAACATTTAAAGGTCGTGTTACATTGATGACTGTTATGCAATCGTCTCACCGCTTATGTCAGACTTGTGTCTCACCTCCCAGGTATATATCAGAGTGAAATGAAGCATGGGCGATATGAGGCACTGTATAATAAGTATTTTCAACTGTTCCGCCATCTGACGTAATTATTCGCATTTCCCATCTTATTTTGTTCAGATATAAGAAGAGAGAAAAGCTGTTTTGATCATCTGAATGCTCTTAGCAAGGCCATAATAAGTCGAAGGACCATTTACATAATGCCGTACATGCTGTTGTCTATAAATCCTGTCAGAGCATACATAGGCATACATTTGTCAGTCCTCAAGGAAAACAAATCATAACTACGATTTATACAAAAAGTTTTGGCAGTAAAATCATTTTATAAATCATAATTCTAACTGCAATGCATTGCACGTGTGTCATAATTCTCTCATCAGCTTCCAGTTTCGCTCTGACGCCTCAGAAAAGTTTGGAAGCATCACTGTCGCAAACAGCCTCAATATCTCTGGAAAAAGTGTATCCAAATCGTTTCAAAGGTATTGGTAACATGCCAGATTAATTTGACATTGAACTGAAGAAAAATTCGGAACCGGTAGTAAACCCACCATGGAAATATCCTATTCAGTGTACTGCAGAAATTTGTGAGAAAGGCAACGAAGTGGAGGAACTTGAAGCAATCAAGGGAATCATCAGGTAATGTATCATTAAAATCAAGTTTGTTTACAGCTTCATCACTAATTGTTTTGAGAAATCTCCTATTTCTCCTGAACTCTGATCCGTTAGGAGTAATCAAGAAATGTGATAATGATAAAGCCTCAGAGTGGATGAACTCGCTTGCATTCACGAGAAAATCTAGCGGTGAACTACGTGTGTGTCTCGACCCAAAGCACCTGAATGCAGATATGAAAACTCCAACTATAGACGAAATTAGCCACAAGCTTGCAGGATCCTCCATCTATTCAAAATTGGACCCAACGAACGGGTATTGGGAAAAAGTTCTGACTGAAGTAAGTAGTAAACTGTGTACATTCTAACCACGTGCAGGAAAGTACAGATTCGTGAGACTACCGTTTGGATTGAAGGTTTCCAAAGATATCTTCCGAATGGACAAAATACTAGCAAAGGTGGGACCAGGTGTGATTGGCATTGCTGATGATGTTGATGTTTATGGGTCACATGTGGAAGAACATGACAAAGTGCTCCATAGAATGATGACTGTTGCTGAAGAACAAGGCTTAGTTTTTCGTCTAGAGAAATGCAATATCAGATCAGAACAAATCAACTTCTATGGTCGCATTTGGACAACAGATGGTATGCAGCCTGACCCGAGAAAATGTGCCTTCATACCACACTTGGCCACAAAAACAGCAATACTAAGACAGCTACTGAAAAAGAGAACCCCATGGATGTGGAATGCAGAGTGCTAAGAAGCATTTGTAGAGCTAAAAATGCGATAGACAAAGATTCATTGTTGAGATATTTTGATCTTACACTCCCAGTTGAACTCGAAGTTGACGCTTCAATGCAGCTGTGGCACTATTCCAAAATAGAAAACCTGTTGCATTCGCATCAAAAAGTCTCACACCCACAGAAACCCGTTATGCAAATATAGGAAGAGAAATGCTTAGCATAATTTTTTGTCTTGAGAGATGTCCCTGTTTCATCTACGGCAAGCCAGTTAGTGTATACAGTGACCACAAACCACTGGAATCGATTTGCCTGAAAAAGCTAAATCAAGCTTCACCAAGATTACAGCGCATGCTGTTGAGGATACAGCATTATGATGCTAAAATTGTATATCGGATGGGAAAGAATGTCATCTATGCTGACTATCTCTCACGCATCAAACCAACAGAAGGACCAGAAATATCCCTTGAACAAGCAAATCACACTGCGCAAATATCTAGAGGACATTGTACGCAATGCAACGCAAAATTACAATGAGCTCTCAGTGCTGAAAACAACAAGCCACATATGGAAGGCCAGAGATGCTAAATCTGTTCCAAAATCAATTCGTGCATATTGGACCATGCGAGATTTCATAATTATTGAAGATGGTGTGATGTATACAGGAAACCGCATGTTTGTACCTTCGGTACTTCGCACAGGGTACTTAGACAAAATTCACAAAGGACATATGGGAATTACCAAATCGCAGCTACGCGCTAAATAATGTCTATATTGGCCAAATACCATGTATGATATAGAGAAACACATACAAGGTTGTATCTTCTGCCTGCAAAATGCTCGTAGCTCAAAGAAAGAACCACTGAGACCCCATGAAACCCCAACTGAACCATGGGAAGTTCTGTCTGGCGACGTCTTTGAACTTGATGGGCATATATACATACTATTGGTCGACCATTACAGCAAAATGCCATTCGTGCGAGCACTCAATCAACAAACAAATTATATCCAAATTAAAGCTTCGTGTCGTGAAAGATTTGCACTAAAAGCACTTAAAGTACAGATTACGATCCACGGAGGAAATATGACGAGAGTAGTAGCGCGCAAAAGCCGCCTAAAAACCGGAGCCTGGTTCACTAATCATATATATATCAACTACTACATGTAATGGGATGCCGAAGTATATTAAAAGTATGGGCCTTTACATTCAGCGGATACAATTATTACCTGACCTCTATACAGCCTGACACTGTAGTCATATATATGGTCAATTATTTACGAACAACAGACCACGATCAACTCACGGGATTAAGGTGGCTTCTTCTGTACATTTACTCTGTTCGAGCTGTGCCAAGCAGATGATCTCCACGATTAGTGCGCGGACTGCTCTGATATACTACTTCCTAAAGGACTGTTTCCCTTTGAAAGTACTTAAAGCATTGGGCGCAATCAATATTTGTTATTAGTTCTTGATAGCCGCTGTGTTTTTTACTCGATCAAATAATGTCGATGACAGCTGACAAAATATATCACGCACAATTCCTCATCTTGAAGTATCATAATGAATTGTTTAATGTAGACTAGATTGAAACGTGTTCCGGTTGAAACTAGGATGTACAATTCACAACCACTAAACTGCCTGGATATTTAATAGAACTTTGCGCTGCAATATAGCTTTTCTTGATATTATTAGCGCAATCTTTCTGTTAACATCAAGGGTTAACAATCATGATCACTATTACACTTCAGTTAAGTAACAATGAACAGACCCTATTTTGAGCACACCACGTGTTCGTGTTGACCAGTTTAGCCGTATGTCGTACTTGAAAATATATATTACATCATATATTTTGAATAAGATAACTAAGTTGATGATATTGTAATATCTCGTATACACATACAATGCATCCTTACAAGTCTATAAAAACTTGAAATGAAGCGAGTAGTTAGTTCGAAAGTGTGGGAATAATGAGGTTTCACACTGCCAATTACTGTTGAGCATTTAACATCTCGGCCAAAGGTACCGGGTACCAATTGTCCTTGGTTATAGTTTAAAGGATCGACTATCTCGATCGTTAGAAACCACTAATAAATTGTCGATGTCCATGACGAATAAAAAAGACAACACGAACTAGCTAGTTCCAGTAATATATCTGTGGAAACATTAAACGCTCATAAAGAAAGAGATCTGTATCGCACGAAAGCAATGCATCAATATATAGTTCGCTATAACTAGATCAAAACTGGTATTCAGAAAATAGGCAGATTTAAAAAGCACCTGATATGATACATTGACGGCACTCTGCACATAACGAATGAATGACGATCATATACATCCTATAAGTTATTAAAGTACAATATGTGCGCATGTCTACGCAGTGAAGGGCTTAACATTGTCAAATAAGTAACCAATAATGGTGCAAATTCTCCGGAAATGCCTCTGATTGCTGCAGTTTATGTAGGCAATGTGAGTGAAGCCTATCAATATGCATTGCAACCGGTTCAGTGTTACCTAACTAAAAAGCTATTTGAATTAGAAGCGAAGCCTATCTTATACGAAAGCTGTCACAGGCCTGCCCGTTCGGACAGTTACACAGGTGACACTATGATATCACTAGACGCTCGACTCTCGGATTGCAGTTACCAGGAGTTACATAGCACACATTTATACCCCACACGCGCACTGTTGGTTGAAAGCATCATCTCGTCAGTCATTACCATTTTCCGGGAAATATGCTACATAATGAATGCTAGGTTAAGTGCTTTCTGTCGCACTCTCTTTATCCAGCTATGAGGCATTCTGTATGGAGGCGTGTCATAACAGCGATATTATTCATTGTAGAATACTTCCCCGGTTAACCACGCAAATCAATGTTACCGGTGTGGTAAATGAATTCCCAATGTCCGATACAAGCATTGTTCTTTTTTTTATCCTTTGACTGCGGCGTTAGTCAATTTGTCACCTCTGCAACAAATAAGGTGTTAGCTTATAAGATAATAGATAACAATTCTTTTCGACATACAAAGATACTTAGTTATAAACGTTAAAAAAACGAACAGGTTTCTTGATTTCAATTGTAGAGCAAGTTATCAACATTCAGTTTGCACGAAATCAACCCCGGTTAGAAACGGCTAAGTGTAACTTGGTTGAGAAGATGTCCAGAATGGCTCATTGGTAAACGAACATTTGTTACTCAGTCATTTTAAACGTTGAGGGTTTTTGATGTAACAAAGAAGAGTAGTACCAAGATATTTCAATCATCGAAACTATCAACTAAATATTATAAATGTTCCCCTGATTCACCCTGCCAGATAAAATCGATCGTATAAATCCAAATCGGATTGTCGCGCAAACTCCGTAAGTTCAACGTTCGTCGAACTGGTATATAGACACATATATCAGTTAGATTAGGATGAAAGCTAAATGATTTTTGAACGGTGGTATTGTTTAACCTACCTCACTTATAGGCGATATGATCAATTTAGAATCGTGCGTTAGACTCTGTCACGTTGTCAGCACCACATGATCAACTAGAGTAAATCATGTATCGATGAAAGAATGCTTGATATGTGGTTTGTCCCTGAAGACGATGCCAATGACGACTAAGTAGATTAGAGCCGAAGGCCTGTGTAACGTCCTTGTTGTGTGGGATTGGTAAGGATAGATCCCAGTGTGAATGGTTTACTGATTGAGTTTACTGAGGCAACCTTTGATAGCTATCCCCGTATATTTTGGCTGGATCAGCTGGATAATTTTCTGGGCCAGGCAACGTCGTCGTCAGCATTATTTGGTCTTGTGTGTTTTATGTATTATTGATATAAGTATTCACTGTAGAACTGATGAGATAATTTATCAGCTGTACCTAGTCAAACACATGTACTAAAAACTCTGTCCTCTACAATGGTAATTCTAATGTAAGTAAGGACGTATGGACACAAACATTTAATGCATTGTACACAATTACAATACGGACACTTCTACGTTTCCTGTTGCGCATTCATTGTAAAGCTGCCACAATTATGATCTCATTACAATGATGACGACAATGACAAAACAATACACTCAATGCATTTGCTTCCTCATAGCCATTGCGATTCTGGAATTCATTGTTTACACACTGTAAACTGGTCATAAAATCAACATAAGCCACATATTTTGTCGTGGCAAAGTCACACAATTTATATGTGCGACTTAATTGATGTTTGCATACATATCTGATGATATTACCTTTCAGCTGTTGCTGAATTGATATCCGCTCTCATAGAAGAATAAAGTCACGAAGCTGCGCGCGATGTAACTCAAGGCAGGACTAAATCATGCAGGACCAGGAAAAAAGTTTGGTGACCATTCATCGCGTATGTCCATGCATTTTAAAGTCGATTCATGGTATTATACATGAAGTTATAATCCTGAACTTGGCTACCTTAAAGCGCTAAAAAGTGAGAAAAGTTTACAAAAATAGTTTCGGCTGCTGCAGAATTTGCCTATTCAGGCGTAACGTGATATCATTACGTCTGTGTAATTTGATGGGAACTTTACACGAAGGGGATTAAATGCATAGCGGTTGTCTAGTGTAAAGAATCAGGTGTCGGGACTTTTGTGAGACGCAGGAGCACAGCAAACGACTCTATCATCTGCGCATAACCTCCTTGTCCTCGACATTATCGTCAATGTAAGGAGCAATTGACATTTAAAGGCAGTCAATAAGCAATTACAAGATAATTGCAGACCTTGGAGCTGGTGAACTATCCAAAGTTATCATTGCCTATTTTATGACTTGTCATTACCTAATTATTAACAATGCTTTTGAAAATGATTCTGTTGCAGCACAATGCGTGAATATACTCCTTATCGGTCCACGTTATGACTAGAACAACCATTGTCATCTCAGCATACTATTTCATTTGATTTCACAGATATTGTACAGTCCCTCCTTTAACCCAGTGACCTTTTATTGCTATTTATGAAAGGCATTGTTTGGCTGTCTGATCCGTTCAAGAAAAAGCCGGAAAAAACCCATACAAATGCCCAATTACCGGCTTCCAATATTGGGATCTGCACCTGCCTTACCCTAATTGTGGAGCCAGTGTTATCATAACTTGTTTCATAAAATACCAGGCAAAGGCTGGAACAATACAGACGTCAGTCTTGATATGATGTGTCCTCATATGCATAAGCGTGGACAAACATGATTCCCTGTTGTGAAGAGGGATATCTTCAGGATTAACCTAATAGTCAATGGCAATTAGCCATCATTTGTTGCCATTTACAAACTTTTCCCGATCAACATATATATTCATTCATGTAAATCAAAGAACATTCCCTTATCTTACCAGCAAAGCCCATGTTATCCGGTTGCATGTAAGCCCCTGAAGTTGCATATCTTTGCAGTCGGCCGATTCGCTTTGGCACTTTTACGTATCCATGACGTGACAGCTAAGTGCCGCGACCTGATATGATTCTCGTTGCACGTCAAGTCGACAAATATATTACATAAACCAGCCTCTCAAGGCCCTTAGGATGCAATATATCTTCGTAAATGCGGACCATGTTATATGGATATATACTCATAGCAATGGTCATTAAGCATTTGCTTGCAAACATTATGAACAGCACGGTAAAGTTTTATTTCATATGAATTACATCTGCATTTGTATTAATGACCGATGTAATGCTGGCTGTGGGACCATCGCTATTTTGCAGTGGCTCTTGATTTGGTTTAACGACAAATGATTGGTGTATATTTTTCCCGCTGATATGTCGACCTCTATTGGTATTGACCTTATATTCGTAATTTAGGCTGACCGAGATCTGCTCAAAGCACCGCAACTGTATTCACTCACAAATTATATCCCCGGTTTTATGCACCAGCAAAACCATAAAGAATCATTACCTGCCACATTTCGTGCTTATTTACGGTTCCTTCTCATATTATTGTGCCAATTTGATTCAACCCCTAGTAACCAACCACGCACTCACGGTAGGGACTAACCATGTGACGTAAACGTTGACGGCTGGAAGAGTAAGCTCTCCCCACATTCTCGATTGTGCGTCAGAACAGTCGTTTGTAATACGAGACTCAAGCTAAACAAACACCATATATTTCCGTTATTTTGTAATACGGAATGTTCTGAAGTAAATTCAAGCACAGGAATAATCATGTACGAAACATCATATAGGGACGCTTTATTCATATTTAAGTTTCCATCACGATCCGTGCATTATATAGCTTCACGATGTCGTTAATCTTGAACTGACTGGTCCCTGCTGAATACGGTGACAGAATCGAAATTGGCCTAATGCATGAAATGTAATTGATACTCTCAGATGGTCCTCTGCCTTATATCGGCCCAGACAATGTTCATCATCTTGGATGAAAATAGGGCATCGAAAGTGCTTAAGATGAAGAGGTCAGGATCGGAATCGAAAGCAGGGATGGTTTCGATGTGTATAGCCAGAGCTCGTCTAGTTGCAATATATGACAGTGACTGATCCCTGCATGGTAACCAATGATTATACCAGATTTGCTCGATGACTAGTCCCAAAAAAAACGGAAATCGCGATTAGCCTTTATTAAATAAGTATAAGAGGGCGGCAATAGCATTGGCTGAGAAGTTGTTGCATTGGGTAATTAATATCTCCAGGGATGCACGTGCTCTGTAAGTTAAGCAAAGTATTTGTGCCAATATTCGCTTGTTCATGTATATATTTTTGATTGTCATAAGCAGAATGTACAGTTGACGTCACCTCACAATCTCGACGGAGCCCTTGTTAAAGCATTATATCAGGCCTGTAGGAATTATTGGAAACTGTGAGGAGGTTTTCCTTTAATAACCATGATGTGTACGGCTGCATCACTAAGCATCAGTTGCACTTGCAGCATATTTTACCTTATTGATATCATAATTATACAGAATGGATGAATTCTGCTTAATCTCATATAAAAACTGTGAGTTCACAAAATAAATGGGTCAATAACTCCAGGACAGGGCTAGCTTGAAAGATCCCAGCAATTGCCACTTAACTGCTTATTTTCTAGTGTGACAACTTTCAAGGGCCGTCATTCACCACTTTTGTGACCAGTACACCTTGGACTGGAATAGTATTATACCTGCATAGATCATTGGCTTTGCTAACCCATAGCACACAAAGGACATTTCCTGGTAGATTCAATATTGTTAAAATTGCGTATTTTTATTGATCAAATGATGTTCGATGACAACTGACAAGGTATTGTTGTAGGCGAAATTCTATGTCTGGAAGTAGCCTAATTAATTGTTAAATGCAGACTTGATTGAAACGTGTTCGGGTTGAAACTAGGATGTACAATTCACAACCACTAAAATTGCCTGGATATTGAATAATACTTTGCGCTACAACATAGCTTTTCTTACTATTACTAGTGCAGTCTTACTGCTAACCTCTAAAGCTAAAAATCGTGATCACTATCACACGGCTGTTAAGTAACTTTGAACAGACCCTATTTTGAGCACATCACGTGTTCGTGTCTTCCGGTGTAGCCGTATGCCGTACATGAATCCCAATGTTGAATGTCAGGAAGTGACGTAGCAGAATGGTCAAGGATAACATATTGACAACACTAACGCTTCTTTATTGCTCCCATGTTAATGTATGTGGGAAAATGTAACATAATATATCTTGAATAAGGCAAATATGTTGATGATATTGTAACATCTCGTATACACAAAACATCGATCCTTACGAGTCTTTTGAAATGTGAGATAGTTAGAAGTTGATACGAAAGTGTGGGAATAATGAGGTTTCACATTGCCCCATGCTGTTGAGCGTGAAGTAGTTTTATAGCACACTGTTGTACCCCACACGCGCGCTATTGGTTGAAAGCAGTGCCAACTTATTTGCTTTACTTGCCGTTCACACCAAGACCTGAGACCTACACTTCATGGCAGCACAATTGAAACGGAGGAAATACCTACCTTCTTAGTCCAAATAATTGGTAAAAAAACTATGCATGCCGAAGCTTCAGCTTTTAGCTAACGTTGGTTAAGTTTTGATAAAATTAATCAAAAATATATGCTAAGCCAGGACTAATGTCATTCGTGAAAAATGTTGCGGGTAAACAGTTGCAAGCCTACTTTATATCAGCATAGATTTTTGAGCTTATGATGAACCCCTTGTATTTAGGATGGTGGAACGAATTGCCAAAATATTTGAAGCATTATCAATCCATCCGCAAATTGCCCTCAGAAAGCTAAGGAAGACGCGGTTAGCAAGAATTCCTAGGACAAAAGCGCGCAATAAATATGTAAAATGGTGATCAGGAACCGCGCAACAGCAATTATATATCATTGTGTCGAATGACCAATATACATTTAGACGAGAATTTGCTCAGCTGTTGCGATTGCATTTTGAAATTACAATGGCCGATATCAACTTGCGCCAATAAATTATACTGGATATCAGATTTAGTCGGAAGCAATACCAAAAACTTTGAGGAGCAGCACTTGGCGCTGCTTGCAAAATGCCCTATTACTCGATCGTGGCTCGAATCCCTACAATGCAAGTCTTTAGACCTATGAAGAAATAGTAAAATCGTTGTCGCTGTAAAGAAGCTGACCATTAGCGATCGAATCTCAGGAATCCATGTAAACCCTTCGGTCGCGTTCCCTGGGTCCTCCATCTCACCAAGATATCGGGTGTTATAATTGTATGCATACTAGAGAAACGTACAAAGAAAACTTGCAGCTAGCCCTTAACCTGATCCATAGATACAACCAGCTGGACAATATTCGGTCCAAACTGTGATGGTTTACGGATCAGACATTTGCTCAAATACGCCAATCCCTTTTTGTCCATATTCGGTAGCAAGTACGGTAAAATGCTCGACAACATATACAAAAGCTATATTGGAACGCGTTGTAAAATGTGATTTGCGCAATACTTGTCTGGAAACCAGGTCCTTTGAAGTGCAAATAGAGCAGAATCAAGAGCGAATCTGGAAGCTTGTGAGTGAATTATGACACACGTGCAATGCATTGCAGTTAGAATTATGATTTATAAAATGATTTTACTGCCTAAACGTTTTGTATAAATCGCAGTTATGATTTGTTTTCCTTGAGAACTGACAAATGTATGCCTATGTATGCTCTGACAGGATTTATAGACAACAGCATGTACGGCATTATGTAAATGGTCCTCCGACTTATTATGGCCTTGCTAAGAGCATTCAGATGATAAAAACAGCTTTTCTCTCTTCTTATATATGAACCAAATAAGATGGGAAATGCGAATAATTACGTCAGATGGCGGAACAGTGGAAAATACTTATTATACAGTGCCTCATATCGCCCATGCTTCATTTCACTCTGATATATACCTGGGAGGTGAGACACAAGTCTGACATAAGCGGTGAGACGATTGCATAACAGTCATCAATGTAACACGATCTTTAAATGTTTACGGGCACCCATGTGGGAGAATATTCTGATTAAATAGAGGACCAACTAAATGGCATAACCAGTGCAGCGTTATCAAGTGGTTTTTGACCCACAAAAGCATTTATTACCGCGTTGGGATAACGTAATAATCAAATAAGAGATAAACCTGTTATTTTAAGAAGGCACAACTAATTGAACCATGTCCTTATAACCTGGGGGACACATAACCTAATTATGACATAACTTAGGAACATTCATGAGAACAACCAAATTGTAATATAATAACATTATAATGGTTAATATAAACAGCCAGCTTGAGCTTGGAGGAAAAGGTGTAGTTGACGAATTGCTATCAGAAAATAAGTTGCTGTTTTACACACCATATCCCTTGAAGCATGATTTCTCAGTAACATATCGTTGCCGGAGAATACGCACAATGCTAGCGTTCCGGGGTCATACATGGCCACGCTCTCAATGAATTTTATTGCCGCTGGTAGAAGATAATTACTGATATATACTGATTTGGCTACTGATATTCGTGCTTTTTCCTTATATAACGGTTTGATATATGGTGGGCGTTGGTGGAGACTGTTGTTGTTTCCATCATGTGCCATTTCATATATTCGGCTTCAGCAGAATTGCATCCGAGCTTGATTAAAATCGTGAGCTGTGTGGAAATTTGACTCGGCAGCAATGATGAGAATCGGAATAAATAGTTGGCAGTGGACAACATGGAACACAATATCTTGATTCGTTATCAGCTACACCTTACAAGTCAACATGTCTGTTTAATCCATGTATAAATTCGCCTCGAGCCCAGCAGCTCTCACTCACCCAAATCTCGCTTATATACAAATTGCATGATGAAATTGAATCGTGTGTAATAATTACTGCTGTTTTCTCCTCGATATTGTATCACTCAGAACAATTGCCATGTAAATAAATAGTTTTGCTGGGTAAGACAACAAGCCATTTTTGCTAGGCCATCATAGACAAAGTGCACAATGTGATCACTCAGCATAAAATAATCACTTGTTTCAAGCGCCATCATATGTATTCATCTAGTTTTTAGTTATGCCATGTGCGTATTTTGGTAGAGATTAATATTTGTCGCTGTGTGTAACTGTCGAATGGTAAGAATGATTCCTGTCACGACGGGCGGTTACCCATTAAAAGTTATGGAATGGACATTGAGATATATTTTCAAAATCATATGTATTCATTATGCTGACTGCACTCATTGACTTCGACATTATTTATCAAGCATATCAGACTGACATATTTTATACTCCAGTTGACCTTGCGGAACTGGCAACGTTATATTGCCTAAGTTGACATCGCCCTTAAAGACCACAACAGCGTGCACAGTCCGTAAAACGAAACAACCATGAAATACATAGATCAATAAACGCCTATACTAATCCAACTTATATTCGTGTGTGTTTAAACAAGTCGAGGAATGTTGCACGTGCTGGAGTAGTGAACGTTTCCATGGGCAAGACTCCTAGAAAATATATTTGATAGGATAGGCCTCAGCAATAAACATAGAATCTGCTTCATTAAGGTTGTCATTGTGAGCCCTTTCTGTCCATGGCAGACAATAACTAGAGGACATTCGGCCTCTAAGCTAAGTTTCATTACTTAGAGACACCTGATCTGCATCGCAGATATCATTCCATTTGCTTCTATCAAGATCGAGAACCATCTACAACGTGACACCCGGCACGATTACATTTCAGTTTTAGTAGCCTGTCCACGTTTCGAGGGGCGTCTTGATCAAGTATCACCATTAACCGTAGTTAAAACGGAAATGGTCAGAGCAAGCAACAATGGAAGCCTCGGGAGAAAATTATCGTTCACTGGAGGGATACGTCATCAATTACATTATTAAAGTGACGCCTATACTCCTTCAAAAACAATATTGCTTTGATTGGTTTCGGTTGGTTATTGCATTTACCTACAGCAGCAATGCTGGTATATCTCTGAAGCTGGTGTTTGCAGCAATCAAGCTAGCACGTTTTGGCCAACCATTTACAGGACCATTTACTGCCTTAAACAATCAACGCTTATTCCACCTCTGGCGGTATCTGTCTTGTTCTCATTGGATTCGTCCTCTCTCGTTAAATACAAAACAGGAAAAATTTAATTGCTAAAAGCTTAATGGTGAGTGACCAATCAGTGCTGGCGGCGTGGCGGCGTTCTATGAGCAGGGGAGTCTGCACCTATGGGTAAAGAACATTCACCCAGCACCGTGTACCCCATTACCACTGATGCGTTGTATTAGCAAATCCCACAATCGCATGTTCTTTCTAGACTAGTCAAAAAATGATTGTCTGCATGCAGACTAGGGATTGTTATTGCCTTAGGAGTTCTAAACAGGCGACCCCTTCGCAAAAATGCCACCAAAAAGTATTGGATGAGCTCTCCAAAATTAATAGATCCTGCCTCATTAGGTATTGAGATTAAACTCCCACTCTGTTAAGCAAACCGTTAGTTTATCCACTGTTGGAGGGGCTCAGAAAGATCCTGCCTCCATTAGGTCATTAGGTAGTTCTATTGAGCGTTAAACTCCCACTCTGTTAATGCCCATGACAAACCGTTGCTGGAGTTTATCCAACCTGTTGGAGGGGCTCAGAAATATTGGGACATTTCGTCTGTAATGTAGGATATTATTCTATCAGCTTCTTTTTAGGTCGAAAGCTTTCTCGAACGTGTTACCTGGCGTTAATACTTTTTAATGTCACGTTGATGATGCATCGACATTTGAAGCTTGGTGTGTTAAGTTAAACTTGCTTTCCTGATATCAGGAAGTGACCTTATATTTTCAAAAGCCGTTTGATATAACACTGAGGCTTTGTGATCATATATTTTCAAAATGATCAAGCTATAGCTTTTTTAATTCAGTCAAATGGCACTAAAAACGTTTTTTGTAAGGATCAGTATATTACGCAGACTTAACCTCTAAGGACACATTTGTTTTAAAACTTCGTTGTAAAGATGAAACACGTTAACCAAGGCAACCTGCTGAACGGATAGATTCTTAAAAATAATCTGTTCTAGTCATGCAAAGGGCTTATAAAGTGTGTATCAATGCATTAACATCATCGACCATAATATAGATGGCAGTAGCCAAGTACGTGTTTTACTTGTTTACACAATTCTTGTCAAGGGCGAATCGGCAAAAAAAGACGAGAAAAGATCGTCCTTGACTGCAATCTCCCTTGACAACGATGTGTGCTGACGTTGTAGGGCGGTAACAAGACTTTTGGCTTTACAATAAACGTTGCGTTCCTATATTAATACCTAAAGCGTTTATAAAGTATGCTATATTACCATATCGATTTGATTGAATTGATAATATGCAGATATTTTTATGTGCAATTACATACATATATACAAGTGTATATATATATATATATATATATATATATATATATATATATATATATATTTATAATTATATATATATTATGAAAAGTATTGTTATCTTAACCCTAATTAGCTGACAAATGGAGTTTGTCACCATACATATCGTAGAGGTCACACATTAAAAATGCCATATTCAAATGATGAGGTAAAGAACAATGTTTGAATCGGATATGGGGAACCATCCGTCACTCGGTCTTGCCATGACCTTGCGTGGGTTTACTCAACCATTTATATAGCACTTGTTTTCAGGAAAAGGTGAAGTGTCATCATCATTATACCTTTGAAGTAGGGAGCATCCTGTGATTCGTACAACGTAGCTTCGTTAATACCATTCAGGCCTTTCAAGGTTGCCGAACGAAGAGCGTCTTGCAGTTTCTCAGATGACAGAAGTGGTTAGATGTTCTAGGCCATCATCGTCCACCTTAAAAGCCACCATCCTCCATAAAACACCGAAGGACACTTATGCAGAGAAGGGCGAAGCGGGCTTCAGTGAGAAGAAGAGGAAATAGATTCTGAGGATAAGGAAGCAGCGAAAGATACAGTAGGATGCTAGGAGTGGATATGGTTGCACTTATTTTCTCACCTTCGGTGCCCCTTTTTCCATGAGCAGTCAATGAATCTTTAAGCCTCCATTAAGTTTTCAGTTTGAAAGCAGTCTTAATATTTTATCTGCGCCATACTTTAATTAGACAACAATGTCTTAAGTAGATATTAGGTACATAAAGATGAAATATTTTATCTGCGCCCTAATCTGATTAGATAACAATGTCTTTAGGACATATTAGGTACATAAAGAGGATTTAATATCAGCTTCTTTTAAAATATAGATGCAGAGAAAATATCATACTTTTACATCATTATTTCAATTCAAAGGAAAATATCATAACATGAACTTACCAATGATCAATTTTCACCATCGGAGTTAACTTTGGCATTTGTTCAATATATTACCCAGGTCATATCTTTGTGTTACAAGCTAACCCGTGATTATTATCATTTTGATTAAAGCAATAAAATACCTTGACTTAAAACTAGAGTGATTTGCAGATTCTTTGCAATATAAATGTTTAATCTGACTTTCAAATAATGTACATTAAAATTAGCAATCGATCAACATCCGAATGTTTTACGCGCTTACGTGATATAAAATGAGATGATACGCTGTGAATGTTGTGCGATTGACAGGCCTAGCGGCGGACTTAATGCTTCATTGTGAATATGGTACAAGTCTTTTAATGCGCCAAGAAGAGCAACTAATGCTATAAACTATCAGCTTGCAAGCCAGGGAACCGAAAGGTGGAGCAGCCACCTCATCTGCATGTCCCAATTTTAAGCCTTTTTCGATGGTACTTTGATAATGTAAAGTGGCCCCGAAAACGCAACTCCAATATTGCTGTATATGGTTTCTGCATATGATCATGGTATCCAAGTCTATCTGTCATTCGAAATAACATGCATTGGTATGGGCAACGTTTACTATGCTTCGAACTAAATGCATCCTGTGTTTCTTACAATGATACTTATTAAAATGTTAAAATATTTCGTGCTCATTAACTGCATCTCTAGTTAAGTAGCCATAATTGAGGTCACAGGTCGGAATATGAAAATTTTCCCGTGATGACGTTGTTGCTGAGAAACCGGAAATGATCATTTTCCAGTCTCTTTAGCTTTCAAAACAATTGACGAGAGCTACAAAAATATGCGTTCGTACTTAGAATGATTCACATCGATTTGTAACCCAGACTAATTTAACCTATGTTTGCATTCTATCAATTAAAGCATATGGCGTAAAGCACAGAGAGTGTTATGTATGTATAGAATTAGCTATATGTATTCATTGCCCCAATATTGTCAATCCACCTTTAACATGACCATGTGTGAGACAAGATGACACATGATGACTCATTTTAACCAAAATCATCCATAAATACATCTACGTCATCGTGTTTATTCATCCCAGCGTAACTCATGCATTTGTACCGGTACTTGCAGGTATTTTGATTAAATCCACGCAATCATCTATATGTTAATACTATACGAGAGACTTTAACTGAGAGGTTTTCAAGTAAACATGTTTTCAAGTGGATCAGCTTGATTACTCAGGAGGATAAGATGTCATCGTATTTGGAAAGTGTTCGCTATTGCACCTACGGTAGCTGTCAGTGAGATTGGCAAGGTCTCCAAACACCACCGCTTCTATTCAACATATTACTAAATATAAATTCCAAATTAATAACCTCACAATCCTTCACAATGACAATAGACATATTTTATTGGTATATATAGCAAAGGGTATTCTGAGTTGAAAGAGATGCCAGGTCTTTTAATGAGTTATATACTATTAGTACATTGTCCAAGTTGAATACGCGATTGGTACGCCCTTTTTGCTCGATCTTTGCTTTAATTGTATGACATATCAAATCATTAATTTCAATGTAACAGACAACAATATTTAAATGTCGCATCTGCTTTTTATAGCACGTAAGACTTTCACCTATCCACTCATGTAGGCTGTTGTGCATGCGGACGTCAATGGTAACATACATTCCTACATAGTTCGTTGCTCTCGTTATAATGCCCATTAACATGCCCGATTGATGGAAAATAAGGTAGGCACGGATGATTACGAGTTCTAATCAACGATTTCTAATATTACGTTACCCATGGCTGCCTGTTTGATTGATGAATTCATACCATTGAACGTTGATTGTAACTCATATAGTCATACAAATGTCATATCGCCAAGTTGGCCACATCCATGTAAAGTATGTATGTACACCTGTTTAGTCCTTACAGATATTAGCACATCGACAGAACCATAAAGATGCCCGAATAGTTCCTGCTGTCATGTCCTACAGCTCACCTCGCTCTCTGACAGACTTCCCGCTTCCATGGCGGATGAAGATTACCTTTATGTAGCCTAAATTCTATTATTAGTAATCAGAAAGTCTTTATTCTAAACAGTTTATTTGTGTTAATGAAATGAGATAACGAGAATGCCATTTAACGTCAAAGTCATAGACCTTTGATATTCTACTTACACTAATTGGCTTGAAGGTAAGCTGTGAATATTATTGTGCAGCATTAAAAAACGCCCCTACTTGTTCACTTGCCGCTGTGTTTTATTGTTCTTATGAATACTTCATAACACATGGTTTGATGTGGCATGTTGAATGGACACTGGGCGAATTGCGTGCATAAGCGAGCAGCAGGAAACATGTGCGCTTTCATTATCAACGTGATTATGGTCAGCTTCCAAGGTAAAATATCGGTTCGATCTGCTTGTTGGATCTACATTTACAGTACCTATATCTCAAAGTGAATGGATCTGCGTTAGGGTGCTTTTATCTGCAGTGTGGATGACTGAACTATACACGACCACTGACATAACCTATGTGTTGGGTTGCGGCTAGTGTACGGCAAATGATGTAAAGGTACTAGCCTTGCTACTGCTAAATGCAATTTCATTTGCGTCCAGGATTTCTGTTATTAACAGATATATGCCTATAACACAGTCCTTAGTTAAGGGACAGGTGATATTTTGCACTGATGACTTTGTAAGTATGCCGCAATGATGTCAGCATATTTCAATGGATTTTCAGAAATTCCCTTTTCTACTACAACATTATCTGTTTGCTCAACGTTGGCTTTTACGTATGAATTTATTTCTGATTATATTAGCGGCTCTTTACCCGCGAGAGCTGTATATACATACATAGTTGCCCGGTACTAAGTTGCCCATAGTTGTAGCACAGAAGCAAATGTGAAGTATCGCCGGTTCTGTATATAACTTGCGAAGCTGAAGGTATTAACACGATATCATCGTGTACTTTTGAGTTGCAGCTGTTATCAGGAAACCGTGGCATCATTAAGTGCTAGCGTGACTGATTCTGACCGTATAATGACCCTGATAAGGTCTGTAATGCAAATGCGCAATTCTATACGTGCGTGCATTTACTAGAATACTGTAACATGCAACCGACTTGCTGATGCATCTCTCTTAGGCACCGAATCAGCTTCAAAGGCCATTTATATTCATCAAGCGAGCGTTTTGCATAATAATAATGCGTTTGTATGCTATCATTGTTTACAACGTGTCTTTAAGTTCATGCCCGTTTGGGTAAACATGTAATGGAACTATGTTAGTAAAAAAACTGATTCTTTTGTCATACGAACTACCATAAATAGAATTAGTGGAAACCATATTGCATGCTTAATAGTTTACGTTAAGCACAACACAAGCTACATGGGAATTTTGGATTCTGTAGCGTATCGTGTTGTCTAACGTATAAAAATATATATAGTTGTATTTTCTTATTGCTATAGATTACGTTTTGGAGATTATGGAACTAGCATTGGTGTAGCTTACCAAATGCAAGGATATTTGCAAAAGTTATGTTGTACAAAAGTAAGCAGGATGGCAGCATTTGTACATTTAACGATGTGGTTGTTGGCTCAACCAGCCAAATCGTGTTTAAAAAAATTCCACTCGCATTAATTAATACACCTGCCAAAATGCAAATTATCAATGTGCTGGCTAATGTACAGTATCATGGGGTTAAAATCATTGCTACTTATAACTATGTCGACTTGCAGCCTACTTTTAAAGAGGTGAACTATGTTCAGTGAACTTCAAAGACGGCTACCGTATTCATTTTCAATCGCCTGACACGTGCGCTTAATTGCTTGGATTTCCAACGTTTGGATTTTTCGGCATTGACCACTTACTGAGACCAAGCAGGCCAAAAAACTTCACTGTCTGCCATTTTGAAGACTGCTTCCGATTTCTGTACTTCCGGTTAATGATCCGTGATCCAATTACAAAACCTATTACCTTAGTTGCATCGAATTAAATTTATCAAATCGCCGGTGGGAGCTCATTCATTTTTGTAACAACATGAACTAATTTACTACCGTCGTAATGCTTGTATCTGTAGACAATCAGCAAGTTATCTACTTCGGCAGTCAATAATACATATAGCTATGCACTAAAATACAACCTTACCTCAAATCGTAAAACTCATTGGCTTTGTGCCTGTGATTGCTCTTGGAAAATTAATTGTGACTCCACTACGTCTCTTGGAAGTGCAGAGTCTCGATTTTGGCTGCTTGTGAAGACCAAAGAAGACAATATGTGGACAGGACTGGGTATGAACAAAGATGAGAAGTGACTAGAACACTTGTACAAAGATCTTGCAGTCGAACAAGGACCCTTACTTCGCAGTACGCACGACTGTTCAATGGAACATCTGAGACCCATGTGATGGTTGCTAGCTAATAATTGAACATCAACATGTTTGAATAATCAATGTCAATTACCCCTCACATTGCTAAAAACTGAGGCAAAATCCTCTTTGTATCAAAGCTGCTTCTTCGTATTGTTTCCTGAATTGCTTGCCCATACTTTATAAAATGGAGTCATTGGAGCAATTAAAACCCGTAATTTACACAACGTCTACAATATGTATTGAATAAATGCGACTTAGCAAATCTGAAAGATTATTGTATTCAGGCTTTCAAGTGTTATGCGGCTCAAGAGCCATCGGAAAAGTGCAAGTGTCATATTAATACGGCGAGCTTTTCTCTGTAGCATTGTTGGCACTACGTGCGTGCAATAAGATTATACTGTACTTTAATTGTTGTATCGCCAAAACGCTTGTTTCTATGTGGTGTAGAGGCTTAGGGGATGATTGGCTGAATAAGCAGTGTTGTCGCATTAGAGAGGTTTCCAGCTGTTGAGAAGTTAAGCAATCGCATGTACTCCTATATTAATTCATTTGTGAGCATTAATATTAGAACAAATAATAACTGTAAGTTGTCGACACAAACACTGATTGCAGGATTGTGTAGTGAACTTTTTTAAGACTCATAATTTTAAATGCAACGCATATGAAAAGGGTTACGTATTGACCGTGCTAAGCTTCGCCATCCAAGATTCGGTCTTGATAGTCCTTATTTACTCAACCTATTCAGCTTCAGTACTGGCTATCGTTTTAGCAAGCCAAATGCGGTCTCGCAGCCAAAACACGTCTAACACAATAACCTGTACATACGCAAATTTACGGACATTTAGACCCATACATGGAACAAATAACATCGATGTCAACCGACTGTTGCTTTAGATTCGAGAAAATAGCTGTTGGTAAACGGCAGACTACAATCAGGTGTATTCGGGCATTAGATGTGTATTTTAATACAGAAAAGCCTGAATCATTAACCTTCATCTTGCATCAGGGTCGGACTTGTGTGTATGCGAGAGACTCCCCTCGCTTAATCACCGTTCCAAATATGTACACTATAACAAGACATTCAACCCCATGTAGAGAAAAGCTTAGGAAGTCCTAGAAGATGACGCTTAGAGTGCTGCATTATTTCAGGATTCCTCACCATTATTATGGCTTCATGGAGTTGTATGGCTAAATGTCGTCGAATGATACATCATTGTGTTGTACAAAAACTAGCAATAATTAACATTTTTGGTCACTTGCAAGACTCCACTTGCTATTCATGCTTAATATAGTAGGATTGAACTCATAGTAGTATGACAATCATGATGTCATTGTCTGAAGATAGTGATCTGATCGTATATCTGACGCGACCGCTACGTATTCTTATATTCTCAGTTAAACTGTACGCATATTGTTTTACCAAAGCTTACTTATATCATGGAATATATGTTTCTTAGGTAAGATATACTAAAACTATCGGAACAACATATCGCATATACACACGCAAATCAACAGAAGAGTGGTTTAATGCATATAAAGATGCGTTTTATGTTCATAAACATCGCCATCAGTCGAACGCTGGAAGGACATTTTAGCGACATAGCCTTAGGCAGGGCAAGCCCCGTTTGTGTTTCATGCTTACGCTATTGCAGTTGTGCCAACAGTTGATTGCACAGGAGCATGCATGAGTGCACACTTGGCTGTCTTACGTACTAAAACAAATAGATGCGACCAATGTGAATGATGATATTTAAGTCATAGGAACCGTATATGACAAACCGGAATTTTTAATTTCGTCGATTTAACATGATATCGAATCTTAATTTACAAGAATGTAATAATTTTATTGGTTTTATGACCAAGGCTGACTTTGCCAAATTCACCACCTTTTAAAACAGTCAATGCCTACAGAGAGATTTTTTTATTTTCCTCGGAAAAAATATTGTTGTCTGTTACATTGAAATTAATCACTCGACCTGGCACCCCTTTCCACTCAAAATACCTTTTGCTTTATATCCTAATATAACATGTCATTTGTTATTGTGAAGGATTGTGAGGTTAATAATTTGGTATTTATTTTTAGTAATATGTTGAATAGAAGCGGTGGTGTTTGGAGGCTATTCTAATCCCACTGACAGCTACCGTGGGTGCAATAGTGAACACTTTACAATTTAGATGACAGCTTATCCTCGAGGGAAAACAAGCTGATCCACATGAAAACATGTTTACTTGAAAACCTCTCAGTTAAGGTCTCTCATTTTTAACATACAGATGAATTGCATGGATTTAATCAAAATACCTGCAAGTACCGGTACATATGATGAATATACACATTGACGTAGATGTTAGTAAGTATGGTTACGATCAAATGCGTAATCATGTGTCATCTTGTCTCAAACGTGGTCATGTTTGAGGTGGATTGACAATGTTCGTGCACTAAATACACAAAGCGAATACAATAAATGCAATAGCACCTCCTGTGCTTTACGACTTATGCTTTAATTTATAGAATGCAAACATAGGTCTCGTTAGTCTGGGTTATTAATCGACACACGCACATTATTGTTGTGTCGTGAATTCAATCGGTTTTAAAGATAAGAAGACGTGAAAATTACCATTTCCGGCTCTCAGAAACTACGTCATCATGGGAAACTTTTCATATTTCGGTTTGTGTCCTTATTTTTAGCTACTTAACTAAACATGTAATTAATGAGCCAGGAGAAATTTATCATTTTCAAATATATCATTGCATTATATTCGTAGCCTAGTAAACGTTACGCGTGCCAATTTATGTTATTTATAATATGCTCCTGTCGTGTCTATTTTATTGGTGATAGATAGACCAATATAGCATGATGATATGTAAAAACCATAAACGGCAATGTTTGAGTTTGTTGTGCTGGGCCACTGTATATAATCAAAGTACCATGAAAAAAAAGCTAACAATTGAGAAATACAGGTGACCAGGCTACACCACCATTCGGTTCCCTGGCTTGTAAGCTGATACCCAATAGCATTAGTCGCGTTTCTTTTTGTAAGTCTGTTACTTGCACCACATTTACGATATAGTCCGCCGCTTGGCCTGTTAGCTGCACAACATTCACAACGTATCAATTCATTTTACATCACATGAAACATTCGGATGCTGTTCCTAATAACAATAGTACTAATAATACTACTAATAACGTCGCACAATGCTTAACACAACACGTAATAATCATTCAGCGCGTCGATTAAGTATTCGGGAGCTTATTTATCCCTATTTAGCCCCTGCTCATAAAATCCCCAATGCGATGTCCTCCTCTGAAGAATATTTTAATGTTGCAATAGTAACGCATCAATCGACCTTAACGTCGAGCTACAATCTAGACCACCATATATGGCCTGAGAGCTTTACGTGACGGAGGCTGTAACTCCTGACGAGCGTCGACAGCAGTCACTGCCTATGACGCTTAGCAGGCGTAATATAAGCGATGCTTAGACTGCACATGGAAAAAGGGCGCCAATGGTTGGAATATAAGTGCCGACATATCCACTCCTAGCATCATCCCTTGACCTCCTTCGCTGCTTCCTTATTATCAGAATCTATTTTCTCTTCTTCACATTGTAGCCCGCTTTGCCCTTCTCTGCACAAGTTTCCGTCGGTGGTTTATTTAAGATGGGAGCTTTTAAGGTGGACGATGATGGCCTGTTATATCCACGCTCTTCTATCATCCGAGATACTGAAGGACGCTCTTTTTTCGGCAACCTTGATAGATGTGAATGGTAATAATGAAGCTGCGTTGCAGGAATCACTTGTTGCTACCCACTTTAAAGGAATAATAATGATGACACTTCACCTATAATGTATGTTTGTTATGCTGCAGTGAACGTAGGCTTAGAGGACATGATATTGGTTCGCACAACCCATGGCGCCTTTGTTATTCTGTAAATATGAATATCATCTATTCTCTGTTCATAACGTTCTCCTCGCGTGGTAATTAATTGGTTTGATGTTATTACAAATATGTTTTCGTGGGTCAACAATCAATCAATAATGCACTAGTGATTTAACTCAGTTTGTCCCCTCCGTAATTAGAATGTCCTTTTAAACCCAATTCATGAAATCGCTTTGCGGCTGTCCTGCCACCTGACGTAATTGTTTGCTTTCCCCATCCTTGTCTGTTTATATATGCTGTGTGAGATTTATGTGTGATAGGTTGATGAATTACTGTGTTATATGCTGTTATTGTAACCTCAGCTACATTAATAGAACCTTTCAGATGATTGGTTATCTCTCTTATGTAAGAGCATGGCGCTTTCTGGTGTATGTACTCATCGAAATCATTGAGCGCCGTCAACCTACACATTATCATGCATGGGTGACGACTAAAGGTATTACCTTGCCAATATGATGTGCCAAATAATAACAAGCGCCGGAGTGAACCTTAAATTCATTCAAAACAGTGTGTTTCTTTTCATAGAAACACCTTGTGTAGTCTAAGAGGTGATTCATGCAAGGTTACGTTAAGTTGATTTCGGTAAATTGAGCAATCGTATACACACGTACTAATCGTATAGATGAAGTTACGTGAATTAAAACGAAGTTTAAGACGTTATATGTTGTGGTTGCTGTCATAAACACATTCATTTGCAAGCAGGTTAATTTAGAAGAGAGAAAATCAGTTTCGATCATCTAGATGCTCTTAGCGAGATCATATTCAGTCGGAATACAATTTATATAATGCTGTGTCGAGTGTTTTCCTCTCCTTGCAGAACATAAATAGGCATCAATTTGTCAGTTCAGAAGGACAAATCCATGGAAAGGAGCTTTATACAAAAATGTTGATTGCACGTTTAGGTAGTAAAGTCATTTTATCAATTATAATTCTAACTACAATGTATTGAGCGTGTGTTATAATTCACTCGCATTCGTAGTCACGGAACTAAGCGTGCACACTAGCTTCTTGATTCGCTCTTGATTCTGCTCTATCAGCACTTCACAAGCACTCGTTTCCAGGAGAGTATTGAGCCTATTCCATTAACTAGGTGCACAAATGTAGCTTTCGTATATGTTGTCAACTTTTTACCGTACTTCCAAGCCGATTATGGACAACAAGGGATCGGCAATCACGACTTGCACAAGCCGATGTATGTGCACCAGACACACGCAAACATACATGTACATGGGACAAATACCGTCGATGTCAGTCGAATGTTATTTTAAGCAAACCTAGGCAACTTCGGATGTATAGCAGACAACATTCCACAATAAATATGCCTAAGCATCCATCAAATTGACTATCTGACATAAAGATGATATTTGTGGAAATAATAGCATGATGTACGGTGTTAAATCATTATCCGTCAGCCTGCGTCTGGGTAGAACATGTCTATTTCTTTCCTAGTTAGATATTTTATCCATATGTGTGCTATAGCTTTAACAAGAAACTGCCTGTTTGAAGCCAGAGATCACAACCTACCAAATGTTCTGCCAAACCTAAGAATCCCCTGCGCGATGACCCAATACAAGGATGCATTATCTCCGGAATTTTTTAATTATTATAGATTCATGAAATTCTTTGGTTGAGTGTCGCTGAATTGATGAACCATATCATATGTCGTATATATCTTTGTTGTGTGATCACATTAAAATGCTGACCGGAAGGTACAATCGACCTGCGTATTGCTTTACTCTCCTAACTGAGAGTATCGGGATCTACTGCCAGCTCAGGACGGTACCTGAATAACTTAGGATCAAAGCCTTTCTGTACCCGTGTTAATTGATTACATTTGATATTGCGTAAGAAAGGTCTACGCTTGCCTTTTATTTGGTCGATCTGCAGTTCTTACATTAATATTATTCTTATCTCTAATTGGATGTATATTTCGACATCCATAAAGTATGTCATAACTTTTAACGGTGCATCTTGTAGCTTTTTCTGCGTATAAGGCGAAGTGCAGTAGCCAAGAGCTGGGTCGTCATTTTTGAGTACAGGCGCATGAAATATTTCCTAGCGTATTCGAGCGTATGTCCGATCCGGAAAGCATCCCAGTTTGGACCGAGTATTGTCTCGCTATTGTACCTTGCCTGCATCCGCGATAGGGTTTCCGATGCTCGATACCCATTTGTCGGTTCACCATCGATGTTTCCTGCAGTTTAACTGCATTGCTGCCGAGTAAAAGTACCACACAGCTTCCGATTTATGCCAAATCAGGACACAATCCTGCTTAAAACGAAAATCTAATCTGACACATAGGCTAGCGGACACTTCGCAACAACAGCCTGCACCAACTCCCTCCTTACATCAATCTTTTCTGTAAGGACTAAAGCACAAATATTTGCAGCAAAAGGCTCACATGTTTGGCAGATAACGAGTTAACCCTTGGCAACCTGAATAATATATGTAAAACGTGTGGAATTGCTATGTGAAAAACCTTATACAATATCATCTATCCACAGTTACTTAGAGGCTGTATTGTAAATGTACCTTTTGGCATTTACATTCTTCACATTTCGCATTCCATCTTCACCACAGCCTTCTTTACTCTTTTATGTTACCGAATTATCGCTCACATATTACCTCATTCGAGTGTGCCAAAAGCTTCACTTACAACAGGTGCAATTTCCTCAACCTTGATATACCCAGCAAATGCTGCAGTTGCATTGTAGCAGCTTCTTAAAGTACGCATCAAATGCTAAAGCCTTTAGTACTATATCTAACATAACCAAATCATATGTAATTATTAAACATAACACCCGGTGGGCTTTAAAGCCTTGACTTGCACAGGTGACCAAACGTCGATTGAATGTAACGCCTGGATACAAATCAACATATCCAGTCGCCCTTACCATTAAATACACTGCAAACTGCAGCCATGTCAGTTTTCTGCTCGACCGAAGGAGAAACAAAAAAGCTAATTTGTTTTTTGCTGATTGTTTGTGTGAAAGAAAAACGGAAACACTCTAGCTATTCGTGTTCGTTTGTTTCGGTAAATATAAGGTCATCAAGTTAACGGAACGCGTGCGTTATTTGCGTCATTCTTCGTGCCGAAATAGTGACAGAATGGGAACTTGGGCGCGACTTTGAGCGAGCAGCAGATAACGGAAGAGAAGGAAGATGAAGGTGTATTAATCAACAAAATATGACAGCGAAAAATAAAGAGAAGTTGCCTCAGTAATGTCAGCATTAACATTGCTTTTCCCCATGACAATAAAACACAAATTTGTTTTGCCCCTGCAGGTTCATTAGCGTTGGTAGCGTGACTGCCTTTTATCAAATAAAGGTTGGTTTTGCAATCAAATTATAAAAACATCCATAATTTGCCTCATCATAAACTGTCTGCAATATTTACATCATACTAACTGCTAAAATTTTCTTTAAGTAAAGGTGACCGCGTTACACCGAACCTGCTAAATCCCTGTCGTAGCCCTCACGTAATTCGTCGCCAAGGACAAAGCTTACCTTGCAATTTCCGTTCAGCGGAGGCCTTAATTAGTCAATTTGATCTGCGGTTCATCATATTGGCTCCATTGACGGAAATCTATCTCGGGATATTGACACAATTCAGTGCAAATATAGGCCCTGTGGCACGTCGACACATTTTCCCTCAGCTCAATGGCGACTAACAGTCTCATAAAGAGGTTCGTTAGTATATATTAGGCAACGTTAAGTAGCAATTCTGCCAAATGACTGATATAAGTTGTTCACAATGTAGGTGTTAAACAAAGACTATAGATTGCAAAAAATACAAACAGAACAGGAAGAGTACCATACATAAGCTCTAGTTATAACGTACAGTAAGTAGCACTATTCATAAGGCTGTTGATTGTCATTTTGTCAAGTGCGAATTCGTACCAACAGCTGCTGACATTAAAACATGTCAATGTCAATGTCATCATATGTCTCTTGATTGTATCCAGATACATTGAGATTCTGCGTTCTATTGAAGGTACAGACAATCGTCATCCAAGAGTGTTTCCCTCACAGAGGTTGGTCTAGTCGATAGTTCCATGTGTCGGGATCATTGTGAGACAAACGAGCACATCTTTTTTTAGCAACGACTTGTTTTTAATGGAAATTATTACTCAACATCAGGGACAATTGTCATTAAGAAAGCTACGTATTTCATGAACTAAAACAAGCCAAAGGAGAATACCTAAGATTTGGCGAACTACCCAAAGATAATATTTGCTTATTTTCACTGCTGGATAGCTAATGCTCAACATTACGACCATATAAGTGAATATCTTACTTGTCTTATGTAGAATCATGCGGTACAAAACGATAGCATGTGAATATACTCCTTATCTGACAGCTTTATGACTTTAACGGCCTTGGTCATCACAATGTGTTATTCCAATCAATATCACCAACTCTACAACACTTCGGTTTCTACTGTATCAACCTAATGAAATATATCTGACTGTGCTGCCGTCCTGGCCAAGTAGACAGAATATTAGTTGATCTTTACTACAGGCATCTGTTCACTGTCTGTTCCATTCAAGCACAGTGACAGAACCATAAAAATGCCCGATTGGTTCTTGCTGTCACGTCATACAGCTCAACACACTCTGTTTAAGTAATTGTTGATTTAGTATTACCACTGGCATATTGGTATTGGCATCCGACACCACACAATGCCCCTAAAACAACAAGACAACTGTGTCATTGGTATCAAGTTATCGATTAAAAATGGAATTTTAAACCTCTAGTTTATGGTCATAGTCCACGTTGATGCTAATGGTTGAATTTCAATGTTATGGCTATTTGTTTGCCATGTTATTTGTATTAAGATATCTTCGGACCAGTGCTGACATGTGGTTTCGACACTCTTTTAGACCAGGCTATTGGAAGATATCGCTAAAATATAGCTGTCGTGAGTGATCAGTCATCTACATAGACTCGTGAGAAATACAAGGAGAGAATGTGTCGTGATTTGCGCACGACAATCACCGTGTTTGTGTCCTTTACTGCACATACACATTCCCATCAGCTAAACAGAAACCTAAGCAGGAGACCATCTACCCTCAATGCCGCCGCCAGTCGTTCTTCATCCCACCCCCTCGGCGGGCTCCTGAACCACACCATGCAGCCCTAACTTAAGTCAGCATTTTTCGATAAAAGATCCAGTTGGTTCTCATAACTCACGCAACTCGGTCCAAGCGATAGCTTTAACGTCTTTCTTCTTAACAGTTTATTTGCGTTAATAAGATCAGATTAGTCATATACTCATGTTTGTTTTGCGGGGTAGCGTACGGTTAGGTAACTTTTGGGTCGGCCAAGGATGTAAATTAAATGGCCTTGGTCAACCTTCGTACTTCCGCCGCTCAATGATGGCGTGTCCGTTGGCAATAAGCGTACATCAAGCGAGTGGAGAGTTGATTCGAGACGATGAGAACTATATGGTTTTAGCCAGACTTATGGCTAGGGTCATATGGTCGCCCATGCATTATTCCGGCAAAGGAATCCTGCGCCAGGTTTCTTAATTGAACCTACATTTAAGACGGTTGTAAATTGAGGCTGTACATTTGTGACATCATTGTATGCGCTAAATTCAATCGCCACAGTATCAACTGTCGCAACGATATCATTCCGATATGTAGTAAAGGTGTTTTAAAATGAGCCGAGGTGAAATTAATCTATTGTCAGAAAACCCCTTTCCGTGACGTAACGTAATGAAGTTATATTTATGAGAAATATTAGTCATGAACGAATCGCTAGAATAGAGACGACTATATAATTTGCACAACATTTGGTTAGCGATGTTTCCTATCTTGCACTTAAGTACCACTCAAGAAAATATTATCATCAGGACGTGCGCGTCATCACTTATATGTATTTGTGTCTAACCTTATTTGCCGAACATTTAATTTTCATTGGTGGCAATTATGCCACTGTTCTGCACCTTGTCAACGTCAGCAATTAAACCAAAATCAGAACGAAAGGACATGATATTGTGTTGATTTTAATACCTGATAGAAGAAAAGAACACAGTTGCCCATAGCTGAAGCACAGGAACAACTCTGCCGTTTTGGCTGTCAACATGCGATGCTGAAGCCATTAGCCCGATGTCATCGTGAGTCACATATATTATCAGGAAACGGTGGCATCATCTTTCATTAAGTCCTAGCGTGACTGATTCTGACCATGTAATGGCCCTTGTGTTCAAGAAACCTAACAGAAGAGCGGAATTCTATATGTGCGTGCATTTACTAGAATACCATGCAACCTACTTGCTGATGCATCTCTCTTAGGCACCGTATCAGCTTCCAGAGCCATTAACGTTCATTCAGTGCGCGACAGTTTCCGCGTTCTGCATAATTATGATGTTTTTTATGCAATCAACGGTTTTAAACGTGTCATGAAGTTTCTGCTCGTTTTGGGTAAATAATTAATGCAACCATGTTGGTAAAAAACTGATTCGTCTGCCATACGTGCCACCACCAGGAGATGTCAGGGGAAAGTATGTTGCCTGCTTTATAATTAACGTTAAGCACAAGCCCCATATGAACTTTGGATTTTGTGGTTCATTGCGCTATCTACCATGAACAAATATAGAGTTATATTTTCTTTTTTGATATACATTACTTTTTGGCGAGTATGGAACTCACATTGGTTTAGCTTATCAAATCCAAGGATAATCGACAAATTTACATAGTACCTAAGTAAGCAGTTGGTCCTAAACTCAAACACTGCTAACAAGGATAAATGAATGTGACTGGTTGCGAATGAGAATACCATAGAAGACAATGTGTATAAGGACCTGGGTTTGAACGAAGATGTAAAGTAACTAGAACGTCTGAGGAAAGCGGTTGCAGTCGAACATAGACCAATACTTTGTTGTACGCACGTTGAGTGTTTATTGGATCATCTGCTACCACTGTTGCTGGATTTTAGTTGATATGTGAACATACACGCCAGAATAATAAATGTCTTCCAGGTTTTGATATGCCCCTTCACTTTGGTAATAAGTAAGGTAGCAGCCATTTTGAATCCATTGCAAGCCAATACTTTAAAACATGTAGTCCTCTCTTAAGAGCAATTAAATCCTGCATTATGCACGGCGTCTACAATATTTATCTGGGCACGGCGTCTTAGCAAATCTGCACAATGTTTGTGTTCAATGTTGCTAGACAGCTCTACATGGCTCAAGAGCCATCCGGAAAGTACAAGTGCACCATTAATATCACTTTGGCAAGCCACATCCGCCATCACAGTTAAAACACGTCATACACAAGCACCCATACGTACAACATTTATTGAGAAAACAACTGTTGATTCACGGCAAACTCCAGTGAGGTGTAATCGGGCATAAGATGTGTATTTTCATACTGAAGAGCCTGAACCATCACCCTTCGTCAAGCTCGCACTTGTATGTGTATGTGCGATGGACTTCCCTTGCCTAATAATGGATCCAAATATGTACACCATAACAATAACTAAACTTTTAACCCTATGACGAGAAATGAAAACGTTAGGAAGTCCTAGAAGATGACGCATATAGTGTCGCATTTTATCAGGAGTACTTGTAATAATTATGGCGTGATGGAGAAGTTTGGCTGATTGTCGCCGAATTGATAAATTATTGAATTGTGAACACGTTTTTTTTCACATTGCAACATTCCATCAGCCGTTTTATGTGACTTGTTATATATGCTTGATAGAGTATGATTGAACATGCAACAGTGCGACAATAATAATGGGATCCCTTAAAGATAGTGATCAGATTATTTACCTGACGCGTCTGCAACGTATTTAAACCATTATTCTGTGCGCATATTATTTTCAGAATGCTGACTTACATCATGAAATATCTTTTTGGTAAAATATCGAGTATTCATATGCATGTTAGCAGAAGCACGGCTTTATGCACATAAAGATATGTTCATAAAGTAACAACTTAGTCAGCAATCGAACCGTTGGAACGATATTTTTGCGACAAAGACCTTAGCCAAGACAAGCCCCGTACGTATTTGATCTCTCCGCAATTACATTTTTACTCAAAGCTGATTGGCTCACAAATATCGTCAGCTGATATGATAATATAGCCGGTTGTCTTAAATACACTGGAAGTTATTCACATGTTTTAAAGTCAGAAATAATGGTTTATTTGGTTTTAATCGTTCATATACGAACGCATCCATATGGACACAAATATGACATGATTATTCACAGAATAACACATCTCTAAAGACATTAGGACCATTTTCTTTGATCCAGTTGATGTATATCAATTCACTAGCCAACGTAATGGAAGGCAAAATTGTGCTTTTTGTGCGGTGTCATGATTCGATTCAATGTATACGCCAACGATATATCTGCAATAGCATGGAAAGTTTTTCGAGTTGCCGACTACCGGAATTGAAGGGCTTCGTGAGTCCTATTTACGAAAAGTGGGCAATATCTATAGATATTATGACCAATTGATATTCAGACTACGACTACTTTGTGCATCTGCACGCGTCCTAATGTCACAGATAGCTTAGTTTGAAGACGTGTCATATTTGCCAGACATTTCATACAATCCCTACAGCTCTATGCCGTGGTATTATTAGTATGCATGGGACAAGTCTCATGCTATAGTGCAAATGACCGAATGAAAGGTAGAAATCAAACACCTGACGTAGTGTCAGTTATCTGTAGGGACAAAACAGATGTACATAGATACTTTACATGGATGTAGCCAACTTGGCGATATTACATTTGTATGACTATATGAGTTACAATCAACGTTCAATGGTATGAACTCCTCAGTCAAACAGGCAGCCACGGGTAATGTAATATTATAATTCGTTGATTAGAACGCGTAATCATCCTTGCCTACCTTATATTTCATCACTCTGGCATGTTAATGAGCATTATAACGAGAACATAGAACTATGTAGGAATATATGTTACCACTGACGTCTGCATGCACAACAGCCTACATGAGTGGATAGGTGGCAGTCTTACGTGCTATAAAAAGCAGATGCGACCAACGTCTAAATATTGTTGTCTGTTACATTGAAATTATTGATTCGATATGTCATACAATTAAAGCAAAGGTCGAGCAAAAAGGGCGTACCAATCGCGTATTCAACTTGGACAATGTACTATTAGTATATAACTCATTAAAAGACCTGGCATCCCTTTCAACTCAGAATACCCTTTGCTATATATACCAATAAAATATGTCTATTGTTATTGTGAAAGAATGTAAATGGTTATTAATTTGGAATTTATATTTAGTAGTATGTTGAATAGAAGCGGTGGTGTTTGGAGACCTTGCCAATCTCACTGACAGCTACCGTGGGTGCAATAGTGAACACTTTCCGAATACGATGACATCTTATCCCCCATGGCAATCTAGCTGATCCACTTGAAAACATGTTTACTTGAGAACCTCTCAGTTAAAGTCTATCGTATAGTATTAACATATAGATGAATTGCGTGGTTTTAATCAAAATACCTTCAAGTACCGGTACAAATGCATGAGTTACGCTGGGATGAATAAACACGATGACGTAGATGTATGTATGTATGGTTTGGTTAAAATGAGTCATCATGCGTCATCTTGTCTCACACATGGTCATGTTAAAGGTGGATTGACAATGTTGGGGCAATGAATACATATAGCTAATACTATAAATACAATAACACTTTCTGTGCTTTACGCCATATGCTTTAATTGATAGAAAGCAAACATAGGTTAAATTAGTCTGGGTTACAAATCGAGGTGAATCATTGTTAGTACGCACGCATATTTTTGTAGCTCTCGTCGCATCTATTGTTTTGAAAGCTAAGGAGACATGAAAATGATCATTTCCGGTTCTCAGCAACGACGTCATCACGGAAAATTTTTCATATTCCGACCTGTGTTCTCAATTATGGCTACTTAACTAGACATGCAGTTATTGAGCACGAAGTATTTATCATTTTCATAAGTATCATTGTAAGAAACATAGGATGCGTTTAGTTCGAAGCATAGTAAACGTTGCCAGTACCAATGCATGTTATTTCGAATGGGCACCGGACTATTTTATGAGTGACAGATAGACTTGTATACCATGATGATATGCAGAAACCATATACAGCAATATTGGAGTTGTGTTTTCGGGGCCACTTACCAATAATCAAAGTACCATCGAAAAAAGCTTAAAATTGGAACATGCAGGTGAGGTGGCTGCTCCACCTTGCGGTTCCCTGGCTTGCAAGCTGATAATTTATAGCATTAGTTGCCCATCTTGGCGCATCAAAAGACTTGTATCATATTCACAATGAAGCATTAAGTCCGCCGCTAGGCTTGTCAGTTGCACCACATTCACAGCGTATCATCTCATTTTATTTCACGTAAGCGCGTAAAGCATTCGGATGTTGATCGATTGCTAACTGTTAATGTACATTATTTGAGAGTCAGATTTAACATTTATATTGCAAGGAATCTGCAAAATCACTGTAGTTTTAAGTCAAGGTCTTTTATTGCTTTAATCAAAATGACAATAATCACGGGTTAGCTTGTAACACAAAGATCGATATATTGAACAAATGCCAAAGTTAACTCGGATGGTGAAAATTCAGCGTTAAACATTCATCATTGGTAGATTCAGGGTGTGATATTTTCCTTTTAATTGAAATAATGATGTAAAAGTATCATATTTTCCCTGCATCTATATTTTAAAAGAAGCTGATATTAAATCCTCTTTATGTACCTAATATGTCCTAAAGACATTGTTATCTAATCAGATTAGGGCGCAGATAAAATATTTCATCTTTATGTACCTAATATCTACTTAAGACATTGTTGTCTAATCATAGTATGGCGCAGATAAAATATTAAGACTGCTTCAAACTGAAAACTTAATGGAGGCTTAAAGATGCATTGACTGCTCATGGAAAAAGGGGCACCGAAGGTGGGAAAAGTAAATGCCGTCATATCCACTCCTAGCATCCTACTTTATCTTTCGTTGCTTCCTTATCCTCAGAATCTATTTCCTCTTCTTCTCACTGAAGCCCGCTTCGCCCTTCTCTGCATAAGTGTCCGTCGGTGGTTTATGGAGGATGGTGGCTTTTAAGGTGGAAGATGATGGCCTAGAACATCCACCCACTTCTGTCATCAGAGAAACTGCAAGACGCTCTTCGTTCGGCAACCTTGAAAGGCCTGAATGGTATTAACGAAGCTACGTTGTACGAATCACAGGATGCTCCCCACTTCAAAGGTACAATGATGATGACACTTCAACTAGAATGTATCTTTGTAATGCTGCAGTGAATGTAGGCTCGGAATGATGTATCCTGCTAATGGCTTTCTAAACACACTCCTGCAGAATCAATGATCAAAGCGAGTTTTCCTTATATTGGTTCGCACAACACATGGCGCCTTTGTTATACTGTAAATATGAATATCATGTATTCTATTTTCATTATGTACTCCTCACGTGGTAACTAATTCATGTGATATAACTACAAATATGTTTTCGTGGGTCAACAATCAGTTAATAACGCTGCACTGGTTATTTCATTCAGTTTGTTTTCTCTTTAATCATAATGTCCTTCAGAACCCGTTAACATTCATAGGCCTTGTATTATAGATGTTTCATGAAATCGCCTTGCAGCTGTCCCGCCATGCGACGTAAAAGCTCGCATTCCCCATCTTTGTATGCTCATTAATATACAGTACAATGACTGAATTTAAAGAGAGAGATGCTTAACCCTCCTCAATTGCGTTCCTCAAGTTACTGCATTTTATCTAGTCCAAGAACAGAGGACGAGTCGGTTTTCGGACATACTTCATGGAGTTGATTTCCTTAGCCCCTTTGTTTCGAGGCCTTCTGCTTGGCCTTCTGTGTGTAGGCATGTCATGCTTTTCGGACTATTCCTGAAAACAAGTGCTATATAAATCGTTGAGTAAACCTACGCAAGGTCATGGCAAGACCGAGTGACGAATGGTTCCTCATATCCGATTCAAACATTGTTCCTTACCTCATCATTTGAATATGGCATTTTCAATGTGTGACCTCTACGATATGTATGGTGACAAACTCTATTTGTCAGATTATTAGGGTTAAGGTAACGATACTTTTCATAATACATATATATCTAAATATATATATATATATATATATATATCCTACGTTATATATATATATATATATATATATATATATATATGTACCTGCACATGAAAATATCTGCATATTATTAATTCTATCAAATCAATATGGTAACATAGCACTAGAAACGTATCAATCATTACTTTTTGAACGCTTTAGATATTAATATAGGAATATATGATCACAAAGCCTCAGTGTTATGTCAAACGGCTTTTGAAAATATAAGGTCACTTCCTGATATCAGGAAAACAAGTTTAGCTTAACACACTAAGCTTGAAATGCCGATGCATCATCAACGTGACATTAAGAAGTATTAACGCCAGGTAACACGTTCGAGAAAGCTTTCGACCTAAATAGAAGCTGATAGAATAATATCCTACGTTACAGACGAAATATCCCAATACATCGGAGCCCCTCCCACAGGTTGGATAAACTCCAGCAACGGTTTGTCATGGGCATTAACAGAGTAGGAGTTTCCGCTCAATAGAACACCTAATGAGGCAGGATCTATTAATTTTGGAGAGCTCATCCAATACTTTTTGGTGGCAATTTTTTGGCGATGGGGTCGCCTGTTTAGAACTACTAAGGCAACAACAATCCCTAGTCTGCATGCAGACAATCATTTTTTTGACTAGTATAGAAAGAACATGCGATGGAGGGATTTGCTAATACAACGCATCAGTGGTAATGGGGTACACTGTGGTTACACATAGGTGCAGTAAATGGTCCTGTAAATGGTTGGCCAAAAAGTGCAAGCTTGATTGCTGCAAACACTAGCTTCAGAGATATACCAGCATTGCTGCTCTAGGTAAATGCAATAACCAACCGAAACCAATCAAAGCAGTATAGGAGTCACTTTAATAATGTAATTGATGACGTATCCCTCCAGTACACGATTTTTACGCAACGGCGATATATCACTAGCATGCACGATTATCATCGTAATTAACAGAAATAGCACTCCTAACCACTCACAATAATACTTGTACAATAGGTGCGATAATTTTCTCCCAAGGCTTCCATTGTTGCTTGCTCTGACCATTATCAGCGATGCTTTGTATGAGTGAGACATTTCCGTTTATCTACGGTTAATGGTGATACTTGATCAAGACGCCCCTCGAAACGTGGACAGGCTACTAAAAATGAAATGCAATCGTGCCGGGTGTCACGCTGTAGATGGTTCTCGACCTTGATAGAAGCAAATGGAATGATATCTGCGATGTAGATCAGGTGTCTCTAAGTGATGAAACTTAGCTTAGAGGCCGATTGTCCTCTAGTTATTGTCTGCCATGGACAGAAAGGGCTCACAATGACAAACTTAATGAAGCAGATTCTATTTTTATTGCTGAGGCCTATCCTATCAAATATATTTCTAGGAGTCTTGCCCGTGGCAGCGTTCACTACTCCAGCACGTGCAACATTCTTCGCCTTGTTTAAACACACACAAATATAAGTTGGATTAGCATAGGCGTTGATCCAAGTATTTCAAGGTTGTTTCGTTTTACGGACTGTGCACGCTGTTGTGGTCTTTAAGGGCGATGTAAACTTAGGCAATATCACGTTGCCAGTTCCGCAAGGTCAACTGGAGTATATGATATGTCAGTCTGATATGCTTGATAAATAATGTCGAAGTCAATGAGTGCAGTCAGTATAATGTCCATGATATATGTGATTGGTGAAAATATATCTCAATGTCCATTCCATAACTTTTAATGGGTAACCGCCCGTCGTGACAGAAATCATTCTTACCATATCGACAGATACTTTGAAAATCAATTTACACACAGCAACAAATATGAATCTCTACCAAAATACGCACATGGCATAACTAAAACATAACTAGAATCAGAATATATATGATTTTGCAGACGCCATTGTGCACTCTTACTTTCAGTTGCTGTGATGGCGCTTGAACAAGTGATTATTTTATGCTAAGTGATCACATTGTTTGTCTTACCTAGCAAAATGGCTTGTTATCCCCAGCAACTATATACATGGCGATGGTTCTGAGTGATAAAATATTGAGGAGAAAACAGCAGTAATTATTACACACGATTCAATTTCATCATGCAATTTGTATATTAGCGAGATTTGGGTGAAGGAGAGCTGCTGGGCTCGAGGCGAATTTATACATGGATTAAACAGACATGTTGACTTGTAAGATGCAGCTGATAACGAATCAAGATATTGTGTTCCATGTTGTCTACTGCCAAACTATTTATTCCGATTCTCATCATTGCTGCCGAGTCAAATTTCCACACAGCTCACGATTTTAATCAAGTCCGGATGCAATTCTGCTGAAGCCGAATATATGAAATGGCACATGATGGACACAACAACAGTCTCTACCAACGCCCACCATATATCAAACCGTTATATTAGGAAAAAGCACGAATATCAGTAGCCAAATCAGTATATATCAGTCACTATCTTCTACCAGCGGCAATAAAATTCATTGAGAGCGTGGCCATGTATGACCCCGGAACGCTAGCATTGTGCATATTCTCCGGCAACGATATGTTACTGAGAAATCATGCTTCAAGGGAAATGGTGTTTAAAAAAGCAACTTATTTACTGATAGCAATTCGTCAAATACACCTTTTCCTCCAAGCTCAAGCTAGCTGTTTATATTAACCATTATAATGTTGTTATATTACATTTTGGTTGTTCTCATGAATTTCCCTCAGTTATGCTATAATTAGGTTATGAATGAGGAACTCGCATTAATCCAGCTAATCAAATCAAATATTGTTTGTACAACAGTAATCGATAATTCTCGCCCCTGTCTAAAACTCAATATACAACTACTTCTCATTAAAGCTTTGTCGCATGCACTGCATAAATGTCCCTCGCTGTTTTATGGAGGATGGTGTTTTTTCCGCTGGACGATGATGGCCCGGTACATCCAAGCACTTCTGTCTTCCAATAACTCAAAGACTCTCTTTGTACGGCAACATTAAAAGACTGGTAATACAAAAGCTGCGTTGCACGAACCCACATGATGCTTCCCGCTTTAAGGCATAATGATGATGACACTTTACCTATGATGGATCTTTGTTATGCTGCAGCGAACGTACGCTCGAATTGATTCATCCTGCTAATGGATTTCTAACAATACTGCGACAGAATCAATGAACAAAACGAGTTGGCCTTGGAGTACAAAATATTGATTTGCATAACAAAAGACGCTCATGTCTTCATGTATTATTTGCTTATTACGTTTTCCCAACGTGGTAATAAATTCATGTGATATTACTTTAAATATGCTTTTGTAGGTCAACAACCACTTGATAACGCTGAACTGGTTATGCCATTTAGTTGGTCCTCTATTTAATCAGAATATTCTTCCACATGGGTGCCCGTAAACATTTAAAGGTCGTGTTACATTGATGACTGTTATGCAATCGTCTCACCGCTTATGTCAGACTTGTGTCTCACCTCCCAGGTATATATCAGAGTGAAATGTAGTATGGGCGATATGAGGCACTGTATAATAAGTATTTTCCACTGTTCCGCCATCTGACGTAATTATTCGCATTTCCCATCTTATTTTGTTCATATATAAGAAGAGAGAAAAGCTGTTTTGATCATCTGAATGCTCTTAGCAAGGCCATAATAAGTCGAAGGACCATTTACATAATGCCGTACATGCTGTTGTCTATAAATCCTGTCAGAGCATACATACGCATACATTTGTCAGTTCTCAAGGAAAACAAATCATAACTGCGATTTATACAAAACGTTTAGGCAGTAAAATCATTTTATTAATCATAATTCTAACTGCAATGCATTGCACGTGTGTCATAATTCACTCATCAGCTTCCAGATTCGCTCTTGATTCTGCTCTATTTGCACTTCAAAGGACATGGTTTTCAGGTAAGTATTGCGCCAAACACATTTTACAAGGCGTACCAATATAGCTTTCGTATATGTTGTCGAACATTTTACCGTACTTGCTACTGAATATGGACAAAAAGGGATTGGCGTATTCGAGCAAATGTCTGATCCGTAAACCGTCACAGTTTGGACCGAATATTGTCCCGCTGGATGTATCTATGGATCAGGTTAAGGGCTAGTTGCAAGTTTTCTTTGTACGTTTCTTCGCTCTATTTTTCATATAATGATAACACCCGATATCTTGGTGAGATGGAGGGCCCAGGGAATGCGACCGAAGGTTTACATGGGTTCCTGAGATTCGATCGCTAATGGTCAGCTTCATTACAGCGACAACGATTTTACTATTTCT
>CM067356.1:57461267-57487643 GCA_034190875.2 Urechis unicinctus | reverse complement strand
GAATACTCAATTGTGCTTGTACTCGCTGTAATGCACGAAATAGAGGATCCTCATATATCCGTAAACATACATGCTTATCCAAACAAATGTATTGCATTCTGCTATATCAAGTTATGACGTTTTTCATCAAAGCGCGTAAAACTGACAGTGAAGGCAAATATGCCACAGCGTTCAGGTGATCGTTGTTTCACTAGGAGAGAACAAAAGGGCGAGACACGAGTAAACGCGTCGAGTACTGTTGACGTTAGAAAAGGCAGTAATAACACGTCCATTACAGCAAATAGAGGGAGCATCGCGATCCTCGGCTAGCAAGCTGTTGGCAAAACCTCATAAACAACACATAGTGATAGCGAGCCGTGGTTTTGTTTTTCAGGAACCGTGGTGGGACAACCAGCAGTAGATTTAGCCACACCAACTCAAACAACATGAGCTTACTTGTTCATATATGCAGGTTACTTCTAGGTCTAAAATGTTTTCAGAAAACGCAAACGTAGACAAACGACACCCAGCTATGCTAATGGGATGAAAAGCAAACGTCGTGCACCATTTACCCACAAAGTGTACGAGATTATAGGTATATGAGGGAGTGATCACGAAAATATTATTTCTATGCTTTTTCTACATGACGCTTAGAAAAGAAGAGGAGCCTCTGCCGGCAAACGCTTGGCAATGATGACCAGACAACCACTGCTGTTATTCGATATGATGCATAAGGCTGGATGTAATTTCATTGATTGAGCTGCTCAGCGCCGCTGATCGCCCTTATGTAATTTGTGTTTGGATATTGATGATTAATAACCACAAGTTTTGTATTGTCCGTGCTTCTCACAAGCTCCCGAGGAGGACCGAACATGTCTCGATGACAGCTTGTGTGACAATCTGTTGTTTGTTGGATAAGTTGATCAATATGAAGGATTGCCCCCGACCATACAACTGCATCACCGACATCACAGATACACTCAAATATAAAAATGGTAGCTATTTCGTGACTGTGTTCATATCTACTGCAAGCAACAAAATAAACTGTAATATTTGAACGCCATACAACCGCCAACGGTTATAAGTCCACGTAACCAGACATTGACGCGGGTATTTGTTCGCCGTTTGATTTGTTGGCACTGCTGTAGCTGAGTGATAAATAGTTTTGATTTACTGCAAAACTAGGACATCATGGAGTGCATACTGTTAGCATGATTATTCTAGACCGAATATTCATACAGAGTCAATTTAATCGCAGATAATCTGTGACAATTCATTTGAAAACACTTTGCAAAACTGAATGCTCATGTCTCCCGTTTCCATGAATAATAGAGTCATACATTATGCAACCTAAAATATAATTATGTACTTATAGAATGAAGCCCTAAAAAGATCAGGTTACATTATTAAATTCTTTGTTCATTTATTGAATTAGCACAAACTACAAGAAGTAGCTGGATATGGCTGAATCGTTGATGAATAGAAATAATAACGGGACAAAAACCGAACCATTTTTAATGCAGCAAATTACCCTGGTGTATGGAAAAGCAATAAGAATTATTTTCATATGATAATCTATGTACAGGACGTGGATATGTTTTCACTAAAGGGGAAAAATCAGTTTCTTGAATGTTTAAAAGGTTAACAAGTATATTGCATTATAGTCGCAAATTGTTTGACTTTGTCAATAAATAAACACACCTGGATTCATGATTGCTGCAATTAATTTTCAAATTAAATGCTCTTACTGAATATTGATGATGATGAGCATGGGAGCGCCAAGCACAACAGTCAAGACTGGATAGAAGTGTGCTATGCGATTGCGACATCCATTAAGCATATAGTACAGACATAACACATGGTACGTGCTTATGGGGAGGGATAGGGCAGGAATGCTGGGAAAGATGCTATAAGGGAGATAAGCGGTAAATAAAGGCATATTGTCTATGCCTCGAGTTAGTTCTTAAAGCCCTGGAATTAAGTCAAAGTCATCGTCAAATAATAGTCTTACTGGGGTATTTGCTCTGACACACAGCAGCTGGTAAATACCCCTAACGTCAATATATGGTTCATTGTCAATGTTCATTTGTTATCTAACGACCACTCTTACTATGTTGAGTATTTGTAATATAAACTGTCCAAGCCAACGGTTATTCCAATAGAGCATGTAGTCTAACAGGAAGAAGGAAGCTGAGGTTAATTCAATTAGATCAGAGGCCGGTGTACACCTTACGACAAATATGCACGAAGCGTGATGATCATAAGACTGGGTTATATTATGACTCCCATTTTTTTTCAGGAGATATGATGCGGTCAAAACGTTCCGTTTCATTTAGGAACATTTGATAAGTATCCTAGAGTTACGTTTCACCTCTCACTTGTACATCACACATGCAACATTTGTCTGTAACAAATGACATCGTTGATAAACGCAATTTATCTTGGTTATTGGTGATGAATTATTTCTGTCAAACCGCGAATAATGTATCAGCCGTATTGCGTAACACACATATTATTTGACTCAGAACGTACATATGCATAAATTGTTATGATCTGAAAGGAAAAACCTGTCCAACTTCCCTTTGCAGCCTTGCAGTGTTTACGCTGTGGTTGATGTCTTGACATTGAGCATTGCCTTCATAAGTGTTATTAGCAGCTTCTAAGTGTTAAATAGACCACTATATAATGAACTGATAATAACAGTGTCCTGCTTGCCAAGTGTCATTGCCCTACATTTTCTTCAATATCTATACATATATATATATATATATATATATATATATATATATAGATATATATATATATATATATATATATATATATATATATATATAGAGATATATATATATATAAATATATAAATATATGTCTATATATAAACATATTTATATATATGCCTATATATTTACATATATATATATAAATAGAGACATATATATATATATATATATATATATATATATATATATGTATATATATATATATATATATATCTCTATATATCTCTCTCTATATATCTATATATATATATATATATATATCTCTATATATATATATATATATATATATATATATATATATATATCTATATATATATATATATATACATGGCCAATGCTATACTGTATATAGCCATGTTGGCGTAAGTCAATTCCTATCTTAAGAGGATACGTATGATAACATTTTAAAAGGGAATATAGTAGCAGTGTCAAGCTATCACCTCGACAAAATGGACGACCAAATCAATTTTGTTCGGTCATTGGTTATGTAACGTCACTTGGCAAACATCACTGCAGTTTCGTTAAATTTTGCGTTTTAAAATATTTCAACATTGTGTCTCAATGATTTTGACCGAGGTGAAGATGGCACGAATGTTTACTCTCAGCAACCCATCGGATAAGCCGCTGTTGCTCCATAGCGCCTGCTTACTCGGATGTGAATGTAGCGCATTATGAAAAATCCGCTAGCGGAAGGCCGATTGCAGCCTCGTGAAATATGCATATAGTTGTGCGCTAAGTGGTGTTGCCTTAATCTTTAGCATGATAATCCTCATGGGTAGTCTGCCACGCCCGTCAAAATATAATGAAGATGTTGGGGGTCTAAAGCAAACAGGAGCCTACCAATATAAAACATCAAGCGGGTTATTGGCGTAATAAGAAACAAGACAAGTCGAACTCAGATAAATGATGTTTTTCGTGCTCTATCTTGCCAGATGTTTGAATGACACACACGGCCAAATTGGTTGACGGGCTGTAATGACCTTGCACGAGGCAGATAAGTTTTGTTTATTTTTCTCAGGAGGAAAGCGTTCCCAAGGACACACGTTAATATGCTTCGTGCAGTTTGTCGTATATAGATAGTTTAACGCATTAATGTCTGCAATGATTGGCATTGCAAAATTATTTAGGTCTTTAGATGACAAAGGCTATGTCGACTGCTGAGTGTGATATTGGAACCAGGTTGTCGGTCTGAGTTATCATGATTGTTTTTATGTGACTGCTAGCCACGTCAATAAAGACCGTGTGTCTAAGGTCATGCATATTTTAAGGTAACCTAGTAGCATATTCATAGCTTGCTTTTGCGGTGTGTCGCAGCGTAGCCTATGTTAAAATGTTTACATTAGCAATGCTTAATGAAATTTTTCCTCACACCAAATTAGAATCTAGAGCCCAGCAAGAGGATGAAAATGCTATTTAAAATTTGACAATCGGGCTAGCGGTTGTAATTTTATTACCGTTTTAATTTTTAATTTTGGTCAGTTTTGGTGATAGTTATTATGCTTAAAACAATAGGGATAGTCAGGACCCCTAAATTGAGCCACTTTAAGCTGTTGTTCATCTTTAGAGTGCTGTAACTTCTTTACTATTCCGAAAATCAACTTGAAAATTTACCCCTGGGTAGAACAAATGTCCTCCATCACAATTATGTCCGTTGCTGGATCCTTATGATTTATTCGCGGCAGCTCTTTGCTGCTTGGTGCGCCATGGAGCATTGCGCGCGCTTTTGATGTTGTCCGCCACGGTAGTCGACTTTAACGTCCGTAGGTTTGAATTTAAATTTCATTAAATGCATAAACTCGCTAGAAATTTGTTCTTCTGTGTGTGAGCTATTGTCAACCATTGGGATAGCGGCCTTCTTGCATTGATAATTACACACCATTTATTGAGGGCAAATTGATTGGCGTCCGGGGCATTCAAGTTATAGGTTGGCGAAATGTGGTCTCCCGTACGAAGTGTGCCATATAATCGTATTTCATGGGGCCTAATAAGTTATTTGTGTTCAATGGTCTACGCAACCCTGTATGATGTCCAACATGTCTGCACGCGGTCTGGCGGGGTTATGAAGGCGGACAGTTGGGGATATTATTTATTCAATCGGTTTTAGAATTTGATACATTATACGCGTCGCAATTAATAGTCGCAATGGTACAACAAGTATATCATACTAGAATCGATTCATTTGGCTAGTTGCATCAACGTTTAAATTGTGCAGTTGTTTGCAATATTGTTTCCTTTTAGTTTTCCGTTGAATCGCTATCATAAAGGACAAGAGTTAAATCTTAATTCAACTATATATCGGTTAATCGTTGCTTGGTTTGTGTTGTCTGGTATTCTATGCACCGGACGCATGCGAGTTGTCAAAGTATGTACAAAAGTGGAGGGCAATGACGCAAACATTCAATAAGGCGCTCTCTTTTTATAAAAAATTACGTTATGACATTATGCATACAAACGCCAGTTGCCAGCAATGGTTTTTGTATTTCACCTGGCTACATAAATACCTGTCGGGGCTCTCATAATAGCTTCAAATGTACAGACAATAACTTACTTAAGATTGTGCTCGTTATTGTAATCATATCTCCGTAAGGCGAATTGCATTCAGGCACCGCAGCCCGATATGTATGATAACGGTATGATGAAAGATGACTGTTGTCCAGACGAAAGCGTATATTTATAAAATCATGTTATCATAAATAAATCAATTTATCAAAGTGCTACGACCAGATAAGATAATCTAGCATAAATTATCCTTATTTACAATAGTGGAGATCAAATAATACAGGCAAGTGTCCATGTAACCTATAAAAAGTATTTGCAAAGTAATTTTATATTATAAATGATTACTTATTTAGTGTCATGTTAGGCAATGGCGCCTGCTTAGTATTAAAGTATGCTAATGATAATAACATTTACAAATATGTACAAATGGAATATTCTACATTTTGAGACTTTGGTAGGTATTTTGCTGAGATGAACCTAGATATATAAGTTCAAAAGCTGCAATTAAATGATATAAGAAGAGTGGTACTAGGGTAGGTAGCTAATTACCTCACTGACAGAGTACGTAGTGCAATACAATGATATCCACTATGATCATGCTTGTGTAAGGTTCGTCGTGCGCAAACGTTTATAATAGGGCTGCTTTGCCTTCTGCTGCGTGTAAATGAAATGACTTTTAGACTGATAATACTTTTATCTCTCTATCTTGATAACTACTTGGAATGAGGAACTGACCATGTTTAGAAATGTTGCTAAGACCATTTTAAAAGTTGTCATCTAATATTGGACCTCGTAAATATTTAAAGTGAGAACGTTCAGCTATTTATGCTATTGTGGAGCAAGAATGCACGCATGCAAGCGTTACGGCCATTAATCATGCTCGCTGAACTGAATAAAGTTTTGTGTGATCTATTGGGTGATGAGTAATGCGGCAGTCGTGTACGAAAAGGGTACTGGGAAGCGGGTTTCTGGGCAACCTTTGCGATTTCATCGGCGGATTTTTTCCACCTTCTATTATATTATATCATAATGCAAAGGAGATAACAATCATGATATCCGAACTCGAGTGCCTGCGATCAATGCTATTCGATCACTGACTATTGTTAATGCTTTATTGCAATATCACTATGAATTGACCTAAATATGTGAGTAACTGCTGTGGCGTATATTTAAGTTTGCTGGTTTTATCTATCTACAAAGCCCTAACCAATCATTAGGTCTGTATTCACCGAGCCAACTCATATTTTATAGCTCTTTTGGTGTGGAGTAATTGGAGAGCACACGGTATTTAGCCATAAATATCCTAGCGTTTTCCATGCAAAGTCCCGGTGAAATCGAGGTAAGTATAAATTATCACTAGCCGACAATAGGCCAGATATGTTTCTGCAACGCACGTGCCACTCTGAAGTAAACTACACTTGCATTTTCTATTAGACTCACAGACCTGTTGACCATCTAACTTGATATGATTGTCATCATAATAGCTAAGAATACATATATGCTTATTTGCAGTGGGCTGCTGCACCTTCTACCTTCAATTGTTTACGACCGTAAAAATGGCACTTATCTATAAACAGACTAAATAGCATTGCACCGACTTGCTTGTTTTAAGAATACAACCAATTTGGTTAAATTAGTCAGGTAGATGGATGAGATGGAAAGTGCCCGCATGAATGTGTAGAGCACATCCGAAAGTGCTTATCCCAAAAACGAACAAGAAATATTACTTAGCATAACCTACACCCATACGTCATTGTCCGACTACAATTTGGCGTAGGGGAACATTCTTCCAACCTTACATGACTGTTATAACATCGGTTAGGTTTACAGAATTCGTTACATTATATCCACAATTTTAGTGAACCGAATAAGAGCATGCGAGTTTAGTCTGAAACCATCTTTGGATGAGGATTGGCTATGTTACGTATGTCCACCGTTGCCATCATTACCTCAGTGCAGTATATAAATTGTGTATTTTTACATCAACAATAACGCTCATCTCCTCAAGCGGGCTTCAACCGCTAGGCTTAGTCTAATCTTTCTTTGTGTAATCTCCGATGTTAAATATGCATTCAATTCGTTGTTTGTAATTTATCGTAAACATGTTGATGTGTGCGCCTCACGTAATACAGCTGTGCATGCATACTGCTGATGACAATATGTGCGATAGCTGCATTATTATGTTATGGGAAATCATTCGCATATTCCACGTATTATATGGTGGAATTAGCTTTCGGCTCCCATCTGCTTAGTGTTCATTAACAAAATATCTCTCTATTCCACAGACAACTCTTCTTAGCAACATGGAACAGTTAATGAATGTGGAACTCTTATTGACCAAAAAACATGTTTTTTTATCGGAAGGAGGTTTCTTCAATTTATTGTTTGTTGCCGATAGGTCTTACATTCGGTATATGTTGTCTATCAAGGTGATTTCCTTTTCTTCAGCAACTTTCCATTAATAATAGGAAATCTGTTACCTCGATGAGCCAGCATGTCATTAATGCTTTTTGACACAAAATACATATCTAGCATAGGTTTGTTAACAATTCATATGCATCCACAGAAAACTCTTCCTAGCAACATGGAACAGTTAAGCTGTCAATGCGGGAGCGATAGGACCATCATCCTAACACAACAACAGCGCACACAGCGTCCGTCATAAATATTGTGGCCTCATATTCATCAATAGCGTCATCCAATCACCAAACCCTACTGAACCAATTCATCCAAGAATTGTATCACGCAAGGGGTTCCCCATCACATCAGATTTGATAAGCTAGGATGTGTACATATACTCGGCCAAAAATATAATAAGATTTAGCGAATAATGTAGACATGTTCACAGAAAATGTCCTCGGTCAGGTAATAACTTGTGGGAACTCAACAGATTGAGGTTTTTACTTGCCGCAAAAAAGAGAGTCTGCAACGCGAATTATCATTCAAATTGCCTCAACTTAGACCGAGATTTATTTTCAACATGACAGTTGGGGTTGATTTATGACGTTCAGTTACTGGTCCGATGATATGTCAACAACATAAGCATGGAGCAAATTGGCAATCGTCCTGTTGTGTCTGAAACGATCATTGAAAAGGCGTTATATTGCCACATACTATATAAGTCATTGAAAAGCTAACGTCTGTCATCGTCATGTTCCGTATAATGGTTGACTTCGGTCACTAAATATAAAACAAACATACTTGCAACTGATAAAACGACGAAATATGCTGACAAAGTGGCTATGTTAAGAAATGGGAGAGTTGAGACTCTTATATGAAGGTCCCCGCTAAGATCAGGTGCATTGAATTAATTAATTCCAAAATTCTAACCACGTTGAGTGTCGCAATCATAACTGCATGGAGAATGCTGAGCTCACAGGGTTAGATAGCAGGCGGTCTCCTTGCGCAAATTACTCCAGGGAAATAGTGAACTTATATGATAAGCTCCATCAGTAACAATGGTCTAGCCTCGTGCATAATACTACAGGGTGTGAAAGTAAACAGCAGTTAATTATATGAGAAAATGATATAAGTTGTTTGCTCGAGGGAATTGTGAGTGACGTTTCGTTTCAGCAAATGGAGCCTTCTCCATTGTATGATTTCATAAGTCTCATTACAGCAACACATGCCAGCACTTGTTTCCCTACTGCAACCACCTGAGGTAATAATAGGCTTGCTAAAGCACTTTTGGAGACTGTTTGATGTTGCTCCCAACCTCCTCCTCTCCATTTCTCCATCACAACACTATCAGTAGACACTTTTAATTTGTTGGAATACCTCAGAGGAACTATGTGCTTTTGCAATATAGCTGTAGGTTCCGTCGGCCAATTAATCGGTCATGTCTAGACACATCAAACATGAAGCAGGTGCTATTGTTGGTATTATCCATCAATGATATTAAGCAGGTCGTGTGCGTCTGGCTGCACACGACCTTTCGTATGCACCTCTAAGAAGTCTACTGGCATATGTTTCTGATTCCACCAACGGATACATTACTTGAATGCGTGCTTTGCGCATTTGTTTTAGACGCTTTAAAGCATCAATTAAGGTTCATTATTTTCGATGACAGTACTAGCGTTCTGGGTCGTTTCCAGCGTTTGTCGAGACGACTATACGTTTGGTGTATATGCACTGCACAGCCGATCTCTTATATTAATCATTTGTATCTATTACCTGAAGCTACCACTTCGATAAGCAACTCAGTTATTTGTTTCAAAACCTAATTAGCAGATACGAATGGATTAGTGACGCATCAGGTTCAGATGCGTTTATATAAGAGTATACTCTATCATATCTGGAGCAGGTGGTCTTTTGGAGCTCCACAGCGTAATATAGCATGCATGTGCTTTTTCTTAAGCATCAAACTCATTCTTAACCGTCACTGTTATGCGCTTATATTAACGGCGTTCGTTGTACATCCTGGGAGACTTATTAATATTCGCTGATAGTCTATCCAGCTAGTATAGACTAGATTTTCCCAACACTGGCTCTACAAAACATGACAACTTGTTTGCGCATTAAGTCTCAATAGAATAAATAACATGCTTTATAGTCCTTCATTAATCGTACCGTTCAACATGTAATTATGAATCATTTACAGACTGTATACATTGATTTTTGCTGTTACATTTTCAATGGCGACAGCTTATTCTGAACAGAGGCATTCGTTATCCTTGAAGTTCATCCCCTCAATACATAAAAATAAGAAGTGGTCAATTGGTAGCAATCTACAGACACAAAACGAAAAGTCAATGTAGTATTATCAATATTGCTGTTGCATACTGCTGTGATGAAACTCAACCGTAACGTACAAGTCTATATAGAAGATGGTTTGGAAATCCCACATCGCATTAATTTGCAGCATATGGAGGAGACAAAGTAACACTTTACCCAAAGGTTTACTACGATGCTGCCTCAACAGATATTCGGATATGAATCTGACGTTTATTCGGTTCAATCTCCGAAGCAATCCCAAATGCTAAGACTTACACAAATAATCTATTACACAGTGTGATACGTTTTCGCATCGCAATCGCGACAAGCCTATAAGGGATAACATTAGATAAGTTATCCAGCATTGCTGTAGTGAAGCTGAAGTTTGGGTGATGCATTAGTGGCTTTGGCCAAATTTTACCTCGCTCCTTATGGCTTGAATTGCTAACCATATTACGATACGTTGCAATATAGACTTGCCGACCTTTATAAATGGTATTTTCCACTTGTCTACAATTATCTATAAACGGAGAGGATTTGTAAATGGATTTTCTATAATTGAGATCAGGAATATGGCAATATTTGCTGCGCCACCGTTTGTCATTGTACTATGTCTTTCATACATTATACATTACATAGTGCAGTTATGCAGTCGCAAAGGCTGGGTTCCATTAATTATATATCATACTTGATTAGTTAGTCCGCGAAGCTTTCATAGTTCTTAGTCAATTCCCCACTAATTACAGGTATAGCCACGTTTCCCGTAAGTCGATATTAAATGTGGCACGAGAGGCACATTGTTAGGGCAACAATACAACATGGAGTTGGATCATTATGCAGCTTTTTAAGATTGATAATGCTCCGACGATGATGATAGAGGTGCATTCAGCATTCTTGATGTGAACCAGCATGCCAATACATAATTACACCTCATTTTAACAACTTGGGTCACCATTGACCACATGGTTCATGTTGTTATGTTGGTTTATACTTTTTGGTCACGTCAGAACTACTAGCATTTACGATCCACTTTTATTTATACCAGCGGTCAATTTATCTAAAAACTATCAACTTTACCCTACTTCATAAGTACACTGATTGATATGTCAATTGGATCTTGAAACACTAGAACACAGTCCTCCAAACTAGACCTCGAAGCCGCTGATTATCATAATCAACCAGTCAATTGGTCAAGGAAATCTTCCAGATTACCAGAAATGTGTCTGACATCAATTTTTGCATGCGACAATTGACAGCAGCCATCAATTGTCGGCGACGTTGTCATAGAATACATTGCTTAATGATTCAATTTCAGCATTTATTAAGGGCAAATGCTGTGTACCCACTTATCTTTTTGAATTTCATAATGTTGTTTTGTAAATGGATAAACTATGTAGGTTCTATGTATTTGGACTCTCAGCATGCGTTCGATACATCTTACATCTACGGTTACGTAGCAAACGTATGACCCACGGCATCATAGGTAGTGTTTGTCATGCAAAATTGGATTGTTCAGTAATGCGAAACCAGGAGTTGTGATAAATGGCATTGAAGAGGATGACTTCATAACAAATTATTTTAGTAGCCATACCAATGGATTGTATGGTGTCCAGAAGTATGTGTGACCCAGCTGATCAGAGCAGCTGAGAACCAGGAAAAAGCTCATAGGAATTAAACGCATGCACATTCAGCTGAACATGTTGAACCAGCAATTTTCACCTCATCAATGTACTCGGGAATATAAAGCAGAAATCTTAGTATTTAGGTTCCGATCATAGCTGGTTGTGAATCGCGATTCTCTCAACTAGGTGAGTAACGCAATTATCACATCAAGTATACCTTCCCGTCAGCAATTATATTTGAGAACCTTCCTGTTATTTTCGGTGAATGTTACAGAATAAATAACACCAAATGCATATTTTATACAAACAGCACATAAGCAAAATATTCTGAGTTTACATATAGGCAGCCGTTAGTTTGCGTTAGGCAGATTTAACTGCAGATACAGCTTTTCAACGCTATCAAAATTAGTTCACAACTGAGATACACGCGAAATATGATATGGTTCATCATATCAGCTACAATCAACCAGCAGACTTCATCAAACTATAGTATTTAAAACCTACCTGAAGCAATGCAGCGATGAAGGCGTCATCTTCTAAAGAATTGTTAGGTACTGCACTACCATTGAATAGGTTTACACTTCGGACGTCAAACAAGCAGTGTCACGCTATATGTATAGCGCACGTATGCTGATGCAATAGTAAACTAGGAGAGTGGGTCTCCGATATAAATGCGCGACACTGATGCAGGCTCACGAATGATGATTTAACGCCCTATATCATGATATTATTTCCTCGAATATCCTCTTTATGTCAGATAACCAATGTAATGTTTGCTTAGGCCATATCTACGCTAGGCGGTTGTTTGCTTTGCATCCCAAGTTGTTTGGGTTAACTTGAAATATCCTTCGACTGACATCGTTTTTTGCCTCATGAATGGGCATGTTTGCGTGTGTGCTGCTACGTTAGCGGTTAGCGTGTTAATCATAACTCACACATAAGTGACCGTATTCGGCTTCCGATGCGATAGAACATATGAGGTGCACATAAGCATGCATTAAAAGCGTGTCAGGATTCCGGAAGCTAGGATACATTGTCAGTTCCTCGACTACAGCTGCGATTGGTAAACTTTAAATGAATCACATGTTTAAATTGTGCGTCAAGCACCTTAACTGCCTTAACGTGCAATCAGCCTTTCAGAACTGGAAAATGTACACATATGTACGTTCTGAGCGGAGTTCCGGCGAACAACACAAATGGCATTGCGGAAATTGTACCTGGACTGAAAATGCTCGTGTACAGAGCACAGCGTCTTCAACTTCCATTTAGTTCAAGTAAGTTCATCTACGCTAACCATCCGTGTACATGTGATGTCAGCGCAAGCAAACGTTAAAATTGCTCTCAAGTTCTTATGCATAAATGAGCATTAAGGCTAAACAAGATGTTTCGTTGAAACGAACAGTGCTGTTTGGATCGAGTTTGTGGTGTAGTCCGACGCTTTTTATAATTCGCCCCACCGTATTGGCAAGGTCCTACTTTCAATGTTCACCAATGACCAACATGGAGTAAGTTGACCGCGAGCATAGATTTCAATTATCACACAAACGGAAAACTCGATGCTGTTCGATCTAAGATATAAGCCATCATGTGGCATATTTTTGTATGGAGTAGAGTTACAATAGAAGCCCATAGCAAAACATTTGATCGTCTTATCATGTAGGTACATCAACTAGCATCTATGAACAAGGCAGGATGGGGAAAGCGAACGAATACATCAGGTGGCGATACAGATACCTCTATCAATTACTCAGCACGTCGGATCTCGAGTGCGTCATATCGACCTGAGAATTGGGCCGGGAATCTGATAATAGTAGAATTGTGAGGCGATTGCATGGAAATCCTCAATAATGCAAGCACCATATATGATAACGGGTATCTATATGGAATGACATCAGTAGAATACAACTCTAGGCGTTCGTGACATACTTCGACGTCATTATTTGAATTCAAAGGAAACGACGAGTGTAATTCCTTGACAACTTACCCGTGAGGAATGTAAAACGGGGTTTTCTTTGGCTACACTGATGTACACATTAAGCGGATCTTTAAAGTCTTCATAATGTAATTACAACGTATTTTAGATTATTCGCCGACTGTCGGATAATATGCCAATCAATAACAGTTGACATTTAATCATATCCAAACGTTTTTTTACGCCTACGTCATGTTAAATGACGTAATGCGATTATAGTGCACAAAGCTGGCTTCAATTGTTCCAAGCAGCGAACCTGATGTTACAAAAATCGGCTTGCGATCCAGGGTACCGAATTTAGAAGTATTCAAAAACTAGTCGTATACGTATAAAATGTCACGGGAGGTGGGTGACCAATGTAAGCTCTTGGCGTTTAAACATCGGCGTCACTTATTTCAGAGAAATTTATCAGTGTTCATATATACTGCTACTGTTACTACCATTGGTGTAATCAAACATAGCGCTGGAAGCTATCATGATTACATGGTTGCTGAAACGATATTGTGAGAGACGATTTAGAATCCATAAGAGACTTGTCTATGTGCGATTGGGCTATAACAAATGGACATGTAGCGGTGCAGTCGATTGCATGCAGGTCGAGCCTCTTGAAGAAATGTCCGGACGTTGCTCGTTATTCTTATGAAAGCCGACCCTGTCTTTTACATTGGTTGAAAAAATAGCTTTTCAAGTGAATAAAGGCGCCGCTTGATATCAATAACGAATCAAATCTGCCTTATGTTTTGTAATTCACCCACACTTTGTTTGAATAACTGCAGCAATATCTGGGTGTTTCATACTTATAAACTCCAGAATAGATTCCCATATTTGTGACGTCATTTGTGACGAGTCAGGCGTGGTGAATTGGATGTTTACTTGGAAGGGTGAATAAGTTGGCGATGCATCCAGCCAATTTTGGTGCAATTGACGAACAATAGTACCAATGATAATTGGACAGGCCAATAAAAAAGATGATGCATATTGCTGCTAGACATACACTCAAAACACAACCCCACATGAACTTAACATTATGCTAGGAAACACGCTCTGGTGATTGCAGGGCATGCTTGCACCTACAACGCATCTGAACACTAATGTTTTGTACAAATAACACACAATCTGAATGGTCGAGGCAAATAAAACGCGATTGGGTCCGGTAGCGAAAGTTTATGACATTGTGCTTGCAACCAAGAAAATGATATTTTAAACCTGAAATGACATGGTTGAACCAACGTACCATAATATGTTAGGTGTCAGAGGGGAAACAAACTGCGCTGATTGATGATTCGAGTGTGATCACGAACATTGATCATTATAAAAAAGGTCGTATCCCATGTGGCCATATTTGTAACGAAGCCCAACATCACGATGCCCTGGTCATTTTTGTACCGTCTGGTATTAACTTTTTACGAGAGATACAGGCATTCGCTCATTTGATTGTTCCTATCAGAGTCGAGATAAATGGCGCATGAACAAATGACGCGAGTCACACTTGTTTAATGGTTAATATGTCCATTGTGGTAAATGTTCGCTAACTTGGTGTCTCATTACTCGGTAGGGAATGGCCTCGGGGAGGGCTTCGAAATCCTAGGTTTCCATTTTCAATGTGGTTTTATTGGCATCATGCCTACCTCATAAGCCTCCTTCTCTTTTATCATGATTGACTGACGGACTTTCAGTATGCAGTGACAGTGATCTATCTAACCGAACGCTGGGCATCTGAACACCGAAGAATCGATTGAATCGTCAGCCGCGGTTCCATACAATGACCTCAACTTGTGCGAGCACACCCATGGTAGGTCATGGGCGCTATGTCGAAGGTGCCGTTAAACCACGGTTTCTCTGTGAAAGGGGATATGCAGCTAACCGGGACTGCACAGGCGGGTAAGAATCAACTGAATAGGTCGCTCGTTTGCCTGCCGTAAGTGGTTGTGAACCCTTGTGTGACACGTCTCTTGCATAATCAAATTCTGACGCCATTGTGAATCACAGGGTGCCCGCAGTTACCACAGGAAGGCTCATGAGACTGTATGATTGTGTGATACTTTTGAGTGAAATAGAAGGAAGTCGTCGGCGTGCTGCAGGTCATGGTTGCCCCTCCATGTGAGCAGACTGGGGCGGCTAATGGCAGAGCTTGTTTGGTCTGTTTTGTAATTGCCACAATAGAAGCGTGACTTGTGAACAACGACCTAATGATTTAGAACAAACAGGGGTTGTTATTGCTTTAAGTGACTGTTGCCATCCAATCATCATTCACCACGGTAATGATAGGCTGTATCAGGGCAATTGTACTGCATTTTTCATCGTAAGATCTATTTTACCTATGGCTGCATTTAGTGTGGATCTGCAGCCAACTAGAAAGAAAAGTATAGCGGTGAGGTTCAGGTGACGACCTTCAGCGAAACATGGTCGTACTAATTTAATCATCGATATTAGGTCCAACAAATTGATACGACTGAGGTGGCATCCAGTGGCCCACAGAATCTATCGCCTTATAGTGACCTTGAAGACATTCGGTTTATATAACTCCCTTCGACGTTGACTGCATAGGATCTTTTATAACAGGGAAGAAATAACGATATCATTTGTGATCAAGCAACCAACTTACAATAAACGGGCACTGAATGTTTTGAATCAGTTCTGTGCTACACGCAGGTCCTTGTTTAGACAACAAGAGCCTCATATCAACTTAAGTAGTAGACAATGATATTATTCAAAATATAGAAAATATTGCCGAATCCAAATTGATAAATGCAACAATCTTTAGATATTCTTAGTCACTTACGCATTGGCGGGATAAATCTGCATCAAGCAGCATCACGTAGATCATCATTGTAGATGTTGCCATTGTAATAATCAACCAAAGTAGTACATAACAAAGCTGATTGATAACTGATTTGCCACAGAATGGGAACCCTGAAAGACACAAACCTTGCCTTTGCGGTCAAAACTTGCATCTGTGCTGCTTCAGAACAATCTATTGGTATAGTTGCTGCGCTATAGATTCCTGATGCAGCATATTATGATAGTTTTTTTAGCAAATAATGTTCATCTCTGTATTAATTATCTTTGGTCATGTATCTGCATCCTTTGATCATGAGGGTTTTCTGGTTTCCTGATCAAAACGACATGGTCGGCAGATGGGAAGCAGTGTAGCACACATTTCCAATATTCAGGAATTATTTATTGACGATGTACTGCTGTACTACCGCCAAATTACCTTTCGTATACTCAAATAGCATGCGTAGAGCTTGCTAATTAACTGAAATACCAGTTCCAATGCAGTCGAATCTCTAGTGGAACATGCACTCGTGCACAAATGTTACTTATTCAAATATTAAAATGTTAGCTACATTATGTTCAGTTCGCCACTGCGCTTAATTTTGTAGACTGAAACGCAATCTATACTATGGTTGCTTTAATTGACCAGATTGTATATGATAGCTGCAAAATAATTAGGGGCGGCCATGTGTTCCATTCAAATTCAAAATGTTTCTTATTACAAATGTACGTACTGAGAAACGAAAATTAATCTTGTACTGATGAAAGATATAACAAAGCCAGTACCAGCCTAATTGAATTCCTGTTCGGTTGATCTAAAAAATACACGTTTTTCAGTGAGTAAAATTGCTGCAAGGTATAAAGACTGTTGTTGCAAACATGAAAGCACCGCGGTGACCATTTACTCAAGCAGCTTCATTGCTAGAGTGCAGTATAATTAATTTGCGGGGTTTTAGTCGCTTTTTTCTTTTCCAATTAATGTGTCGGTACATGAAGTTCACGCCGGATGGCGAATTGCAATCGACCGATGTTTACAGGCGTCAATAAGTTAAGCAGAATCTCAACAAAAATACACGTTTTCAGTGAGTAAAATTGCTGCAAGGTATCTAAAGACTGTTGTTGCAATATGCACATGAAAGCACCGCGGTGACCCATTTACTCAAGCAGCTTCATTGCTAGAGTGCAGTATAATTAATTTGCGGGGTTTTAGTCGCTTTTTTCTTTTCCAATTAATGTGTCGGTACATGAAGTTCACGCCAAGATGGCGAATTGCAATCGGACCGATGTTTACAGGCGTCAATAAGTTAAGCAGAATCTCAACAATACAATTATCAGCGGCATATGTTATTTATATCTATGGGAATGGTGTGGTCTCTAGCATGTGTATTAATATAGAGCCTCTCTAAACGCTTCATAGGTTTTATTAGTCAGCCCCCTGAACGCTCGTGCTCGGTAGACATAGGATAGAAGCTTCATCAACAGAACTAGTCATTAGTGCACCGAGTGACAGGCCCAATACTGTGAAGCGTTCTTTTTCGCTGCAAAGAGCAGTAAACTAGGTATATAATATTATATATATATATATATAGAGATATATATATAGATATATATAGATAGATATATATATATATATATAGATATATATTTATATATATATATATATATCTCTATATCTATATAGAGATCTATCTATATCTATAGATATATTATAGATATATATATATAGATATATATATATATATATATATATCGTCTATATATATATATATGGCCTGGAATTACGTCATAGCTATCGTCAACTAATATGCTTATCTTACTGTGTGTATTTGCTCGGACACATAACATATATATATATATCTATATATATATATATATATATATAGATATATATATATAGAGAGAGATATATATAGATATCTATATATAGATATCTATATATATATATATATAGATATATCTATATCATCTATATATATCTATATCTCTCTCTATATCTCTCTATATCTCTCTCTATATATATCTATATATCTATCTATATATCTATACTCTCTCTCTCTCTCTCATCTCTCTCTATATATATATCTATATATATATATATATATATATATATCTGGCCTGGAATTACGTCATAGCTATCGTCAACTAATATGCTTATCTTACTGTGTGTATTTGCTCGGACACATAACAGCAGTTAATAACCCCTAACATCGCATTTGATGGTATTTGAGGTCTCAAAAGACAAATATTATGAACGTGTTGCCGTCTTTGCAATATAAGATTCATTGCCAATGATCATTTTAGATCACTTTTACTAAGTTGAGTATTTGTATTTATTTCCGTGAAACAAGAACTTCCATGTAATTTGTGATATTAACTGGCCAAGCCAACGGTTATTCCGATAAAACATGTGGTCTAACATGAAGAAGGAAGCTAAGGTGAATTAGATCAAAGGCTGTTGTAAACATTATGACAAATATGCATTAAGCGTTGTGATCATAAGATGGAGTCATATTATGGCACCTATTGTTTCCTCCCGGAGATATAATGTGGCCAAAACGTTCCAGTGGATTTCATCCATCGGTGGTACAAAATATATGCTACATTTGTTTGAACCAATGACATCGTGGTTATCGATGATAAATTATTTCTGTAAAAACCCTCATCGAATACTGCATCAGCCATATTGCGTTTCACACATTTTGTTTGGCATTATTTTTGCCGAGTTCGCCTATGCATATCAATCGTCAAACAGTACATATCCCTTAGTAACATTGCAGTATGTGTGAAAGGTCGATGCTTTCGTTTACCCTTGCACGTTAAGCTTTAAAAAACCCGTATTGCTACCTTTCAACGTCGTCATCATCTTTTCTTCATCCTTCAGGCTAACTCCTTAATATACAACTGCATTCTATGGAAACGGAAACAACAAAACGTGTGATAAGAAATAATAACAACTTCACCTCTAGACCGCAAATATTTCTGCCGTTCAACCGGTCACACTAATAGAAACAAAAAGCATATTAGTGTGATTCCATAAAAATGAGAATATCTCAAACAATGACATATTCGCAGAAAAACCATTCAAGATTTCATTTGACGACAGAACAGCACGTAGTCATTAGCATGGATGTCATTTGCAGTAAGTAAATAACATACTGTTTCTTTCTTGTTGGCGCCGTAAAGGCAAGTTATCGCGCATTATAATCTATCACAAATCTTAGTGAACGCAGGGTGCATACGACAATTATTCCGCTTTCACTGATGTTAAAAAAATAGGCCGAATATTTGTTCCGATTTGTGGCATTGATGGTCAGTTAATGTATAGATACAACTTACAAACATTAACAATTGGTACTACAGATCACTTGATCATCACTACTGCTCAAGCTTTTACATCGATACATTATACGGTTAACCTCCACCAAATCTCCACGTTGATCGCGCATATTTGTGATAAGGGCATAAGGATACCATAAGGATACTGTCCAGCATGATCGGGATGATTACATTCTTGCCACTGATATATAATCTGCCTCAATCGACGAAATATTCTGACAAAGTTGCTATGTTAGAAAATAGTTCATGTCTATGCCTGGCGTTGGAGAGTCTGGACACACAGGCGCATGCAAGGTCACCACTAAGAAAAGGTGCGTTGGATCAAACAATCCCGTTATCCTAAACGCGTTGAATGTCCCATCAAAACTGCCTAGGGTATACTGTGCGAGAAGGTTAAGAGAGCAGACAGGGAGCGTAAGCAAACACGTACACCTATCGCGCCCAGCTGCAGATCATTATATGAGAAAATAATGAAGGTTGTTTGCTCAAGAAAATTGTGGGTGGCATTTCATTTAAGAAAATGCAGCCTTCTGTCTGCCATGATTTCCTAAGTAACACAGCAACAACACATACCTGTACTTGTTTCCCTTCTGCACACAGCCGCAGGAATATTAGCCTAAATTTAGTACTGCTGGAGACTGAGACAAGATATTTCTTATTTCCTCTTGCTCATGCGACAATGTGTCTACATTGGAAAATAGTTCATGTCGTCGCCTGGTGTAGGATAGTTCCGACTCTCGTATTTAGACCACAACAGCGCACGCCAGGTCCCCTTTACAAAATGTTCCTTTCCATGCATCTCTCCCGATATCTGTAACGCATTGAGTGTCCATATTAAACCAATGGATCGGTTACAGCTAAGTAAAAGCTTTGCTAGTAGGGTTAAAGAACAGGTGGTGTCCAGCGTCAGTGCAATATGTGAAGGTATGCTCCATATTTTGAATGTTTGGACGATGATATTTTGTGTAAAATTTAATTTTACGTTTCGTGATCACATTTCAATATTTAGGAAATATTCATTAACGATGTGCAGTTGTACAACAGCATAATTACTTATCGTAAACTCAAATAGTATGTGTATAGCTAGCTAATTAACTCAATTACTAGCTCACATGTGGTCGACGGTTGACAGTGGAAAATGCACTCGTCCGCAAGTTTTATATTTTTTCTCAACAACCATATGTTAGCCGCATAATGTTCGATTCGCCACTACCCTTAGTTTTGAAGACTGAATACTAAATTTTTACTCTGGTGGCTTTGATTGACGAAATTATTAGAGATGGGAACGTCAATAATACAAAATAAGGATTATTACAAAAGTTAGTAACCAATGTTGATCATAGATAATATTGTACTGTTGAGTGAAACAACGCGAGTACCAGCCAAATGGCCTTCCTGTTCGGTTAATCTAAATGATACACATGTCTATCAACGAGTAAAATTGCAGCAAGGTATCAATTGACTAATGTTGCTTTATACACAGGAAAGCACGGCGACGACCCACGTTACTTAAGCAGCTTTATTGCAGGAGTGCACTATTAATTATTTACGGGGTTTTAGAAATTGAGCACTTTTTCTCTTCCAAGTACTCTGGCGGTGCATGTAGTTCATGTTAAGGTGGGAATAAGCCACTCGGCCGATTTCTACAGGCTCCATTAACTTAAGCAGAAGCTCAATAACACAACTCAGTTATAAGCGGAAATGTCATTCATATCTAGTGGCATGGTGTGTCGCCTGCCTGTAGCTTTCTGTATTCATATACAGCCTCTGAAAACACTTTATTGGTTTTATTAGTCATCCCCCTCACTTTCGTGCTTGGTAACCCGAGGATTGGAGACCTTTGCTCTGTCGTCATAAGTGCACCGCTTGAAAAGTCCAATACACTGAATCATTCTGTTTCGCAGTAAACTTGGTGTGATATTATTATTGTGAATAGATACGTGTAATTGGCTTGTTAGTGTTTCCGCACAAAAACCACACCGCTTCATTAAACACTTGAGTGTTCCGTGTAATCGACTGAGCTTAGTGTATACAGCCTGTTATAAGCGATGAGTATAGTCAGCGGCAAGGGTTTGGGAGCTCTAAGCGATCGTTTCCGTTGAAACAAGATCACTGACATATTTATGAAATAGTTGTTGTGATGTCAAATCAAGCTATTGCTACCACAGGACATAAATAGCATTTAACTCTTTTGCCAACTAATAAAACTAATAAAACAGATGACGCATTTCCATATTGAACCACCTGTCTGCTGTATGCTTTCTGTGTCCATAATTTGCAATAAGTACGTTCAAGGTCGATTGTCCGTAACAGGGTCAAGTGCGATTCGAAATAAATTTAAGCAAGTCGGTCATCAGAGAAATCCACCCCTACCATCCCCTGCTGTTAAAATAGGTAAAAGTCAGCAGGAGCCAATGCACATCCGACGTTGTAGTGACAGTTCTTTAAAAGCACATTCATTTCCGTATCCACCCTCCATGTTTCATAATTTGTATTTGAGAGGAAGAAAACAGCCAATCAAGTAATATAAACGGACTGCGCGATATGTTGTTCAACTGTCAGTTAGGCCAATCTTCATCTACATCAAATTTTGAAATGAGCGGTATATAACGCCACAAGTGACTGATATAGACAGTCCCAAATGATAAGCCTCTTATTTCCACAATTCGGCCAAAATAAAGGCAGACTGAAATATTGCCGCTCACTTTGTGAGAAACAATAGCCAGTCATCAAACAGGTAAAAGAGGCAACCACAGCAGCGTCTATTCGGCGGAAAACGGACCTGCTTTAGTTACTGTCCCTAGACAAAATGTCACTTGCAACTTATGAGCGGCCGGTATACCGTTACATTATACAGCATAGATGAGAACAAAAGGCCTTGATGCGACGTCTTTGCTGCGGAGAGCATGATACCGCATGGCTATGCATTTTAATCTTCTTCATATAGTGAACTGAATGCAATGTCAGATTTCTAGCAGTAACATTCACGGTTTCTAAATGATAACACTCCTGTCAATGTTAATGCATAAGAGAGGTTTATACTGATCTGAAAAAAGGTTCAAAGGTAAGGCGGCCGACTAAAGAAACTTTTAAACTGTTCACAGAGGCTGTATATGAATACAAAAAGCAAGAGGCATACCCTTAGATATGAATGACATGAATGGCCGCCTATAACTGAGTCGTGTTATTGAGCTTGTGCATAGGTTATTGACGCCTGTAAACATCGGCCAAGTGAGTCATTTCCACCTTAGCGTGAACTACTTGCACCCCCAAGTACTTGGAAAAGAAAAAGCGCTCAGTTTCTGAAACCCTGTAAATAATAAATATTGCACTCCAACAATGAAGCTGCTTGATTAAAATGGGTCACCGCCGTGATTTTCTGTGCATATAGCATTAATAATCAAATGATACCTTGCAGCAGTTTTACTTGCTGAAAGACATGTGCATTATTTTGATTAACCGTAAAAGGAAGTCAATTCGGCTGGTACTCGGGTTGTTATATCCTTCATCGGTACAGGAATGACTTTCGTTAAATCAACTCTCATAACTTACTTTTGTGATAACAAGTGTTTTGTATTTCAAAATAAAACACATTCCCGCACCATATGATTTCGTAGTTAAAATACAAAATCTGGTCAATCAACGCCACCAGAGTAAAGACTAAGTTTCCAGTCCACAATTCCAAGCGTAATGGCGAATTGTACATTATTAGGCTAACATATTGTTATTGAAAAATGTATAGTATTGTGCCCGAGTGCATGTTTCACTGTCAACCGTCGACCGCATGGTAGCTGATAATTCAGTTAATTAGCAAGCTATACGCATGCATCTTGAGTTTACGACAAGTAATTATGCGGTAGTAAGTCATTGAATATTTCCTGATTATTGGAAATGTGTGTTACGCTGCATCCCATCTGCTGACCAAGTCGTATTGATCAAGAAATATGAAAAACACTTATAATCAAATGTTGAAGATACATAGATGACCAAAGATCAGAAATTATTTGCCCACAAAATTATAATAATATGCTGCATTAGGAATCTGTTGGACAACAAAAGTATAATAGATTGTTCTGAAGCAGCATTTATGCAATTTTTGACAGCAAGGGCATGACTTACGTCATTCGGGGTTTCCATTCTTTAGCGAATCAGTGATCAATATTTTTTTTCACAATGTCATTAAAAGTTTTATCTATCATGTTTTGGCTGCATCGACAATATCATTAAAAATCGTTACCTGCCACAATTGCGTTTCATTTGCCTAGACCATTCAGATTATTCGTTATTTGTACATTACGTTAGTGTTCTGAAGCGCCGTATTTTCTAGCCTGTCCTGCAATCATCAGAGTGTGTACTCTAGCATATGATTAAGTTCATGTGGGTGTGTGTTTTGAGTTTAGGTCTAGCAGGAAAATGCATCATCTATCTAATGGACCTTTCCAATTGCCACTTGTACTTTTTCACGTAAATTGCATCAAGACGGGCTCGATGCATCACCAACTAATTCACGTAATCATTCCAAGTAATCACCAAAACCCCACGCTTGACTCGTCGATTTATGAAATATGGGAAGCTACTCTGAAGTTTATAAGTATGACACACCCCAGATATTGCGAGTAGCTCTTGTAACAAAGTGTGGGTGAATAATAAAGCATAAGGTAGATTGTATTCATTATTGATATCAAGCCGTTATTTACTCGAATAGCTATTTGTATCCTCCTAACTAAAAGACAGCGTCAACTTTCATGATAATAACGAGCAACGTCAGGAACTTTCTTTAGAAGCCCAACATGCATACAATCAACTGTACACCTACGGGCCAATTGGTATAGCCCTATTGCACATTGACAAGCCATAAAGGAATTCTACATTGTCTATCACAATATCGTTTCAGTAACCATATAACCATCATAAAGTTACCAGCGCTATGTTTTGATTAAGTCAAAGGTGGTATCATTAGCAACATATATGCACACTGATAAATGACCCTGATGTATAAACGCTCGATGGCAACATTCATATGACGCATCCTTCCATTATCCCTTATAATCTCGTCACGGGTACGATGCGAAATCGTGTCAAACTGTGTATCATATAGGGGCTGTCAGGCTAACCATTTAGGAGTGTCTCCGACGATGAGATGACAAAATATCAGATTCATATCCGAATGTCTGATCATGTAGAGCTTATAGTAAACATTTGGCTGAAGTGTTAAATTCTCTTCTCAATATGTTGCAGATTTATGCAGCTTAGGATTTCTAGCACACAATATCAATGTAGTGAAACAAATAACTGAGCTGCTTATCGAAGTGATAAATCCAAGTGATTGATGCAAATGATTTATATAAGAGATCATTCGCAGAGGGGATATATACCCAATGTATAAACTTCGCTACATATTACCGCTTCTGCCATTGAAAACAAAACAAAACGCTGAAATGAGATGATTACCACATGTTGTGTGCGTCACAGCTCTTTATCACTGGTGGAGGTGGTTACTTTAAATAACACCTGCTTGATGAGATAGACGTGTGTCTAGGCTAAACCATTTAATTGGCCCACGGAACCTACAGCAATCTTACAAAGGCATATTGTTCCTCGGAAGTTTCCCACCAAATTAGATGTTTATGATAATAGTGTTATGATGAGGCAATAAGCGATATCCTGTCTCGGTCTCCAGCAGTACTAAGGCTAGGCTATTATTCAAGCGGGTGAGTGCAGTGGGGAAACAAGTACCGGTATGTGTTACTGCTATATTACATTTGAAATCATATCAGAGCGAAAGCTCTATTTGCTCAAACGAATTGTGACTCACAATATTCTCGAAAAAACCAACTACATCATTTCCTCATATAATGAACTGCCAAAGAGCACGATATGTGCTCGTGTTTACGCACATGCCCTATAATAGTATTATGCCCACTGTTATTGATGCAGCTTACCTGCTGGCAACGTTTTCCCTAGGTATTTTTGATGTGGACACTAATAGGTTTAGGATAACCAGATGGTTTGATCCAAAGTACCATTTCTTAGTGGTGACCTTGTAACGATCCTGTTTTGATTTATCAACGTAATCTTTTATTAATATTGGTTCTAAGTAACTAATAAATTCATTTATTTATGACGAAGATGGCTGGCGGTGAGGAAAGTAATTTATGACGATATTGGTGGCCAGTATTAAGCGTGATGCTGTTGCTAAATGAAGATCTATTTATATCTTTACAGTTGCTTACTCATCTTGTTTACTAGAGAGTAATGTTTTTCCCTTTTTATCTGACCTTGTTGGCGTGAATGCTATGCGTAGCATTTCAACCCCCCAATCTCAACCGTTTAGCTATGTTTTTATCTGCCATGCAGTTGCCTTTAACTCAGAATCCCTCATATAATGCATAACCACAAAAAAGCGCATCAACCGAAGTCCACAGAAGTTACATAGGTCAGAAGATAGACAGCCATACTCCAAAATGACTGACTCTCGTTCACTTCATGATAGGCTTCAAACGAGGCTCACTACTTTGAGTTCTGCTTATGGAATGAAATAGAAAATAAACCAACTTTGGTTTGGAAACGAGTCCTTCCTTTACCTATGCACCTACAAACCGTGTTGGTAAATTAAAGTAAAAAGAACGCGCAATAGAATGACAAATATTAATACCTAAGAATACAGTGTAAACATCCTGATTATTAGCGTAAATCT
>CM067356.1:57418767-57456267 GCA_034190875.2 Urechis unicinctus | reverse complement strand
TTAGTTTCGCAATTGTCTACAATAGTTCCGGCGATAGTGTCGACCAATTATGTCTTCGCTAGAAATGTTAGCTTAATCGCTCGCCATGAAATACGATGCTGCAAATCGTTGTTATTACAATCTGCATAGCCACCTGACTAAGGGCATGAATGCATATATGCGGTATATCATCAAAGCACCAAAGCACCTAGGCACCTAGACATAGAGCGCACAGATACAGAACAACGATACAACTATGAAATTCGAGGTGCCTCACTGACTCAATAGACGACGAAAATTAACTGAGCTAATATGACGGAAATGACTGAGGATAGGGATTATTCAATAAGTCGGCCGCATCTTTAGGGCATATTCGCTTTATACACCTACTAAGTTATGTAACACTTATATCGTCAAATACGTGTGGGTTAATTGAACGAGAAAATCTATCAACCATATTCACGTGCGCGCGTAATGCATGGTGACAGATGGGGATCTAAAGGGAACGGTTATGATAATAATACCTAAAACTTGCAATCTTTATGTCAGTAATTCTAACAATATATGTTCGAATCGGTATGTCTCCTGATTTTGCGTCGTGCATGTTAACGTTTGCTATTGTGTGTACCGGTGCATTCATGTGTTTGGTTGTGTTGCAAGTCAAGCCAAATGGAATGAAACAAATGATGCAATTCAATTAGTTTGAATCACAAGAGCGCCGTTTTTTAATGTAAGTATGCCAATTAAAGTGACAGTCAGAGATGATGCAGTCTACATGTCAAATGTCGGAAGAGCAATGACTGTTAGTGTATTAGTACCAAATGCCTGGGATGCCGTTCCCACCACTGGCTCCACACATCAAGCCCACACTTGTCGGCGCATTAAGTCTCAATAGAATAAATAACATGTTTTAAAGTCATTCAATAACCGTGCAGTTGCCTGGTTGTCCACCTCGCAAATTAATTAATTTCAGGACCAGACTTTTGTTTGGCTTACAAAATGCAAAGAGTTCTATAGCCCAATCGTTTTTAATTTCATAATGATGCTAGTACACGGATGAAAACTATGTAGGTGTTTTATATTTAGACTCTCACAAAGCATTCGATACATTTTCAACAAGTTGAAATAGCAATTAACACTTTTTCAATTTACTTGGGAATAAAAGACAGAAATCCTAGTATTAAGGTTCCAATATTAGCTGGTTGCGAATCGCGATTCTCTTAACAAGGTGAGTAACGCAGATCTCACGTCAAGTATACCATCCCGTCAGCAATAATATTTGGTTTTCTTGTGATTGTCATTCCGGTGTATGTTGCAGAACATTGCAAGCCCCTTTAATGTTACGGGTACCTATATGGAAGAACATTATTAATACAGACAGGACAATTTGAATGAAATAACCATTGCAGTATTATTGAATGAGTGTTTACATCTTGGAACTTAATTCCTGTAATATCTTATGAACTGATTACCACGCGGAGAGAACTAATGCCATTTCATAAACAGGTAATACATGTGCACATGTGTTATTATAGTTTAACAAAAGCAGCTTTGGTTATGCAAGCTAATATCATGTATTCACAGTATTTTCAGAAAGACATTTGCTGGATAAATCAATCCTACCCTTCTTTGGCTGCATCAAAATAAACCTACGTAGCGGGTAATGAAATGACACTATCATTCAACCTTGATGTGGGTACCGGCGTTCACACAGTTTGTGCAATGCACTTTATTGATTTCAATTTAGGTTATTCACGATTGTCGAACATAGAGCGCATCACGGTTTCTTGGATGACAGAAGTGCGAGAGGGGCAAAACGGGATCCGACGGCAAAAAGAGAAAACAGATTCCGAGGATAAGGAAGAAACGATTGAACAGTGATGAAGCAAGGAGGGGATATGTAGGTACTTAATTTCCGACCAATAATGCTCCGTTTCCATGTGATGTGCATTGTTCGGACTGCGCCCATTACGCGTAATTGTTAGTGACTTATCTGAACGCTCGTCAGGATTTGCAACGACGATCAATATTGTAAAATTTATATGTCTCGCACTACTTTAACGTCGTATGATGTGTAGCGATTGCAACGGCTAACGACTGTACAGAGTGGAATCCCCGAAAACCGAATATCAGGAGCAGGAGCTAAATATTGATTAATAAGCATAATGCTGTGTTATTAATATTTACAGCATCTCCAGCATAGATTCAAAATATGACATGCATGCCATCATAGTTCTAGAAAACTAGAAGTTTCCCATGTGATAATTTGTCGACACAACAATGACTTACGAGCATATTAGGTATAAATAAGCTGTTTGACAAAGATAAATTGAAAGAGAAAGTTAACATTTTTAATATTGTCTCAAAGAAGCTTGCGAGCTGATTCCACAGAAATGTGGCAGTTAATAGAGAATGTATGTTACTACTAGGCGTTAATGAATTTAAGTAGAAGGGAAAAACAGACGATCCGGCCTTACTTCTATTTCATCATTTTCAATTTGTTGAGGTCATGGTTTTGCTATGAAATCAGACCTGCTCACCTAGATGTCCCTTTTTCATGATTGCAACCATTGTTCTGTGATTATATACATTGAAGCCGAAAAATATGCATTAGCAGGCGCGAAGTTTGACTTTGTTTCAAATTGATATACATCCTTGGGTTTCTAACAACGAGATTCCCTAAAAAAACAAATTATTCACGTTAACCTTGCTAATTAATTGTTCAGAAAAAGAGCCTTCTTTTTTGCATAGATCACCATGATGACGTTGCTCCCGAGAGCTGGAAACGTGTATGTGTTCGAAAGAGAAGCCGTGTTTATGGGAGTGCGTTGTAATTATGCAGTTATATATCTTAGACCTATGCGTACTAACGTTGTATTCATCAAATTAAAACACATATCGTATGTTCACGCCGCCATATTTTGTCACTTATCACACGGCTCATTGACGTTATCTTGACTTCATCGACTTCTTCGTTATTGGCGTCGACTTATGTCACAAAATACAACACGAACATACCTACCACAGATAACCAAGCTACCGGAATTGACACAAAATGCTTATAAAGCGCCTGGTGTCGGAGAGTTTTGACTCTCATATAAAGACCACAACATCGTACGCCGAATCCCCTCTACAAAAGGTTACTTAGGATCCATCCCTCCCGATATCTTTAACACATTGAGTGTCCATATTAAGCCAATTGATCGGTTAATACCAAGACATTGCTTCGCTAGTAGGGTTAGAGAACAGATGGTGTCCTGTGTCAGTGCATATAGTGAGGAAATGATGGAATAGTGGCCTACCAATACCCAATGTTGGGCGTAAAGCTTTGGAGGCTGAGAAAGGATAACGCTTTTTCCCTCGCGCTTATGAGAGAAGGTGTCTTAATGAAGAAAATTGCGCAACAAACCACACCTCCATTTCTCATTCTATTCGTACGTGCATTTTATTTGGAAGGGTGCGTCAGAGGAATGCTGTTTTTAGTTGAGTTACGTGACTACATGAGACTGTGTGTTGCATTCCTATACATTACGTTCAATTACAAAATAGCAATGTTTTTTTGGCATTCTTTTTAGTACTAATCAAACAGTATATTTTTCAGATAAGCTACCAAGGCCATATATATCTAACACCGTCCAGATGATGCTAAATGTTGCCTTGAATGTTCTAAGAAATCTGCAATGCAACGTGGTAAATGATGATGAGAGCCGATAGCAAATTCCAAGCGCCATGCTATAACCGATATGCAGCACCTGAAGTAAAATCTAATAGTATACGCATACAACATCACGGGAGGCAGGTGACCAATGTAAGCCATTGAGCGTTTATCCAGCGGTTTGGTTTAATCAAAACATAGAGCAGGTAACTTTATCATGATTATATGATTATTGAAACGATTATATGAGGGATGTTTTAGAATTCCTTGGGGGCTTGTGTCATAAGGCCGTATCAAATAGACATGGAGGTGTACATTCAAATGTATTCATGTCGGGCCTCTGAAGAAATTTTTCAACGTTGCTCAATATTTTTATGAAAGCCGAAGCTGTCTTATAGTTTGGTTGATGCAAATAGCTATTCAAGTGAATAAAGGCGCCGCTTGATTTTAATAACGAATACAATCTGCCTTATTTTTTATAATTGTACCACACTTTGTTATAAGAGCTTCCAGCATTATCTGGGTGTGTCATACTTATATACTTCAGAGCAGCATCCCATTTTTGTGACGTCATAAATCGACGAGTCGAGCGTGAGACCTGGGGTAATTACTTGGGACAGGTCTATTGGATAGATGATGCATATGGCTGCTAGATATACACTCACATCACACCCCCACGTGAACTTAACCATTTGCTAGGAAACACGCTCTGGTGATGACAGGACAGGCTAGATAACACAACGGATCTTAACACTAACGCTATGTACAAATAGCGCATATTCTGAATAGTCGAGACAAATAAAACGCGAATGTGCCAGGTAGCAAATATTTATGATATTGTCGATGCAGCCAAAACAATGATATATTAAACCTTTAATGACATAGTGGAGAAAATTAATTGATTACTGAAATGCCACAGAATGAAAACCCTTGTGGTCAAAACTTGCGTCCATGCTGCTTCAGAACAGTCTATTACATTGTTGATGTGCTACAGATTCCTAATGCAGCATTTAATTTTAATCATTTTGGCAAATAATGTTTATCCTTGGATCAATTATCTTTTATCATCTATGTATCTTCTCATTTTTTTCTTGTTTCTTGGTCAAAACGACTTTTTCAACAGATGGAATGCAGTTTAAAGCACTTTTCCAATATTCAGGAAATATTCATTGACGATGTACGGCTGTACTACCGCATAATTACTTGTCGTTAACGCAACTAGCATACGTATAGCTTGAAAATTAACCGAATTACCAACTCCCGTGCGTTCGACGTTTGACAGTGTAACATGCACTCGTCCAAAATATTTTACTTATTCAAATAACCATATGTTAGCCACATAATGTTTAATTCGCCAATATACTTTGTGTTGTGTACTGTAACGTAATCTTTACTCTGAAGGCTTTGATTGACCGAATTGTACGTGATAACTACGATATTGTTAGGGGCGGTACTGTGGTTTATCTAAACTACCAAATACTTCTAACTACATATGATAATAATGAGAGTTTATCTAACGAAAATATATCTTTCACTGATGAACGAAACAACATGAGTACCTGCTGAATTGGCTTCCAGCTTGGTTAATCGAAATAATACACATGCCGTTAGTGAGCACAAATGCTGCAAGGTATAAATTGACCTATTGTTGCCATATGCAAAAGCACCGCAGTAACCAGTTTTGCTCACGCAGCTTCATTGTTACAGTGCCCTTTTAATAAATGAAAATGTATGCGTTTTCTTTTCCAAGTAATTTGGCGAAGCAAATAGTTCACGCTAAAGTGCGAATCAGCAAATTGGCCCATGTTTCCCGGCGTCAATACCGTAAGCAGAAGCTCAATAATATATTTATTTGTGTCATTATATCAATTGGTATTGTGTGGTCGCTTGCCTGTAGCTTTCTGTATTCATATACAGCCTCTGAAAACACTTCATATGCTTTATTAGCCAGCCCCCTCACTCGCGTGCTCGGGAACAAGAACATGGGAGACCTTTTCTCCGTCGTCATTCGTTCACCAATTGATAAACCCAATACTGTAGAGCGTTCTGTTACGCTGCAAAGAGCAGTAAGCTCTGCGTGATACTATTATTGTGAATAGATACGTGTAATTGGCTTGTTAGCGTTTCCGCACAAAAACCACACCGCTTCATTAAACACTTGAGTGTTCCGTGTAATCGACTGAGCTTAGTGTATACAGCTTGTTATAAGCGATGAGTATAGTCAGTGGCAAGGGTTTGGGAGCTCTAAGCGATCGTTTCCGTTGAAACAAGATCGCTTGAAAATGATCTTGTTCAAAAGAGGAGTTGATATTTTGTGCAAATAATTGTTGTTATGTCAAATTAAGCTGCTGCTTCCACAGGACACAAATTGCAGTGAACTCTATTGCCAGTTCGGGAAGAACTAATGAAACAGATGACTCACTTACACATTAAATCATCTGTCTAGCTTGTGTGCTGTATGCGTTCTCTGTCCATAATTTGCAATACATGCATGTTATAGGCCGATAGCTCGTAACAAATTCAGTAGTGTTTCGATATAAATCGAAGCACGTCGGTCATCAGAGAAATAGGCCCCACCATCCCATGCTGTTAAAATAGGTAAGAGACAGCCAGACCCAATGCACATCCGACGTCGTGGGGACGACTCCATACATTCGCTCCCGTATCAACCCCCTGTGTTTCATAATTTGCATTTGAGAGGAAGAAAACAGCCAATTAAGTATTATAAACTGATTGCACGTTCTGTTGTACAACTGTTAGTTAGGCCAATCTTCATCTATATCAAATTTTGAAATGAGCGATATATAACGCCACAGGTGACTGATTTAGACCGTCCCAAATGATAAGCCTCTTACTACCACAATTCGGCAAAAGAGAGGCAGACTGAATGATTGTAGCTCACTTTGCGTAAAACAATACCCAGTCATCTAACAGGTAAGAGAGGCCACCACAGCAGCGTCGATTTGTCTGAAAACATACCTGCTTAAGTTACTGTCCCTACACGGATTCACATTTGCAATTGTTGAGCGGCCGATGTACCGTTGTGGCCAAGTGGATCATTTCCACCTTAGGCTGAACTACTTGCACCGCTAAAGTAAAAGCGCTCAATTTCTAAAACCCCGTAAATAATTAATAGTGTACTCAAACAATGAAGCTGCTTGAGTCAAATGGGTCGCTGCTTTGCCGTGCATATAGCAACAATAGTGAATTGATACATTGCAGCAGTTTTTATCGCTGAAAGACATGTTTATTATATAAATTAACCGAACAGAAATCTGTAGCATTACAACAATGAAATAGATTGAAGCTGCACGGATGATGAACCGTATTATATTTTACAGGTATATCAGTTATGAGCTTTTTTTGTTGACGTTGCAACGCTGTATATGCAGTTAAATTTGTCTCGTACAAGCTAACCGCTGCCAAGTAAGCAAACTCAATATATTTCTCTCATGCGCAATTTGCCCAAAATATGTATCCTGCACTTATTATGCTGCAGCATTTAATGTAATGACAGTGATAAGGTAATCATATAAAAATGATGACCAAAAGGCATTCCTGACACACAACTGATTTACTCTCCTCGTTAAGCGCATCGGGATTCGCAACTAGCTCAGGTAGGAACCTCAATACGAAGATATCCGCACTTTGGTCCCGAGTGAGTTGATGAGGCGCTAATCGTTGGTTTAAGTTGTTCCGCTGAATTGTTGTAGTCAATTCTTAGATGATTTTTCCAAGATCTCAGCTGCTCAACTGGGTCACACAAACTTCTGGACATCATACAATAAATCCGTATGGCAATCACAATAATTTGTGATTAATTCATACACTTCGTATAACAGCCACCATGACGATACGAGCAATGATGTCATTTCTCATGTAGCGCGTCTAAATTTCAGCTTTCGTTTAGATATCAATGAGTTGAATGCTACATAAACCCATAAAGAAGCATTTAAAGATCATTTCTCACTTTTTAATGCATTATGTATGCTTTATCATTAGTTGTAAGGCTGATTTTTGGTCCTCATCTGCAGTTTGATTTAACATTATGTCAACAGGGCCACAGTAATGGCGCTTGACGGACAGCACTAATGCCCTTCGTCCGATTCGATTCAATGCCATTAACCACCACTCATGGCGTTGTATTAATGAGAAATCCTTTTTCCATGAAAGCAAAAGAACTATCAGTAATGCCTAGGACAATAAGTTTCCTACCTTACCTTGATGGTTAAAGGAATTGATGGCTTTTTGTTCAAATATAAAACAGCTGCATAGTTTTTATCCATTTTCTAACGTCCTCATGACGTACTAAAAGATATGTAGGTGCAGAGCATTTCCCTTTAACAAATGCCGCACATGAATCACCAAGCCAAGTTTTAATCAGTGTTCAATGGCATTTAAAAATGTTTCCGTTATTTTACGTACCATGGATGTTAGGTTGGCGGACCGAAAATTGATGGCTGTTGACGATTGTCATTTGAAAACATTGATGTTAGATTTGCACATTCCTAGTCATCTAGAAGATTCACTTGATTGATGGACTTGTTAATTGTAATAATTAGTGATAGCGATTGGCACAGTGGCTGACTAAGTTATTCTCCATCAGTTCCATCGGTAAATATAACTGGTTGCCTATACCCTGTCAGTAAAACTGATGCCTAGCTACAAGCACTTCATCTGTATTTGTCTTGTTTAATTACATAGTTTTTCGATGAAAAATACCAAATAGTTTCTTAAGTTCTCGGTTGCGAGAGTGCTAGCTGTTTGTTTATGATTTGTACTCGTGTTTTCCTTTTGTTTAATACGCTGCTGTTCGAGCGTACCTTCGTTCGCATTACTTTTGCCTATTCTATTAATCTTCATCCCTTGTTGAAAAATAGGAGCTGAAGCTAATAAGACACATTTCCATGTCGCAACCTGATTTGTTATAATAAACATGTTACATTTTAAAGTTGCAATCAAAATCTTCAATAATCTGCATTGGATACAAATACCAACTGTTAATTAAGCATGCATATTCTCATAGCAAGTGAAAAAATCAACGCCATTCGTGTCTTTGTGGTCAAGTAAGGAGGACTGTGTTTTGGAGTTTTAAAATTCATTTAACAATTCATCAGTTTTGAAGTATCGTACGGTCGATTGTTTTTTAATTTAAATGACCTCTCGTATATTAATGAGGGTGAATTCTTGCACTTTTGACGGGACCAAAATGTTTAGACCAAACTAAAACATGGAAAAATTAAAAATGTGGTCAAAGGTTTGCCCAGGTTGTAACATCAATGTGTAATAACGTAATAACATACACTATGAACCGCGATAGCTCTATATACTTTATTCTGTTACAATGATTTATTTCCCGGTGTTGTCATTAAGTATGTATGGAATAAAATACGACATACTGCGCTCTGTTATCGCATGGAGGCAGGAAGCCTGAATCTATCATATTACCAAGGCTCATTACGGGGGTAACGATGTCACCGAATTTGTCAACAAATCGAACGGCGAACACCTTCGTCCGTCAGTGTCTGGTTACGTGGACTTATAACCATTGGAGGTTATATGTCGTTCAAATATTACAGTATGTTGTGTTGCCTGCAGTAAATATGAAGACAATCATGATATAGCTACTATCTTTATATTTGAATGTAGTAATGACGCTGGTGATGCAGGTGTATGGTCGTAGCATTACATACGAGTTGCCTTTATGGAATGACGCATTATGCATCCCGCCCCGAGCTTAACGTTGTTACAAAACTGCGTTACAATCCTTCACTTTGATCAACTTATCCTACAAAGGGACCAACAGCGCATATTGTCAGGCAAGCTGTCATCGAGACGGAAAATACAGTATCCAAACACATATTACATTAGAAAGCTCCGCGGCTCTGTGCTGCTCAATCAATGCAATTACAATAAGCCTCATGCATCATACCGAACGACAGCAGTGGTCCTCTGGTCATCATTGTCAAGCGTTTGCCGGTAGGGGCTCCTCTTATTATCAAAGCGTCATGCAGAAAAGCATAGAAATAATATGCTCGTAGTTACTCCTACGTATACCTTTAATAGCATACAAATTGTGGATAAATGGTGCACACGTTCGCTTGTCGTGCTATTGACATAGATGGGTGTCGTTGGTCTACGACTGCGTTTTTGGAAAACATTTTAAACCTATAGGAAACCTGGATATATGAACCAGGAAGCTGATGTTCTTCGCGTTGTTGTGGCTACTGCTTATGGCCCTACCTCGAAGCCTGAAAAACAAAAACTCTATCTGTTGTTAATGAGGTGTTGCAAACAGCATGCTATATAGCTGAGGGTTGCGATGCTCCCTCTATTTGCTTTGTTTGTCATTACCTCATTTCCTAACGTCAACACTACTGAACACCTTTAATCGAGTCTCGCCCTTTAGTTCTCTCCTAGCGAAACAACGACCAGCTGAACGTAATAGCATATTTGCTTTCACTGTATGCTTTAAACGCTCATATAAAAAATATCATAACCGAGTAGAGCAGAATGCAAAACATTTGTTTGGATAAGCATGTATGTTAACGGATATATGAGGGTCCTACATATCGTGCATTTAAGCGAATACAAGCACAACATATCATTGTTTGGTGATAAATATGGTATAGTATCTGCAGCTCCATTTGTGAGTCAATTATTGGTTCCACTTTCGGATCCAACTCGGTATCATAATAGATAATTTCATTGTTATCTACATCTCATTGCTAGCCTACTAAAGCTTACCGTCAACGCCCCCACTCCACACATACATTTTTTTTCGGAACAGCTGCATCCTTCATAATATTAAAATCGTAAACAGCTTGATGGATTTACTTGATGTCCTTAGGCTTGTCGAGACCCGCAGCCCAAAAGAAGCAGATTGAATATATACTGATATTGTGGCTTCATAAAGTTATTTGTTAATAGCTCTCCAGGGAATAACATGAAATAGAGCCAAATTAAACGACGCACGCATTATTGAATTAGCTTAGGGACATTACAATTATCATGATGTTAGACAATGATTGAAGTTAACGGGTTTATTGGTGCCTGTGATTAACCGGAGGTTCGGATGGCAAATGATTAAGGGTTACACCTAGTAAAAGCCCTTACACGCTATTACAAGTTTAACTTGTCAGGCAATACATCAAGATAATAAACTAGGGCTTAACAGGAGTTGGATGTAGGGTGTAAGTGTACAATGACTCATTGGATCCAAACAATGACGTTCAGGAACATGTAACGAACATTAAGATAAAAAGTGAAGAGCTTCAATGCCCTGTGAAAGTCATGTGACGTGAACAGGTTTATTTGAGCCCCTGACATAACGCAACGTTGCTTGTCTACCATGGATGCCCGTATGCGCCGCCGGCTTCCTACTCTGTTATGACAAATTATTCACAATATTTTGACTGTTGAACCATCTACACTGTTACTTTGCCAGGGCAGAACGACTCTTGTATAACTTATTTAATTATGATATCGAACCTGTTATGCAAGTGCCCAGTCTAAGCGCAATATACACTTAGACACCCTATCCCATACACTGGATGTGGTTATATTGATGCTGATTCATTAAGAATGAATTCACCCAGAACGCATCGCGAACACATGCTGCCATACCTTAAATCTGACTCTTATAATACACGAAACGAGATAAACGCACATTCACACACAAACGCACACAACCAAACATAAACTAACGCACACACACACGCACATTTACCCTATAACAATCACTCCACACATATTCAACCAAATATCAATAATGCCCTCAAGACACGCACGCAACAAAACAAGCGCAGCAACCGATTTGACACAAACAAAAAATGATAATGCAAAAATGGTGTTTGTATTATGCTTCTCCGCTCAAAGTGTATATCTCTAAAGTTATTAGGAAGAGGACAGCATTGTCAGTAATATTCCTAGAAATGCAAAACATTAACAAACGAACACATACGGGCCATTTGTGTTCTACTGCGAAAGCCATGGCTAGTTAATAAGCAGCACGTAAATCAACTCGGTATGTTGCCATGGGCTACAGTCATAGGGTTTGCTCACATATTATTACTGAAAGACATCGAAGAAAATGTATATGTATTCAGGGTAATACAAATGCTGTATTCGACTGTTTTATATCGATAGAACGACAACACATCACTTTGTTCCGGAGCATGATGCAATCATTGATGGTCGACCAATGCAGCTACTATGTTTGGAATGACTCATATGATGGCTCGCGGGCAAACTGATTATGGCGTTCTCGAATGCATCAATGCTCCTGCAAATGAACTTAGAAGTTGGCGTTGCCCAAATGCGCATACGGAGCTGTTCAAATATTATCGTACATTAACGAAAACGGAAGTGAAATAATAATGACATAATAATGGATATAAGTGTATCACAACTATACAGTCTCATGTGCCCCATTGTGGTAACTGCGGACACCGTGTGATTTTCAATGGCAGTAGAATTCGTTTATGCAAGAGACGTGGCACACAATTGTCCTCAGCAGAGCTTACGGCTTGCATACGAGCGACCTATTAAGTTGATGTCTTGCCCTCCTGTACTGTTCCTGTAAGCTGCACATCCCCTTTCACAGAGACACTGTGGTTTAACGGCAACTTCTACACAGCGCCCATGAACTCTTGCCCTGGGTTTTGGTCATTGCATGTAGCTGCGATTGTCGATTCATTAGAGAGATTCTTCCATTAATCTATTCTTCTGTGTTCAGATGCTTAGCAGTCGGTAGCATAGATCATTGTCACTGCATACTGGAAGACCGTCCGACCGCTAGAAAGACAATCATGATAAAAGAGAACAAGGCTTATGAGGTAGACAAGATGTCAATAGGACCATGGTATGTTAACATTGCACTAGTTGAAAATATCCGCCGGTAACATGCTTTTCTTTATCAGCATGTCTCCTGTTGCAATGGACAGGCCAACAACTGGGATCATCATAGCGATATTTTTTACCGACAATCCTAGACAGGAGTTTGGAGTGTCAAGAAAGGGTGGGGCGTGCCTTACAACATCGAAAATGGAAGCCTAGAATTGCGGAGCTCTCCCCAAGGCCATTTTCTACCGAGTAATGATACATTAAGCTGGTGAACATTTACTACAACGGTCATATTAGCCGTTAAACAGGTGTGACTCACGCCATTAGTTCATGGACCATTAATCTCGACCCTGATAGTAATAATCTAGCGAGCGGGTGCCTGTATCTCTCGTAAAAAAGGATAAGTGAAGTCTAGACTGTACCAAAATGACCAAGGCGTCGTCATGTTGGGATTTTGAGCTTCTTTACAAATATGACAACATGGGATACGACATTTTTATAGTTATCAATGTTGCTGATCCCACTCGAATTAACCATCAGCGCAGTTTTTGTTTCCCGTCTGACCTCAACATATTATGGCGCGTTGGTTCCATGATTAGATACAAGTTACAATATATAAGGTTTTGGGTGCATCGACAATATCAAGAAGATTTGAGATACAATTGCGTTTTATTTTGCCTCGACCATTCAGATTATGCGATATTTGTACATAACTATAGAGTTCAGATGCGTTGTAGTTACTAGCCTGTCCTACAATCACCAAAGTATGTCTTCTAGCATATGGTTAAGTTCATGTGGGGGTGAGTTTTGAATTTAGGTCTAGCAGCAACATCCATCATCTGTTCAATGGGCCTATCGAATTATCATTTGTACTTTTTCACGTAAATTGCATTAAAGATGGTTGAACACATTGCAAACAAAATCACGTAATCCTACAAAGTAAACACCCCAATCCAAAGCCTGACGCGTCGATTTATGACGTCACAAATATGGGAAGCTGCTCTGAAGTAAATAAGTATGACACATCCATTTATTCCTGGTAGCTCTTCTATTAAAATGTGGTTACGTTACAAAACATAAGGCAGATTGTATTCGTTATTGATATCCTTCCAAAGTAAACACCCCAATCCCCACGCCTGACTCGCCGATTTATGACGTCACAAATATGGGAAGTATATAAGTAAGACACACCCATATATTGCTGGTAGCTCTTCAAATATAGTGTGGGTGAATTACCAAAAGAATAAGACAGATTGTATTCGTTATTGATATCAAACGGCGCCTTTATTCACTCGAGTAGCTATTTGTATCAACCAAACTAAACGACAGCGTCGGCTTTCATAAGAGTAACGAGCAACGTCAGGAAATTTCTTCAGAGGCCCGACATCTATGCAATCAGCGTAACACCTACACGCGCATTTGTTATAGCCCTATCGCAAATTGACAAGCCACCAACGAATTCCAAATCGTCGCTTACAATTTTGTTTCAGTAACCATATAATCATGATAAATTTATCAGCGCAATGTTTTGATTAAACCTAAGGTGGTAACAGTAGCAATATATATGCACACTGATATATTGCTCTGAAATAAGTGACGCCGATGTATAGACGGCCAAAAGCTTTCTTTGGTCACCTTCCTCCCGTGCGTAAGCAACTAGTTTTTACTTCAAATGCCTTGCATATCAGTTCTAGCACGGTGCTTGGTATGCTTCCAAATTCGGTTCCCTAGCTCGCAAGCCGATTCTTAATAGGATTAGGTCCGCTGCTTAGAACAATTGAAGTCAGCTATTTGCTCTTGCATCGCATTATGTCATCTCATTGAACATGGCGTAGACGCAATAATCGTTCAGATATGATCAAAAGCCGACTGCTATTGATAAGTATATAAATCGACAGTCAGCGAATGATTTAAGAGGCGGTGTAAATACATTATGAAGACTTTGAAGATCCACTTAATGTGAACATCAGTGTAGCCAAAGGAAACTCCGGTTGTAAATTAAGGTGTTATTATGTATTAGCTCAGTCACTTCTATAAGCAAGTTCTTTACATTCCTCACTGGTAATTTTTTCAAGGTATTACACTGATCGTTTCCTTTGAATTCAAATAAGGACGTTGAAGTGTGTCACGAACGCCTAATATTTAATTCTACTGCCTTTCATTTACGCCATGTTTTGACGCAGGAATTCTATTCACTGCCATATTTCTTCCCAGCCTCTTGCATCAATCTGCTTATGTGAACTTTTTCTTTGAATCACTTTTTGTCAAGCAGCTCATATTCATCTACTTATACGCAATATGTGCATAAGTCATTGTTATATTAATAAAATTATGACATGGAAAACTTCTAGTATTCATTTAATTGTATAGAAAAATATTTTGATATTTCAGCAATTAAGATCCGGAATGAAAATGCATATTCAATAACAATGCAATGGTTATTTCATTCAGTTTGTCTTGCCTTTGTTTATAATGTTCTTTTATATAGGTACCCTTAAACGTGTAAGGGGCTTGCATTATTGAGGAGTTCCATGCAATCGCCTCACAATTCCACTATTATTAGATTCACATCTCAACACTTAGGTCGATATGAGAATAATTTGGCGCATGAGAGATCCGCCGTGCTGAGTAATTGAACGCGGTATATGTATCGCCACCTGATGTATTCGTTCGCTTTCCACACCCTCCTTTGTTCATCGATGCTAGTTAAAATATATACATGATGAGACGTTTTGCTATGGGCTGCTATTGCTACGCTACTCTAAATACGAAATATCTTGTTTAGCCTAAATGCTGATTTATGCACGAGAGCTTGAAAGCAATTTCGGCAGACGTTTGCTTGCGCTGACATCACATTAACACGGATGATTAGTATAGATGAATAAATATTAACTGAAAGGAAGTTTAAGACGTTGTGATGTGTCCTAGAGCTTTTGCAGTCCAGTCACAATTTGTGCAACTCCGCCTGGAACGTGCAAATGCATACATTTTTCAGTTCCAATATAGGGTTTAGACAAAAAAGGCTGATTTCACGTTTAGGCAATTAAGGTGTTTTATGACGCACAATCCAAACTGCAATTCATTTAAAATGTGTCATGCATTCAGTCGCAGCCGTAGCCGATGAACTGGCAACGGATCCTTGTTTCCTGATCCCTGACTAGCTATTGATGCTGCTTATGTGCACCACATAAGTTCTATCTTGCTTGGAAGCCAAATATTGGCACTTAAGTGTCAGTCATTACTATCACGAGGTCGAAGGATATTCCAAGTAAAGCCAACAAAACTTGGGATGCCAAGCAGACAAAAGCCAATTGTAAATATGCTTAGGCATACATTATATCAATTATCTGACATAGAAATAATATCATGATATACGGCGTTGAATCATCATCCGTGAACCTGCATCAGTGTCGCGCATTTATATAGGAGAACATAGGAAAATGTGCCATGTGGATAACTGTGACCCCAGTTGTTATATTAAGGTGTAAATAAGTATTGGCACAGTCATTATTGACTGCGAAAGCTTTACATGACTTATCGGATAGATAGTTTGCTGGCTTTTAAATTCACACTTTCGTTTGAATTCTAATAAGTATGACAAAATGTGGCGTAAACCCCTTATGTTGGAGATCACTGAGATCGCACAGCGCCTAGTGTCCCCATACACCGTACGCACACTGCCGTAGTATGATGAAACCAGCTCGTAAACATTTAGAGACCAACACCATATGTGAGTAGTCGTTCAACAGACTCCCTCTTTCTGAGCATCTAGATGGTTCCGCATTCGGTATTGACTTGCGGAAAACGTGCCTAGTCCTGTAATCAGTGATGAATTGACGGTAAAACTAAGACAGCTAGGTGGGTTATCCAATGAAATGCTGTAGCATAATATATTGTTGATTGATGCCAAATTTAATGACTGCATGACAGCACAATGAAGTGTATAATGTATCAATGGCGCAGTACAATAACAAATGGTGGCGCATCAACGATTGCCATATTTGGTACCAATGACCAGGTACGCATTCTCATCCTAATTACAATTATAGAACCCCCCATTTACAATTATCATCCATTGATGCATAATCGTAAATGTTTATTTGTCTACTCCAAATTTGTGGGATTTCCCACAAAACTTTTACATTTACCTTTACAGGAGTATGCAACATTGTCAATACTTCCTTGACGTTTAGTTTAGTCACGTGATACGTACCTCTTTAGATTGTTACTAAGTGATCATTTTTAATAATTACATATTAAGTGGATGAAATTCAAGGCTGACGGTGTTATCTGTTCAGAATAATCTGTCACCATTAAAAATGCATAGAGTCTGTAAATGATTCATGATTACTTGTAGAATAATAGATTTGGATACATAACTATATGTTTTTTGTCTGCAAGTGCCGGTCCTTGATTGAATTAATTCGCAATAATCAGGTCAACCATGCAATTGTACGTTCAATGAAGGATTATAACACATGCTATTAATTTTATTTCGGACTTAAAGCGCCGACAGGTGTAGGCATGTTTTTTAGAGCCAGGGATAGGGAACTCTAGTCGATGCTAACTGGATAGCCTATCAACAAATATCAATAAGTCTCTTAGTATGTACAACAAACACTGTTATTACGAGCATATAACAGTGACGTTTAAGGATGAGTTTGATGGCCAAGCGAAAGGACATTCATGTTGTATTATGCTGTGCAGCTCAAACGACCACTGCTCTCAAGGAGATAGATGATACTATCAGCGTCACTTATCCATTATTGGGTGCTCATTGAGTTGTGAAACAAATAACTGAGTTGCCTATCGAAGTGATTGATACAAATGCATAAAGCAAGCGATCATCCTCACAAGGCAAATAAATCCAACGAATAAACGTAGCTACATATCTTCGCTTCTGTCATTGGAAACGACACAAAATGCTGTAAACAGTTAAAACTGTCATCTAAATTAATGAACGTAAATGGTTGGATCGGCGCCTGAAGCCCCTGCGCCTAGCATACATTCAAGTAATGTACCCAATTCAATAAGCCAGGAACAGAGGGCTAGAGGGCTTATAAGAGATGATTACTCAACGTCGTATGCTTTCAGCTACAAGCAACAGCGTAATATCATTGAAGGATATAGGTACCAGAAATTACACCTGCTTGATGATAGGCATGTGTGTCAAGGAATAATCGATTAATTGGCCGAAGGAACCTACAGCATTATTACAAAAGCAAATTGTTCCCCTGACATTTCCTACCAAAATAAAAGTGGCTCCTGGTAGTGTTTTGATGGAGAAATGGAGAGATGGACGTAGCGATTGAGATACTTTGCAATATCCTATCTCAGTCTTCAATAGTGCTTCAGCAAGCCTATTATTCCATCTAATGGGTGCAGTAGGGAAACAGTTGCCGGCATGTGTTGCTGCCATGTGAACAACCAACATCTTTTCCTCGTATAACGAACTGCCAAAACACCACCTATTCTCCGCACATCATTCTCCAGGAAGTATGATGACGAAACTCAATGCCTCGTTTTTCTTAGCGGAGACCTCCAGACTCTCCAATTTTCTTACGTAGCCACTTTGTCAGCACATTTCGTCTATTACGGTACGTTGTTTTTCACTTGCAAATATGTTTGTTATTTATTTTGTGTCAGAAGACGTTGTTAATGATCGTCCCGAGCACAAGAGCATTTTCGCTAAACATATATTGGCAATACATAATCACCTCGGCCATTGAACGTCATCAAGTAAACACCCCAAATGTCATTCTTAAAATAATAACATATATATATGATAGCTAGAAATCTTAGCTAAATGGCTCACCATGAAATACGATGCTGTAAATCGTTGTTATTACAAACTGCATAGCCACCCTCCTTAAGGCATGAATACATTTATGCGGTTTATCATCAAAATAATAACTATAAGCCCGACTTTTTATGTAGCTACACAGCTAGACATAGAGCGCACAGATACCGAACAACGATTCATCTATGAAATTCGAGGTGCCTTACTAACTGCGACTGCGAAAATGAACCAAGCAAATATGACGGAAATGACAGGATAGAGATTAATCAATAAGTCGGATCTTTATGGCGTTCTCGCTTTATACACATACTTAGTTTTGAAGCACTTAAATCGTCAAATACGCGTGGGTTGATTAAACGAGAAAAGCTACCCACCATATGCACGTGCGCGGGTAATGTATGGCGACGGATGGTGATCTAAAGGGAACGGTTATAATAATAATACCTACCACAAACAATCTTTACGTCTGTAACTCTTACAATATATGTTTGAATAAGTACGTCTTCTGATTTTTATTTCATGCATGCTGACGTTTGCGATTGTGTGTACCGGTGCATGCATGTGTTTGGTTGTGTTTCAGCTGGCGTTTAAGCTGAAAGCATCATTGCGACGTCAAGCCAAATGGAATGAAACAAATGATGCAATTCAATTAGTTTGAGTCACAAGAGCGCCGTTTTTTAATGTTACAATGACAATTGAAGAGACAGTCAGAGATTATGCAGCCCGAATGTCAAATGTCGGAAGAGCAATGACTGTCTGTGCATAAGTACCAAATTTCTGGGTATAGCATGCAAATGCAAACATAACATGCGCATAAGTTGTCGGGCTACGAAATGAAAAATGCACGACCTCAATGCAGCAAACATACGTCAACAGACCGTTTGACCGGCCGCCTAACCAACAATATAGCTAAAAAACGAAAGCATATGTAAATTGTGAGACAGGGGAGTGAAGACAGAGAGCGTGAGAGCAGCCTAAATGCTAGAACATTCCCCAAACCCGGACTGAGTATGCATTTGCCTTGTTTTCCTTAAATCATTCAAACACAGATGTCATGTCTGCTGTATTTCTCAATGAGCCATGGAATCACAAAATACAATCCAATGTGCGATTTTAGTTGATCCAGAATCGTCCATGCGGTTCATGTTAACATTTGTCATAAATGAAGCTGGAAACCTGCACATAATAAGGTTTTGAAATATGTTTCAGATGAGCTGAGTTTGGGACTAAACAGGATGTCATTTAAAGTAAGACGAGCTTTTTGGAATAGAGGGAAACGCATATATTGGTAATACTTAACATTATAGAATCTTCCATAGCTATGATTGCGTTTGGCGAATCACTTCTTACGAAAATCTGGTTGATAAATTTCTCGAGGGATAAAAGCCATGACTTGCTATCAATGCGACAAACTTGACGACCAATTCACTATTGCACCACCGTTAGTTATACATTGTGGTTTAGAATGTTCATTTGCAAGCATGGTTTCGTATGGTAAAATATGACAATACGGTGGCTCAATGAATTTGGCTGAGAATACGATGGCACTTTAGCGGCATGTATACATACGATCAGCAACCTTTAGGATAAGCCTCCGTTGCCCTCTGTTTGCCCGGATATAAACCTAGCGCAATATAAAGAAATCCGCGAGCCGAATGCCTAAAATATACATACAGTTGTGCAACACATTAAGTTGTACGGTCATTATCACATCCTTGCTAATCGTACCGAGTTATGTGCCGCGCCCGTCAAGATTTGATCTCGTAGGTGGCAGACTACCTCAGGTAGTTCCAACTTTGATAACACGAGGCTGAGCATCAACGCACCTTGTTAATTATCCTCTAGAGGAAAGCGTCCATAAGAACAAATGCAAATACGCGTTTAGTAATTTATCCGACTAGAAAATTGTATTTATTAATTCCACACAATATGGGTGTATTAAGCTAAGGGTAAATTGATATTCTCATCATGGCAATGCCGTGAGTTGTTGCCACGTCGACTGTGTAATGTGATATTTTAACCATTTTGTCGGTCTGAAATACCATGAGCGTCAAAGGTCATTCATATGTCACGGTGACCTAGTGGGATATTTATTTAATATTTATTGACGTTTTGGCGTTACTATTTTGTTGATTTGGCTCTGTACTTGTCATTGATTGAAATCAAATTGATTGATCTTGCTGCCCATGATTAGGGCATGTAAGTTATGTGCGTGCGAGATGTGATCCCCGTACGATGTCGGCCGAATGTTTATTTTAAGGGACCTAATGAGGTTTATGATGTTCGATAGCCTACGCATCTCTACATATTATTTTACATGTCCTGAATATCCGCAAGAGTGTCGGCGCGGTTATGAAAGCTGCAAATTTGGGATGCTATTAATGGAAGCAGAAAATTGGGTATATTTTACGCGTCGCAACTAACTAACTTAAATAGTCATTAACGTATATCAGACTTGAATCCATACATATTGTTTGCTGCATAAACGCTGTTATTGCGCAGCTGACTGAGGTTAGCATTGTGCTTTGTACTGGTTTGTTGGGGGTCTATTATACTGTTTAAAAGTTACTGTTTTAATTGAACTAGATATTTTTAATAGCGGCTGGTTTGATGCGTCGAGTATCAGAAGCATGCCTCTTATGCGGGCTGTCATATCGAACCACGACGACCTTCATAGTTCAGGAGACAAGTAGGGGGACCATGACACCTATTTATGTCATTGCCTTCTGCTTACGTTGTAGGTGAAAGCAATCATTACCCAAGTCGGAAGCTTCAGAAGCCCATTCCAGCTTGTTGCTCGTTCGGTTGAATGTTTATCACAGGGAAAGTATACATCAGCATCTCTGCCCCTCATCACCTATTCACAAAGGCTGGTGTCGATGGCAGCTAAGCCGCATTGATTCAAGTGATTACTACAACATTTGGAAAAAATCATTTCATCGATTTTACTGTCAGTAAGACACCCACATTCTAAAGGAGCCACTCGCAATCACCATTGCAGTAAGTCATTTATATTTTACGCTACACGTTTACTCATAGCGTTCTACGATGTTGATCGATATTGCATGATCCACGAATGTACGGCTCACGTTGCATAAGAATTGCCGTGTTTTAATCAATTCATCATCAATGCTTGTGTTGAATTCTCTTTGAAGTATTTGTTGCACATCAAAGGGAATATATCAGTCATATCAAAGGATTACATTAATGCTTCAGTAACGAAAATATGTATTTGGGTAGACAAAAACTGAATCATTAATGACAATATCAGAAGCTCCAATCAATATATGTACTGTAGATGCCAGAATGTATATATATTAAGGAAATCTTTAGCAGCAACTGAGGTTAGGGTGTTTTTTTCATCATGAGAAGTGCATATGACGTGGAGTAGATCATCTGTCTGTTGAATATACGTACATTAATAGCATCATATATAAAGGCTACAATGTTATCGCCGTCCGCAATCCAAAAACGAATGATTTGATACACTTAAGCTATATATCGTTACTCTTGGTTTTAAATTACAATTTCTGAGCACGTATATATTTGGATGAGCTTAACTGATTATGCGAATATCAACATTTATCAAATTAGTTTCATAAGAAAGAAAACGTTATCCTAGTAACAGATGTGCTAGATATACTCATAATCCCCTCCTGGTCTGAGGATTTACTCATTTAAATATGAAAAGTAACCGTCCTAAAGAAAAATTACCATTTTACATACATTAGAAGCTGATGAATGTCTATTGTTTTTATGCCAATGCTTTAGCGGACAAACTACTGTACCTCCCGATAATTCGAAGTGGAGAGAATCCTTTTGGGATAATGCAGAAATACCAAACTGCGATTTATGCTTGTTCTTTGTAAGATGTCAACCTCACCACCAAAGGCGAAACCATATAAATCTCACTAACGCAACGAGAATACACCAACATGCTACACATATCGTGCAAATCCAATGACATCATTTACTGCGTCACATGCTCACTCTCACAAAAACAATATGTCGGGCAAATAAAGCATCAACAAATAGACATGCGTCATTGTCTACAAAGCTCCCATGTAGAATCATCAGAAAGCACTACAGGCTACAAAAAACATCAAGGCACACATATTAGTCTTCATCAACAACCACCTACAAAGACAAATCTTCAATGAAGCTGAAACACGGGTAGAATGGGACTAGAGTTATCAACTCAGCACAACGCCATGCACACACATCGCCAAATCTAATGAGTTAATCACATCAACCCCGGTTTATAGCTGTTCCTCGCATGATATATACTTTAGAGATATTTCATTTCAAATCCACTGTAGCTAATGCGACAACACCTGCAGATAATGAAGCTTAACCGTTTCCTGAGGGTGGCACATTTGTTTATCGGATGACTAGTGAATGTCAGATTACATCACACCCTAGCTATAACATTCCTTGTTTATCATGTAAAGTCAGTATTCACATGTCATTGAGGCACTACGAATTCCCGGCCCGAGTTACTGTGGTATTTTCGTTCTCTTGGTTTGTATAAGTATCACTGATAAGCGAATCACAATCAAATTGATCATCTGGTGTTAACAAGTAGCTATCGAGACAATAAAGCGAAATAAGCTTAGACTGCGAAATCAAAAATATTGAATCATGATAAACTGATTTATATGACAGAGATCATGTGTCTTTGATAATAAGCATGAAACATTAATATATGCGTATTTTAATTCATCCTGGGCGACTATTCGAAACATACTCGCTTCCATCCGAACATTTTCTCCAAAGCAGTTGGCAATATAGTGCTATAACAACAGAACAATTGTAAGCCAACTACCAATCCTGGAGTTCAGTATGATGTACGAGGCACTGTGTGGTGACTTTGCTGGAAATGAACATCGCCACTAACCTCCCTAAGGCGATAATCGTTGAGAAACAGATGGTTTATGGGGTACATGATTTTAGCCGTTGGTTTAGTATGGATCCACTGTCGTTATTGATAGCCCCGAAAGTTAATGTAACGAATCCATGCATTTGCAATAGACAACAAAGTCTTGAGATGATGTTACATCGCTGTTAGTGCCGACCAATGAATATTCTCAAGAGTAATTACTTATGTCAGCTGATGGTTCTGTTATTGGTAATCTTTACCGTACCCGAGCGTCCATCCATAAGCGAATATGATGGATAAACGAATATTGCATTAATTGCACGGTTTTAGTCACGCATTTCATCATATAGATAAAAGAAAGCCGAGCGAACATAAATGTTTGTTTTATTAAAGCTATAATCTGTTTCTAGTTGTGACATTGTCAAAGGATTCGGCTTAGTCGCACCTTATTAGCGGAAATTGTTCTTCTGAACAAAGTGTTCCTGATTAACTGCATCAAGTTATTTTGTAAAGACAGCAAATTGGAGACATTATGTTTCGCACAATTTTCCTCTGCTGGCTCTTTCCTCTCCCAAAGAGAAGCCTACATGTGTTTAGATGAAGGAGGCTGGTTTAGAGGCTGCTAAAGTTGTGGTTGAAATTATATATCCCACTTTTTGTTTGTGGGTTTGTTTGTGGGTTTGAGAGTAGATGTTAGCGATTAATTACTTGCTCTACAATATAATCTGCTAATCTGCCCCAGTGCTGCTATGCGAAATCTCCAAGCTTTCATTGCCCTCTACTTTGACGAGATCACTAAATGATAGTCTGCCTTACAAGCTCGTTATCCTCAGACAAGTAAACAACAATGATATGCATCATCTCCTTGCATAATGATACGCTAGCGAGCACAAATTGTGAACGTGCTTACTTTTATTTCTGAGTAGGATATAAAACGAGGCAGAGCCCATTAGCTTTATTGAAGCTGATATAATTAGCGTTACTCTCGGAATAATTTGCGTGCGACACTGCTTGTTCACTACATCTGCAAGCACAAAATTATCTATGCAGTAAATATATGCACCATAATGATTTCGTTTAATCAGAAGACTGAATGACCTTTGGTGTTTGGGGATGGTTCTTTTCAACGCATCAATTTACGTACAAGACGCTACATATGCTGCTCTTGTATTCTAAGGGTGTCTACCCTCTTCAACGCCTCTCGACCAAAGGAACAGTTTGAAAATGTGTACTAAATGCAATGTTTTTCAATAGCGGTCGTAAACCTATAAGCAAAACTATGCTTGCAAGGTATTATGTTGAAGAAGATGACGCGCATCACGACAAAGCTGATTGGCGTCGCAGGGCTATATATTGTTCATGAGTGATATGATTGGTAACAATGGTTTTCCACAACACACATTGTCGATACATCAGTGACTCGCCATTGCTATTCATAGAGAAACCATAAGTAGCCCTACAGGTCGTCATGTTGACGGCCCACAATGTCCAAAGCCAATGCTATGTTTCAATCATACACGAATCACACAAAAACGCACATATGAAAAATGAATTTTCAAAAGTTCACATTTCCGGAATCATGTTTATTTTAGAGCAAAACGGCGCTGCAAAAATCGATATAGGCATATGTACAAACGATAGATAATAACGCAACCGTGAATAGCACAAGTAGTTTGCAGAGATATGTTTCCCTCTTCTTGATTTATATAGAAACGTAGGTACAGAACAATAATATAAAGTATGGGCTTCTCAAACGTTTGCCATTGCATTTGATATCTACTTCAGAAAAGTATATACCAAAACCACCGTCCTACCGGGGCTTTCCCACAGGAAGCTCACACGCATGCTTATATTAATGCGTTAATTAGGGCGCTTTGAAGGTTGTGGGTGGTGATATTCTTGTACATAATGCATCAAAACTCAGACGTACTTAGCTTGCACATTTTGTGTGTTTCTGATTCGTACATCAGACAGGAACATAGGTTTAATTTGCATGTGTTTTGCTGAGAGCATTAACCAGTTGTGGTATCTTTCTTGTGAACACCAATGAACACCAAGCATATGAGTGCCTCGAGTGATATGATGCATTAAATTCGGGATAATTTATGATTGTGAATGGTTTTATATGTTACTATGAGATTTTGACGCGTTACCAACACCAATTTAGACAGATTGGTATTTATGGGGACTTTGGCAGCCTCTAACAGATAACTTTTGAGGATTGATGTACTTGGGATAGTCGATGTGAACAGAATTGAAATGGTTTTCTCAACGGATTTTAACATACATACAATAGGTGTTGATCAATGCTGGCAATTACTTCGAAAGCGTCAACCACCAATTCCAAAGGCAGATGGGCCCATGACAAAATATCAAAACAAGGGTAGTTGTATTTCATCAGAGATAGATACGCTTTTAACTCAAAATGCTGAATACTGTGTAATTGGCCCAATATGGATATAGGGAAACTATACTGTGATCTAACATCTGAGTTTGTATGGACTAATAACCGATGTTCTAGATTCACCTAGACCAGGTTTATTCTGTTTGACATTCATGTACACAGTTAAACCGGATTAATTTCGTTCTATATAGAAAGTACAATATAATATGGAAGGCTGGCAAGAAATTATATAGAAAAATCTGATTTATAATTACAAGCTCTGATGTCTCATAAACTAGCACTATATTCAGTATATTAAACACCAACTTTCAACATGAGGCAAGCATTACATCGACGAAGAGAATATCATGTGAAAATTATAATACAATTTATTTAGATCGAGAAGTCTGCAACAGCCTAAATAAGACTGCATGGACGAAATATGACTGTAACTGCAAGCACATAGCCGTGAATGAATTTGCGTGGTATTGCATATTTAAACCTGCTAGACATTAGTTTCTTCGAAATTGCAAAATGGCGACGTCTGTCTGCTAGAATAACACGTGTTGTCAAGTTATCAATTTATGTAGATAGATATCCAGAAATAGAAGTGCCTATCTTTCATAGAAACGCAAAAACAGAGCTACAAATTATGAATAAAACGATCATAATCAGGCTCCATGTCTCTTCATTCACCTATTTTCATACCATCACTTTGCAACACATTGGCTTATATAAATTGTAACGCATACTTACGATACAACTCTTAGTATGCGAAGGCGCCTGAGGCTGTGCTGCCACCTTACCATAGTTACAGCTGTAGTAGCTGTATAACGTAGCTCGGTCTATAATCCGCTTCCATTTGACATAATACTTAGCAAAATCAAAAGTTATAGTCCAGCAAAGTCTTACATTTATATTTGGCATGTAACGAGGTGTTTCCAATAACACCCTCACTTATGCATTTCTTATTCTGCCGTTACCCGTTCACAATGAAGTAAATATGCATCAACCTCTCAACGTAGATTATAGTCTGACGTTAACCGCATTGTTATCACTATTCAATATAGCTGCTGTCAGAGAAGTTTACATTGATGAATTAGACGTGACTACGTTGCAGTCACTTCTAATTCCCACGACTGGGATAGTAAATGTCATCCCTATGGTATAATGTGACGGCACGTTTTATGCTGCATGTCATTTGTACAGCTAATTAGCTGCACGCGCAAGCGTCAGATTTAGTCATATCTTAGGTTGCACTTTTTTATTATTCATTTTCATGACACCCGTGCACTCATTTGCATGCATAGGTACCACAATCATTCCTGCAAAAGTTTGTGCTTCTAGGTAAGCTCCCAATAACACGATTACTTGTATGTGTTTGAGTGTCCCGTTTATGTAGCTAGGCAACGGTTTACTACGAGGCATCATGTTTCAAGAAATACGCTCCATAATGAAATTTGTCCAAGAACAAACTTAATTATGAAATTGTATTCCGGCGCTGTCCGCAAATATGCAGAATCCTTGCAATCCAGCTTAGAATCTGATATTTATCACAGGTTCCCGCCAGGCCGACGTGACTACGTGTAGTTAAAATTCCATGAATAAACATATTAGACATGTCGCGTTCCAGTATGATTTTTGCACGTCATTTTGCTGTTTCATGGTCAACATTTGGATGATGATTTATTGTCCATTTATAACGCATTAACAATAGTAACCTTATGGATATGCTGCTTATATATGCGTTCGAGTGTCCACATTTGAGTTCTGTGAATATCGGGCATATTACTATACGCTGATCGTGGACTTTATCAGGAACAGCTTTATAATGTTTAAGACTGCGGTATTACAATTAAGCGTGCATTATAACAAGGTATCCCTACGAATGACACATGTTTTGTTTCAAAACGATCAGTAGTTGATCACAATAACATGCTTTCAGTGGTTAACATTTTGTTGTAGCTACGGATATGAACATTACTTGGAAATATCCATCGTTAAGTGTACAAAATATTGCACTCGGATTAATCTGGCGAATTCTCAGAATCGATAACACCTGATATGATTCGGTTTTCAAATGTTACGGTTCTCTATATTTCAAATTCAGTGTATGCTGGTATTAGATCTAGCCATAGCCTCGCCATATTCATGACACCAGCCAAAACTAATTCATTGTTATCTAATTATTAATAAATATTTTATCAGCTCGAAACAGCATTCATTAGCTAGCTTAACGTTCACTTGAAGTTGATATCTCCACCAACCCGGACAATGCCTTTCGAAGCAACGATAGTGTCTTGTCGGAGGATGTCCCTGACAAATTGCAAGATGCAAATATTGTCTCAAGAAGACACTCAGTAGCTATTGGTTATTCTTGCTTCAAAACTATTGCCGCGTACGTTTCCGATGTTTAACAAATACATCAATGTATATTTTAGACACGGATCGATAAGTTATAATTACGAACAGTGTTGTGAAGAGGCAGTGTTCATACCAATATGGGTGTGCTTCGTGCTTTGATTATAATATACAGCTGAGAATATATAGACGCTGTACAATCCTCATCAAAATGATTTGATACCTTTGCAAACAACCACAGTCTTATTTACGTTGTCACACCCATCAACAAATGTGAAACACAAGAGCGAGAGCTGATTATCCTTGTCAGCAAGATTATGCAAATTATGAATTAGCTGTTACATTCAATATATGATCTGCTTGACGCATCATTTTGTTGTCTGATTCACTATAGAATATTATATTTGTCATATTGTACTTGAGCACATTCATTTATTATCCATTATTGTACACATTTCTATCAATAATGGAACGACTGCAACTGTGTTGCAACTAACTGATGTGCTTGTCCAGTTTTTTAAACCAAAATTCAGATCTCTTATATGCTGTGAGATACCGCTGTATGTGAGCATGTTTCGGCATTATACCAGTTTATTTGTGCAATACTCACCACTCCATTTGGAAACGCTAGACATATACTAAATGATGAATTGAGGATAAAATTATAATAACTTTACGAATGCTGGTATGCTATAAAATTACCGTATGCTTCAGTGCGCATTAATGCTAATGTACAGAGCGTCCTCCATTTGATAGGTGTCGTCATTATACTTTACTTGATGAAATTTATGACGTGTTGTTTATTCGTTGAAATATATCATACATGCGTTATGCAAGCAAGACTATGTCCCGCTTAACATTTGATCCATTAATTTTGAAAATGTGGTAAACATCAAATGCATTACCAAAACTTCAGCTTTACAACAGCAATGCTGGGCAACTCGTCTAATGTTTTCCCTCATAGTCTCGTCGCGAGTGCGATGCGAAAACTTGTCGTACTGTAAAATATAGGGGGTGGTAGTCTTACCAATAAGGGGCGTATCGCAGATGGAGATGAATAAACTTCGGATACGCGTACGAATATCTGTTCAGGTAGCGTTTGTATGAAACCTTTGGATAAAGTGTGTATTTGTCTTTTCCTTATGTTGCAGATTAATGTACTGTGAAATTTACAACACTATTTTCTTCATTTACTTGTACGTAACTGTTGATTTTCATCGCAGAAGTATGCAACTCACAACAATATTATTGATGCTTTTTGATGGAAGTCATCTTTTAAAAATGTAACAATAAAACTCAAAGGTTATAGTCTCAAAATGATGCAAGATTATACATAGAATGTTGGATTGGGAAATATAACTTTGTGTATGTTGTGTACAAAAAATATATCGGGTTCTTAATTTAATTTATTCTCGATGAGCAGGTCAACCATGCAATTGTACGTTTAATGAAGGGCTGTACAGCATGTTATTAATTCTATGTAGACTTAATACGCCGACAAGTGTAGGCATGCTGTGTGGAGCCAGTGATGGTCGATGCTAGTCGATGCTAACTTGATAGCCTGTCAGTGTATATCAATAAGTCTCCCAAATAACAGCGACGGTGAGTTTGATGCTCAAGCAAACGGGCATGATGTTATTTTACGTTGTGCAGCTCCTAAAGAATCGCTCGCTCTAAAGATGATACTTTTATAGAAGCGGAGCTTGATGCGTCACAAATCGATTCTTATGTGCTCATTATGTTTTAAAACAAATTACTGAGTTGCTCATCTTAATGATAGCTTCAGGTAATTGATACCAATGAACATTATAAAAGATCATCCTCACAAGACCAATACATCCAAATATTAACGTCGCTACAAATCCTTTGCAACTGTCATTGGAAACGACATAGAACGCTGTAACCTGTTGAAACTGTCATCGAAATTAATGAACGTATATTGATATATCAAAGCGCCTGAAGCCCCTGCACCTAGCTCATATCCAAGTAATGTACCAAATTAGTGAAGCCAGAAACAGACGTCAGTGGACTTATTAGAGATGAATACTCAACGTCGTGTGCGTCCGGCTGCACGCGACAGATTAATATCATTGATGATAAAGGAAACTATTATATAAGCGAATGCGCCACTAATCCATTGTTAGGTGCTCATTATGTTTGCAACAAATTACTGAGTAGCTGATCGCAGTGATAGCGTCAAGTGACTGATACAAATGAAAACTGTAAGAGATGAACCTCTCAAGGCAAATACATCCAACGTATTAACATCTATACAAATCTTTGCTCCCGTCATTGGAATCGACACAGAACGCTATAGCCTGTTAAAACTGCCATCGCAATTAATGAACCTTAACTGATGCGTCAAAGTGTCTGAAACGACTCTTTTAAGCACACATTCAAGTTATTTATCCAATTGGTGCAGTCAGAAGCATATGTCTGTATATCTCTTAGATGTGCATACGAAACGTCGTGTACCTCAGGCTGCACACGACAGCTTAATATCATTGATGGAGATTACCAACAATAACACCTACTTCATGTTGGATGTGTCTAGACGCAACCGATGAATTGAAACCTACAGCAATATTACAATAGCAAATTGTTCCTCTGAGTTTTCTCAACGAATTAAAAGTGTCTACTGATAGTGTTGTGATCGTGAAATAGAGAGGAGGATGTAGCGCCTGAGATGCTGAGCAATATCCTGTCTCAGTCTCCAATAGTGCTTCAGCAAGTATATTATTCCCTCGGGTGGGTGCTGTAGGGAAACACGTGCCGGCAGGTGTTGCTGTTATGAGACTTGTGAAATCATATTAGAGAGAAGGCTCCATTTGCTAAAACAAAATATCACTCCCAATTTCCTCGAGCAACTAATCTTCATCATTCCCTCATATAATGCAGTATTGCAGGGCGCTGTAGGTGCATGTGCTTACTTACACGTCCTGTAGGATGCTGCACGCGGCTTGGCCAATTGTTATTGATGGTGCTTACCATATTATTTCATTATTTCTACGGAGTAATTTCCGCAAGAGCACTGCCTGTTATCTAACCCTTCGAGCACAGTATTCTCCAAGCAATTGTAACTGCGACGCTCAACATGGTTAGGATTATGGAATTGGTTAATCCAATGCACCTTATCTTAGTTGGGACCTTCATATATGAGTCCAGACTCTCCCTTTTTCCAACATAGGCACTTGGTCAGCATATTTTGTCTTTTTATCAGTTGCAAGTGTTTGTTTTGTAACGTGTGACTGAAGTAAACTATAACACGGAACAAGACGATGAATGACGCCAGCTTTTACAACGTCAAATGATATAGTTTGTGTCTATATAAAGCGTTGTCAACGATCATCCCAAACACAACAGCACGATTGCTCGATACTTATTTTGATGAAATAAAATCGGACCAGTCACTGAACTTCATAAATAACCCCAACTTTCATGTTTAGACAAATCTCAACCGAAATGGAAGCAATTCGAATGATAATTCGCAAAGCAGACTCCCTACTTTGCGGCAAGTACAAACCTCAATTTGTTGAGCTCCCAAACGTAATTATCTGACCGAAGACACTTTCAGTGAACATGCCTACACTTTTCGCTAAATCTGATTATATTTTTGGCCGAGCATATGTACACATCCTAGCTGATCAAATCTGATGTGATGGGGCACCCCTAGCGTGATACAATTCTTGGATGAATTGGTGCAGTAGGTTTTCGTGATTGGATGTGGATGACGCTGTTGATGAATATGAGGCCACAATATTTATGACGGACGATGTATGCGCTCTTGTTGTGTTAGGATGATGGTCCTATTGCTCCCGCATTCACAGCTTAACTTTTTCATGTTGCTAGGAAGAGTTCTCTGTGGATGCATATTAAAGAAGAACGTAAAACTAGCAATATGTGCTCATTTATCGGATTGTTTACCAAATGCCTAGTCTAATGTAATGGTCTAGAGTGCGTATTGACCAACTACACGGGTCGATTTCGATAGCAATTATAGATATGTAGTTGGTCTACATTGAACAATGACCATGATATGGCAACACAACAATTACCTACTATGCTCACGGAATCACACAGATGATTAGCAGGGGCCTAATGTGTAAAATAATGAATATATATGTCCTGACATGGTGTTATTTTAAAATTGTATGTGCAAGCAACATTTTCCTTTTGGTAACCAGCCGCTGGTCGGATAAGTTGATTGGAATATCACTTAGGGATAAGGTCTCGCATCATCATACGTTGTATCTTCAAACACGAACAAGCCAGCATATATCCCGTTATAATAGCATGCTCGTCAATACATGGCCGTGATTCTTCAACCAAACAATATATACATGTGTCACACATTAAGACGGCAGTATTGTGAGCTTCTTCTACTGTTCCATACTTCGCAATGAATAAACATTTTCTGATAAGTAGTCATCTTCTCAATGGAAACAATGAATGATAGCACCGCTCCACTCGTTCATCAGTTCACGTCCGAGAATCCGATCCTAATGATTCTCCTAAAACCCAGATAAGATCCTGACAGATTTGTCATTGGCTATGCAGAACCTATCGATGGGACACGCCAGTCGTGCCATGCGTAAGGTCTGAAATGAACGCTGCGTCGTATCATTTTTTATATTCGTAATTCAGCATTTTGTGACCGCAATCAAATAATAAGGATTTAGTTACAAGCAATAAATCACTTACTTCAAATAAAGCTTTATAGCCTTAATACTGAAAAATCAGCTTAACAGGTATTCTGTGTTAGATTGATCAGTTAATGAACAAGGTATAGGACATCAAACACGTTTATTGGCGATACGCTACATAATTAAATTGCATTTCTGATACGCAAAAGCTTCATAATGGATTTTTTTTGCGGAAAGTGATGCGAAAAATGATGAGAAGATAAAAGCTTTCTTACACAATATATGTTCTCAATTACGGTAACGAATGCTGTTATTAACAGATATATGCAGAAGAAGTGGATATGTGTCTGTACCAATAGATATAACATAATTGTTGTAAAAAGCTATGACATCGAGACACAGCCGGTCGAAGTACTTTGTAATATCTCTCAAATACATTCAGTCTCCAATAACAGTAGATATTCAGACGCAGAGCATGGAATTTTCTTATGTGATAACCAAAGAATAAAATATTGAGTTGCATTTCATTTGACTATATGAATACTAAAGTGAATGGGAAGGCATTCATATGTCAGACCAAAGGATGGGATTTAGGTGGAGGGAGCGAACAGCAAAAGAGGAGCGCAATAGACGGGATAAGTTGTGTTGAGGCATACGGGAACGCACTTGACATTGATATAAGGTATTGTTATCAGTGATCAACATTCTATAGCCAAGTTAATTTGATCAGTGTTGCTTCTGGGTTTGTTTTCTTAATGTGCTAATTCGATTTTCGTGCTGCGATACAGGTCGCAATATTATTTTACATATCGAATTTTATATTCGCTTTTTACTCCGCCTATGTACACGCCCAGTTGTGGGAAAAAACTCTCCCGATATGGTTCAGATCGTGGATTACACTGTTATTACTCGGTGTTTTGTCAACGCATCATCATAGCCTTCAAAACGTAAACATACCTGGGTACTTAACATCGAATGATTAATAGCTTGGTACCAAATGTATCAATCATGGCATGTCAAGGTAAATGCAATACAAAGGGGTACCTTGCGCACACGTTTCATACAACGCCGCAAGCACATCAAAACTTATGCACTCAAAGACATATATGTACGAACATGATAATGATATTATGATACAGTAACCGAGTTCGTGGATACGTTAATGTCTTGCATTATGATCACAGTAAATGATGACATAGATAAATGCATGCATCAGCTGATGGTGTAACCGCCTACACGGTAAGATGATGACATTGATAAATTGATATATAACGGCTAATAGTTTAACCACCTACACGGTAGATAATGACATTGATAAATTTACATATCGGCTAATAGTTTAACCACCTACACGGTAGGTGATGACATTGATAAATTCATGCAGCTGCTAAAGATGTAACCACCTACGTGCATGCATCAATTGAATTTTGTTACCGCTCACACATTTTCGTTATTTTGTGAGGCGGTCATATATCATTACTGTAGATTTGGCCTAGGTGAATGAATGCAAAAGTCAAAAGTCTTACCGGCCACACGGTAAACTTGCGCGCCCAAAACCAAGCATCCTGGTTATTGAATATGATGCTTAGTCGCCATCATAACGTGGATGTTACTTGTCACAGGGCTTAATCAATTGCCATTTTCAGAACATGTGTTGCTCTAACGTAAGTCGGGGTTGAGTTTTCAGGCTTAATCAGGAGCTAAGAATGGGCGCGCCGCAAGACTAGAGCGCTGGGGCTTCTTCCATCAAAATGGGTATTCAGAACCCTCACTGGAGCATTCTGCAAAAATTCGCTTCAGCGCAACCTACGTTGACTTAATATAGCAATTGATTAATAAACCCATGTATCGGATATATTAGGCAGCCTATGAGCCAAATTTGCAGCCATGTATTTGAATGGATAAATTAATGAATTAGAATCAAGATAATCACCATTTACAGGTAATGTTCATGCTTGTAATGTTTGTCTAGGGCTATGGTGACCGTATGCAGAAGTGTATGCTCAGAGGATGCAGTGCTTCACTAGAACAAATGTAGATTCAAAGCATGTCATTATACTATAACTGGACTGCATAAGTGTGCTACAGAGATTAGTTTTATGATATTTCAATATAGATTGTGATGTGGATATCATTAAAAAAAAGAAAAATTACAGAGATTTTACATGACTGCACATACCTACATTAATAGACAGTCGTTAACATGAGCAATATATGCAAAGCTTACATCAAGTAATAGCTACACCAGAGATTCGCTCCGACTTGTTATTGACTTAACCTATGTACCTGTGTTACCTTCATATTTAACCTGTAACGTATATATAGCTTTCACTTACACCACAGTCCAATGACAACCCCGCGTCTGTCATTAAATGCTGTCATTGATAGTGAGTCATAACAAAGACGCATTCACTTATGTGACGACAATGGTTCAGTTCCTCTGAAGTTAAATTGATCAGGACTACAGCAATATCAAGCTGCTCTTAAGGACACTGCGGGACCGGGAGCTTTTTTTACGATTATGTATTTAGTGTCATTCTATCATCAAACATCACCTTCCTCAACGTAAGCTAATCAATTGATACACATCAACGCTAGATGCATTATGTCCCGCAGTGACATCAAAATTAAATGTTCTGCAACATATTGGGACATACTTTAGCAACAGCGTGAGCCCGAGAATTTTACCACTTCAAATATGACTATGGCAATGCTCAGAAATCAGCACTTATGCTGCTTCTATGCCCAAAAGTATATCGATAGCTTAACTAACCTAACGCAAAGGATATCGCGTGTACCTAATTTTGTCAGAGTATACGATTACCATCACCAAACAGTTAAAAAACAGGAAAGTGGTTTTAAATTAGACCAATGACGAGAAATGTAACCGCATTTTATAGCAATGCAGATCATATCAAACGCCATGGATGTAGCAGGTGTTGCAGTCTTACATAGGCTAATATTGCGATAAAAGAAACTGTGCTTACTGAAGCGATTTGTGCAACCTCCGCCAGACTGAATTGATATTCTGTACGCCATCATGCAGAAATAATCAAAGGCTACCCATTTATCGGTTTGTCAACGAGTTGGTCTGCAGCCATTCTGTAGGTTATCCTAGAGCGTAACAGAGGTGATAATTGTATTGACAATACAGCAGAGCCAGCGTCAGCTGCATTATTGAATTCGATGTGAAGCAGATGACGATTAAGTCTAGTACATGACGTCAGGGCTTCTGAGCGGTCGAAGACAGAATGTGCATTTATATCCTTGGCAGTGCAAAAAACTGCCCCTCAGAGCAATAAATCACACCTGCAAGCCAATAAGTAAGCCGTGCATGAATGTTGCATAATATTCTTCACCGATCACCTTCAAGCTTTTTACTTTTCACATCACTTCAACACAAAAAAAACCACTTCAGCTAGCTGTTTAGCATTAAGGTTTCAAAGCTACCAAAGAAAACCTGCTTAAGTAATGAGACACAATTGGATCCTTGTCATTTACTTGCCGTACAAATAATCTGATTTAACTGGCCCTAAGATGGATAATGGCACGACGTAGCGTTTTCTTGGTATGACTTGCCACAAACAAGACGACATTGTCGGAAATTCGAGCATCCATTTGCATCCCACATTTGAAAGTATTGCCTTCATCTCGTTTAAATTGGCATTTACCCAATAATTCATTGAATGCTCAGCTCTCACTTTATGGCTGGCTGCAAGTTAATAACTTGATCGAATGCTACGAACGCTATCCTACAGCAATGCATAGAACCGCAAACACAATATACTTAATCGTTGTAATCAAATTATATTGATGGCCATATGGGGCAGGACATACATACATTACCTTTATCATTGGATTCAACCTTAGCCATAAACAATGGCGGCACTAGGTTAATGATTCGAGCTGATCCATCCATATGCACAATGTGCACGTCTTAGATATATCTTATATTCATATTTAGCCAGAAGCAATTTGAATGTGAACGCAATCGGAGATTGTTATTGTTGAAAGAAAAGCGATGCTGCTTGGACATCAGATTGTTCTTTTTCAGGTTGTGATTTTACCGTGACGAGCTATGGCTACATTTGCGGTTCATTTGAGATATGTCGATTCGCAATGCCATTTTATGCCGTTGAGAAGCCGAACAATAACCAATAACAATATGCCATAATCATCGCTGTGTTTTTCTGGGTGAATTATGTGGGTCGGCCTCTCTCATGTACACTACATGTTAGGTGCGATAATTACTTCATGAACCGTTTTTGATATTATTATTCGTTCCTCCCATTGAGTAAATGACCACTTGTGTGACACATATTCCTACATGGCCTTGTATGAGTGAAGAATCCCAAACATGCAATGACAAATACTATAATATCTGGTTCGTCAGCATTTGAATTGCATCAAACCAATACGGCGGAAATATACCCCCTTTGTAAGGGGCCGGACGAGCCCCATAGTTTACGAATGTGGGGGCAGCAATTCAAATCTAGGGGCATCCTTGTTCATGGGATTCATTTATTAGTATTTACACAAAGCGCTATTTCATCCCGGCATATGCAGTACAGTTATTAGTAGAATTTGCACCTGCATTTTCTGCAAATAACGCTTCCGCAAAAGTGGGATGCAACGTCGCTATTAACGTCTCTTTCGTCCCCTTTACACATTTTTTGTTTTGCTGTGGCATTCTAGTCATAATTGAGAAGGCAAATGCTGTCCGATCGAATGAAAGGGGTTTTGATATAAACAGTTACAAAGAGTCGCCGAACATTTGTATTACGCTTAACAATACATTTTAAAGGTGGTTTTTGCACCTTTTGATGAGCTGAACGTGGGATCCGATGGAATGATAACGACATCACTCAGCAACCTTAGAAATATTAATATTACACGTCAAGAAAACAAGTTTTAAACACTGCGTGTGCTTACTTCATAGTAGAATGCAACAACACT
>CM067356.1:57405318-57418667 GCA_034190875.2 Urechis unicinctus | reverse complement strand
TTCAGTTTCCTGTTTCTATAATTACATTTGTGATTGGCATAAGATGAAACCTTTTACTGCATTTAGCGCGTGACGTTGATAATGACGTTTGCGTGCGGGTTTCTCAAAAAAAGCATATACCATTCACTATATAAAGAATGATAACCCTTAGCCTTCTGTATAAGTTTTGTACCTCTTTTACCCTGGTGCTGCATTGTTTTGGCTAATTATTTATTCCGTCGGGTAGCTTTGCAAAATTAATGTAACTTAGGGATTTGAAAAGATAGAAATGCATTTCTTGCAATTGACATCGATATGAACTGATCTTTACAAGTATGTGACTTTGGTGGCTTTTTATTGTTATGTAAATATAAGTCAATCACTGCAGATCGATATCTTATTTTTTACAAACCAAATATTGGGTTTTGCGTGTATCGTGCGCTGTCTCTGTTGTTGGGAGCCTGGATGCAATCAAAAGTCGCTGTACAGTCCCGATCAATCACCAAAGCATTCGGACCAAAACCCTAAAAATCACTTTCATCGGAAGAAGTTTCACAAAACAAACGTTCAAACTGAATATCGCGTTCAAAATCGCTGCTCTCAAAGGACGATGAATCATTTTCCTACCTTTCGCTTTAGCAATTAACCTGTAATTATCTGGCGTTATCTGCGTCTTAAATAACCCGAAAAGACATTGATCTATTGCTTTCTGGGTCAAAAAAATTACATATTACGTCATGGGAATCCCCCTCTCAGCCAATGACAGTGACAGATCTACGAACATGCTCACTACGTCATTACAACGCGCGGTTATACACAACATGTTTCAAAAACGACATAAGTCGCGTGCAGCAGCGGGATGTCAACAATTCGAAACGACATATGTCGCGTACAGCAGGCTATATGCGCGATCAGTACTTCATTACATACGCTCCACAGGCTAAACACAAATGTTTAAGCTTTATGCGTCATCCCTTATGGTACTGCGAAATCCTTATTTACGATTGCCGTTAAGCGCATTGAGGCGCATAAAGTAAGTGCTTAGCCTAGTTTGCATCATGTGCGCTACTACTGTCTTTTCGGACTGACGTGTTTTATTATAACTGGTGGTACACTGCATCCATCATCCGGGTAAGCGTTCATATAGCTTACACGCGCACATTTCATTCATTGGTTATAATAGGCACGCTCCATTCTATGACCGTTGTCATGTAAAGCTTGATTGCGTCATTCGTTTTGCGTTTTGTTTGTGACGCTAAAACGATTAAGGTGATTTCGAATGAGGAAAATGGCAGTTGTAGTCTATTATACCATTTCGCGAATACGTATCGTCGTGCGATTTACAGCCATCTTTATATGCTTCACATTTATGTAGGCAACTTACAAAGCCTGAAGGTGAACTAATATAACTTGCCAAGAATGGCGATTCATATAGCACGAGCTCTTAGGTGGACATGAAGTACGAATAAATGCCTCCAACACACCCTGGGAAATGCATTGCAATGCCGTCTCAACTGTTTGGAGTTCGTATCATCTTAGTTATATCACGCTTTTAGGGTACATGAGTGAAAATAGGCATTTTGCCCCGTATTTGGATCATTATGTTGTGTTTGATGAAGCGAGTTGACACAAAGAAAGCTCATGCATTCCTTTTGAAGCCATTTTGGGAATCAATGCATCTTTCGTCTGGTCCCACCGTTTTTGCTATTAAGCGATCATGTCTTTGTATTGTTTTTTGTTTTACGTTTTGCTGGCAATGCTATAGATTGGATGGTAAAAAACCGCTAGGCTAGTATTTGTAATAGCTTTGCTAACGGAACTTGCAGTCAACACGAAAGGTTTCTTTTGAATGTGATTGTTATCAACACAGCCATAGATATGATTATTCTGTTTCTCATCCAAAGCATAAAATGCAAGGTTTGTAATTAGTGGGTGAATGTGCTTGTGTGTGTTTGTGTCTCTCGGATATACGAGGTTGTTTAGTGTAACATGTGTAGCTGTGTATTTCGGGTACATGAGGTTATTGGGTGTAACAGAGTAACCACCTACTTTTTACGTTATCGTGTGTAAGCAATGAGGATGGGAAGGGAATAACAATAGGCATTACTGTATAACGGCATATAAATGAGGCGTGCATTATGGCTAAAATCAAAAAGACAAACACTGACAAGTACAATGGTGGCTGAGTAGGATATCAGACAACCACGCAACCACCCATCAGCGGACGAACAATAATAGTATTCGTTAAAGATACTTTTATACTTCCCTGCGGTGCTGTTTTCAATGAAAGTACTTTCGCTCTTCTATGTTGCGTAAGAAGTTAATACACAATTGCGCGACCGGACCATTCGCATCTCAATTAGGTCTTGTTTACTGTTCGAGCTCCGTCTAAATACATAGCTTGATCTACACCTATATTGGTGCTGAAATACATTTGCGGCTTCGATCAAATTATATTCACGTGATAGCTCTAATAAACACCGCTATTTTCAAGTAAAAGCGTAATTACTGTTTTAACCTCATACAAATTTAACAACATATTTTGGATAAGAAAGGGAGACTAATATTCCGAATCTTCGCCATAAATCATTAAAATGAAGTTGCTCTGTTTTAGGTGTGTCGGCATGTCAGCTTACATTTGGCCATTATCTATTTTGTTAACGTGAACCATTTGTGACGACGAATTATGTTACATTATAATAAATCACCGAACGCATGGTATCATTTAGCATTGTGTTTTTGACAAAAGAAAGTGACCAGCGTACATTTTTTTACATTACCATAGATAGGTTTTCGTCGTAGGCTAATTTATCTCTGCATTTTTCAGCACAGGCTCATCGATTGTGCTAAAACAATGTATCATTTTCGATTTCAATGACAAGCATAGCAAAGATGGACAATGGTAACAATCTAGCATAAGCGCATCCTGAAAATATGTTCTAAGTATGCCTTACGCACGATAGAAAATAATATGACGATGCAACGTATTTAAAGGTTTAGGCGGTAACAATCGGGAAGAAATACGCCACGAGCAGGAAATGATAGGTATTATTCAATTCTACCGAGTTTTAAATTCATTACTGTCAACGTTTCATCCTATTCAATGCGGCCTTCTGCCACTTGTACAGTTAAGCTAATTTATGCTTTTGTTGTTTTGGATATTCATGGGAGGATATACTCGGATATATAAGAATATTATTAACACGAGTGCGTGTCACAAAACATGCTTACATCTACGGAACCGATCGTTTTAGGGTTTAGAAGAGAACCAGAGCTTATATATATTCGCGAATGCCCAAGGTTGAATGATACTCATCATGGGACAAATAATACATCTTCATCGAAACTTATTTTGTTATGTTAATCACATAATCTAATAATTGATGCATCGCACATGAAGCTACGGGCACAAATTTCTTGAACCGCAATGCAAGATATGTTAGCCGTAATCCACCATTGGCGTTCATTATTGACGTCGGTGCACCCTCCAATGGTTCAGTTTATCTAACATAATAATATTGATAGAGAAAGCATGTGTACTCCTCACTACTTCGCTTGTTATGGTTTTCGGTCACATGCACAAAGAGAAAGTATTGAATAAAATGTGTGGTTCCGTGTAAATCATTTTCTTAAAAGTCCTTTAAAATACCGGGTGTTGAGAAATACATACCGAATGTTTTTTCTGTTCCTTTTGATGATATTATATATCGCAAATGTGGAACATATGTGATAACAAAATGCTACTTTTTGTAACAAAAACGTAATCCTTTTTGTCATGAAAGGAGGAATTACAACTTGCGATTGAGCAAGGCATTCTTGAGCAATAATTAGTTTCCGCTGGTTAAAGTATTATTTCAAAGAAATGAATGTCGTAAGCCTAATAGTGATAGTAAGCCAATTTTGACTGATTAATTTTTAGTCGGATAAAGTAGGGCGTTTGTTTCCTGTTATCGGAGTCTTCGTCTACATTTGGTTATGACTCTTCACGCCGCAACAGGTTTAAGCAATAATCAAGTGCATCGTACGTGAGTTACTTCACAAAGACTATCAGAGAACCTATGTAATAAATATCATGGGTGATAAATTCCGAAAAAGGATCATTTATAGTGCTATATAACGAGGCAATGTCAAAATATATAATTTTGTTGCATTGTCCAAACATTGGATGCCAAAACAGCGTCATAAAGAATGCAAAAACAAACAGCATAAGGAAAGGTTCAGATGTGCTACGTTACAGGCTTACATCTTTTGTTTTACTGAATATATCTGCCAATATGCGTTTATTCATTCATATCATACAAATACGATACAATTTTGTCAGACCCTACAATTACCATTACCAAGTGCAGCCGTTACCAAGTGTGCTCACTTTTGTTGGATCACAATAAAACATAGGCTACATGGCAGCATTTACGCTGAGGTGTTGTTGCAGCCTGTTATGTTTGTGGCAATATTTGCACATAACCGTCGTCTTGTGTCAGTGTTTCTCTTCTTCGGCCTGGTTATCACTGCATCATGTAGCTCCAAGGCATTAGGTTTCCCTTTTTTTACTAATTAAAAATAAAAGGTAAAATAAATTCCAGTAACTATCCAGCATGTGCCTATCCTTACAATACGGCGTAGGGTAATATATAAAACAATAGACGCTCATGATTCAGTAAGTGTCAAATGTGATGCACCATTAACTCCGCGCGCAACTAATCGTTATATTATACAGGTGAAGATTTGGAAATACTTAGAGAGATAATTTAATGGCTTAAACAACCTCAGTTTCAAGCTAATAGTGTGCTCTCATAATGTGTTCGACAAACCGTACGTTTGCAGCCAAAGAAAATACACGCAAAAAAAACCGCAAGTGATGTATGGGCGGCACAGCAACATATTTCTCACTGTCAATAGCAGAGAAGGTTAGAGGTATGACATTAAATAAATGTAATTAGCCCTTGCAATTTGGGAAAGTTTATTGCGATCAATTTTTAGCAGGATTTAACATTTCTATACATTTAGCATTGTGTTTTTCCTGATTTGTACGTAGTGAAAGGGAACTGACTGCATTATTTCTCGTTAAAGGTTTTTTGCACCGTGTGCACTTCGTTGTTCGCGGCACATAACTCCCATTTATGTGTGGTAAGCATTGAGATATATATACCATATGCACTTCAAGGGGCAGGACATTGTTACGACCCTTAATATAATGATATCTCTGCAATTATGTACCAGCCGTGAGTGTGCACCTAATGCAATAGGCACATTATAGCAAAATATTATAAACAGAGTGAAATTATTTTATTGATGTAGGGCTGAGATGACCGTTTCCATTCGGGTGAGCACTTGTTTTAATATTTTGCCCTTATGTACGTGTGAATGTTTTCATATATAGCTGCCGCCTGGAAAACAATAATACACACAATTCCTGATTAATGTACATCTTCGTTTTTCAGCCGGCCTTTTGCAAAGGTTGCTATTACTTCTCCAAGTGTACAAAGTAGCGGCCCTGATTAATCTCTAACGATAGTTGGTGTAGTTACTGTCATTTGCATCTCTCAGCTGTAAAAACCACGATGGTTGACTAAAAGCAAACATATAATACCGTTTATGATTATGCAATAAATATTAAATTATTGTTACGTTTAAGGTTGACAACTACTTTGCATATAAAAATACGTGCCGGTTATGGTGATTCAGCGAAATAATGAGAGACAATGCATAGCATGTGGCAAACAATTCACTGATGTTTTGTAATTGAGGAACCTCTCGTCTTGCTGTGGTTCACTCATCAGTAAATAATTAAAGAAAGCATCTAAAGGGCAAACCAGCATTAGGACGACTTGGTATCATGACAACTAGGCAAAAGAAGATAAAGACAAGGGTCTCTGAAATTGATTCAACGCCACACTCAGTATCCTGATGTAGCTGACTCACAAAGCGTCAAGATAACCTCGTGCTCATTTACTTCGCAATCATAAATCGTTACTTTTATAGGATTGCCGCTGCAGCCGCCGATACTTTTTACCGGTTTTCACAAATCTGGTCGGTTGCCACACCTGTGGTGAGGGGTTACAGGTGTGCCAACCGACTAGATTTGGGATTCCCGGTACAGAAAAACAGCGACCACAGTGGCAAACAACAAAAGTAACGATATGATGTTTTGTTGATTTATCATTTATTTGTAGTATGCTACACATTGACTAGCCTCGAGAGACAATGCTCTTTTCGGATTGTTCCACAGATTCATCCTCTGTATTTAGTTATTTAAAAGCAGTTAAGCGTTTTTCTTCAACGCAATTGTAAGCAATCTGATGCAATGATAGTCAACTAGTCGTAAGCTTATAAATGATCCACATGTTTTCTCTAGAAATACTCATTATTTATCTGTAATAGAAAAGGAATTATGGCCATCTTCTAACACCGAATTGGTGGGTTGACATTATACCTTTATAGTCCAGTCCTGATCGGGATGACGACCATTGCGTAAATTGTCATTTCGTAACATCGAGGAATTCTGTTTGCTTTTCGCGTTACGGCCTCGCCACAAGTCAATATATTCCAATTAAATTGCGTTTTGTTGGCCATACAAAACCAACTAAATATTCTGTGAGCGCTAAAATATGGTGGATATTAACGAAAAATCAATCATGACATTTGTGTTGACCAATCAACAGTGATTAAATGATTGCCATGTGTTTTAACATTTATGATATACGTTATGGAACAATAAACATTGATTTATCCAGTAACAGAGTAATGTGACATCGATGCTGAATTAATAAGTTCTTTGTATTTGCATTGATTTTATCTTATGCGATTATGTGTTATGCAGTCAATGCATGTATATCGTTAATGTGCGATATATAGGTAACAGTTCACAAAGGGTTCAAATGCGACCATTTATTTGAAGCTGCTGTGTTGCTGTCCGTACAATGTAAAGCAATACCGACGCCCTCACCAGACCTAACCGTTTTATATGAAACAAGACGAAACATATTTATTAGCTGAATATCTACTATCTAAAATGGTTGATTTTCATTCCATCGGCCCAGGCAATGCAATAAATTTGCAAAAAGGCTCGAAATAACAACATGCTGATAACTTAGATGGTGATAATAAAGTATTGGTACGATGATTGCTTGGCCAATGTGGGTGTAAGTAAGTGACTTTCCCCCCTCGGTATGTAAAAGCAGGAGCCTCTTTATTACATAAAACTGTCTCACAGGTTGTTAATCCGGAACTGACTGTTCTTAATTTGTGTAGCTTAATGGTAAATGTTTGACATGGTGGGTTCACAGGATCTCTGTAGTAACATTGGTGATATACATTAAGTATGTGACAAGCATGATCTATACGAAACCAATAGACAAGGTGAAATGAATAATGCGCAACCCATTTTTTTTTAATTAAATTATCTGGACAGACAAGCACTAAGATCCGTTCTATGTTGAGGAATAACAAATATTGCATTGTGTAAAAAGCTTCGCATCTCCAAACAGGGTAACCGTATTGGTTAGTACATGGCTTGGCATCATAGTAGGTGGAAATAACTTAATATTTCGTAAGTGAAAATAACCCACATAGCTTTAGTTTTTTAGGTTAATGATGGCTTGACAATGTTCGTGTTCAACTAAAGATATGCGATTAGCAATAAAAATAATGCCAAATACAGAGAACGCATGAGACCATTAATAATTATATTTGTACATAGCATCTCAAGAGTCAGAACTCAAATCTGATAACGCTCGAATATGCTCACTTCAGAGAGCAAAACATCGTCATCTGGCTCTACGTTTAGCGACTACATTGTGTTATTGCGCAATCATGTCTTTGTCTTGCAATTCGTTTACATTTGGCTGCCAACGCTGATAATGGGATGTTGACAACCGCTAGGCTAGCATTTACAACTGTTTTGCTAACAGAATGTGCCGTCAATCCGACAACAAAAGCCGTTTTTAAACGTTCTTGTTATCAACACAGCCATTGAGTTACCTTCATGTATTCACTGTTTCTCAGCCAAAGTAAGAACAATAATTTGGAAATATCGGTACCATTCCGGTGACTTGTACGCTGCAAGGGTGAACAAGAAATCGCCACTTCCCCTTTTTTGGGGATTGCCGGTAATATGAACAATCTTTTGCGTAAGTACCCTGATCTCCAGCATTTTACCCAGTAAGCATCACGGCCATCCCCATTTACACAAATCAACGCAGAATAAGAGCAGGTGCTTCAGAGAGTTGTACGCTACATAACAATTACGCACCAGTTGCATGGTATCATTCGGCATAATGCTTCCGGCTTTTGCATTTCTTTTAAACGGAAAGCAACAGTTATACATTTTTGTGCCTAACTGTAAGCAGGAATGACTGTTGTTCGGCTTAGGTTCGTTTATTGGTGCATTATTTAGCGCGGGCGCGTTAGGTTTTCCTCGCATGTCACATTGCCATTACAATGAAGAGCTTAGCAAGCACTGACTGTGGTAACTATCCAGCCTGAGCTTATTCTGACAATGCTGTTTATGTCTGAAATGTACTTTACACACATGAGCACTTTATGAAGCCGAGCTTGGAGGTATGTCCATTGTCATTGATAACTTCCACAGAATATTAGATGAAAAGATTATTTCTTCTCAATGCAATGCTCCTATGTGTACCACGTTATCCTTGGACAACTACATTATGTTACAGTCTGTTGAATACACATATATATATAGTGCAGAAACCACGTAAACCAATTCAGTATCTTAATGGACAACATAACCCATAATACAAGTTGGATACGTACCTCTGCATTTGACCAGGCGTTGTGGCATCCGCTCTATGATGGACAAGCATGGTGACACCAAAGTGTAAGTCTCACATTCATTCACTCAGGATATCACCTATGCTTTCACCTGTGCTTTTGTACTTGTGTTTGCTGCAAGGGAACCGACGAAGTACAATATCGTCAAACGCGAGTGTCTCCTCTTGCCGTCATCTATTGCCCAAGCAGAAACCACTTCGGTGGATGTGGATAAATAAAAAATGGCACATGCTATAACCGCCATTATCCCAGCATCCGGATCAACCCAATCCAATTTTACAACATGGCGTTTCAGCCAGCAAACATGCAAATAAACGGTTAGTGATCTACCTATTCCAAAACGGGGTATTTAGATGATTCCTTACAATAACACCAACAGTGATTCAAAGCGTTGCAATAGAAACAGGGATTGTCATTGAAAGGATCTCAGAAATGTAACAGCTATGTCATCCAAGCAACGGGCAGGTTGCGCCATAGACGTCCAACCATGGACGTTCAACCATAGACGTTCAACCATAGACGTTCGTAGGGTTTCAGCATATATTGGGCACGCCCTTCAAACACTGCACTGCGTATTGTGAATACACACCAAGGAATGACCGCATTTTAACGAGCAGATGTTAGGTTAAGAGATTTGGGAAATTGCATATCTATAAGCGTACTTTGGTTACAATGATATATCTAAAATGTGTTCATTTTTCATACACACAATTAAAGGCATAACATAATTATAGGTAAATAGACAATCCATTTATGTTCATTCGTCTCTGAAACTTAATTAAAAGCGCCAGATTTTATCTCACAAAGCTTTTGCACTGCTTAAAAAGACAGATATGTAGTACAAATCCATATGTGAGGCATCTTGTTAATTATGAACTACCACCACAGTGTAGGCTGACTTAAAAGGAGAGTTGTTATTCCGATGACGGAATGAGATAAATCTTTTACTTAGGATCCGACTGCTACTAAATAATCAAGTGTTAGCAAAATAACAAACTCAACTGTGCATATCTGTAAGTTTCCAAACACCGCTATCGATGAAGGGTCAGATATGAATACAAAATAGCACAATCAATGTCCGGACACATATAGACGCATAAGCAAAACAATGTGAGAAATTATGTCATAATGGAATCAGTTTTAGATTACGCTTGGAAACAACAATACACGTGCTTTTACATCATCGCAGCATTTCTTCCCTTGTTTTGTTAAATATCTGCTAAGTCTTCAGCTCTAGCAAAGCAATTTCTTTGTTTTCATTCAGGCTATCGATAATTGGTGTATTTGCATATACCATCGCAACCTCTTCAGGAAGCGTAGATTCCTACAAAGCCGAAGGCTTAAAATAAAAGTTGTCTGCATAATTAGTTTGATCAGATGGCTTGGACATTATTGACTTCGTATTTAATATATTACTAAAACCTATTTTCTTCCGTGCATCTACAACACGCGACGGTCTGTGACCCTATGAAACACTCGTTATACAAACACGCATATATGGCTACCAGTATATATGCCTCTAACATTCCTCTCTGTGTTGCAAAGGCTATTGATCGACACCTTATGAATATTAGGGTATGTGCTCTGTAAACACCTGCTGCATTAGGTAAGCAGTCGCTTAAAAACAGAATTCTAGTGCAGAGGTGATTCCAACAACGACTATGGTATGCCATACCCATTTTGGTTACTGGCAGGTTAGACACCAGGCAATCGGGCATTGTCTTAGCAGGGTGGGGATGAGACGATAGGGTGTGAGAAATGCTTTATGGATTGGGGATGATGGTATGTGGCAGTTTGGTCTCTAGTAAATATTATAGACTCCGACGCATGTTTAATTTCATTGATTGGGAGTGACCTAATGACACGTTATGATGATGGGTTGGTGTGCCGTCATAATGTTAATTAAGCAAAATATGTGGTGCAGCTTGTTGCAATATATCATCCATCGAGTACAGCAACTGGTCCTGGTCAGCTGTAAGACTGTGTAATGTGTTTGAACACCGGTCGCTCCGATAATGCACTATAACCATGTTCTATTTACGATAAATTTAGCAAAAAGGAAAAACTAAATAAAAACAGGCGCATTCTACCGTAAACTAACTATGACGTGTATTCTGCAGCATATATTTCAAAAACATTCGCTTTCTTATACTCAGCCACAATAGCCCTCTCTCCAGCGCTTGGACAATGTTGCTTGGCATTTCACTTTTTACTATAAAAAAATAGCGATATTTCGGGGGAGCTAGTAGTAAGTGCTAACAGTGTGAATTGCGATGGTACACCCTATGTCTTATATCAAAACCAAGAGCAGTCGAGTAACGAAATCATGGCTCCATAGCAACCGAGGCACAGTAAAACATTTTAATGGCAAACTGAAATAGACTACATTTTCAATATTGCTTTTTACAAGCAGCTGGTGGCGATTATGAAGTCCCCAAACGGCAGTCATGGTGATCTGAAGGGGCTATGAGACGGTGAATGATTCATTAAGCATGACACTTGAGATACTTTGAATGAACAGGTTAACGCGCAAAATTATTTATTCCCTGCTCACCGTGCGGTGGCCTTAACTTGCCATTTGTACAACAACCTAGTGGGCATGGAAGGAAGAAAGACCTTATATCTTAATCAAATTTAACATCATACCACTGGAGTAACAGGAGCTGAAGGAAGCCGCTATGTGCACTCGGATCACCCTTCACAGAATCATAATCACTGCAGCCTGGTGCCACTTTGCAAGATTGAAGCAATTTACTCGTCACATCAGATGCTAAGTGGCATGTGCTTAATCACATCAGAAAGGTACTGGAAGAGGGACGCTTAATGAAATAGTAGATAACTTGTCACGGCATGCAGTCTGCAGCACAGCACGTTGTTTGAATATATTCTGATTCCAGAACAATACAAGGTGATACCAATGTGTGTTCAACAACACACATGGAAATAACAGCAAGAGTGTGAATCAAGCTGACTCTGGTGGTTATATAACATATCCTTGTAAACAGCCAAAGAGGAGTAATAATTAGCCATTTGTAACGTGAAGTATCGATCACGAATGGTTTATCAAGAACTGTCGGGAAGTAACAAAATGAGAAGACATTATCGGCTGCATTTCCCACGCTTGAATAATAAACTATCATCAGCGGAGAAGACTTACAGACAGATCTCAGCCTTATATTTTACATGCACGCTCCCGATTTGTGTTCTGGATAACGTGTTTCCTTGCTATTAGTTTGATTGAACTTGAATAAAGATTTGGCTAAATTGCATCTTTCAATTTGCCTTTTTTTGTGATCTAACAGCGATTTAGGTGACTCGGAAATGGAAATCGACAGTTCTTTTTTTAATTCCATTACCGTCTGCATGGATTAGCGATTCTCATCCCGAAGTAGTTTACCATTGTTTGATTTATGGCCAACTTTACAGTCATTCCATTTGTGCCTGCAAATCAAATGCCGGAAAGTGAAAAGAATTCACTGGATTAAATCTTCTGATCTATTGAAGCGTTGTGGGTCTTCTCTGAACCTTCTGAGAGCAAGGGTTGTAGATATGTCAAGATTGAGATGGATGATTTATCTCACAAAAACGACATTACACACATGAATGAATGTTAAAACCACATCAATAAAAATAATTTGAGATGTTCTATTGTTTGATAGTATGTTAGACGACTGCGAATATCCAAGTGTAATCAACACAACTCGATCGGCTAAATAGCTATCTATGAATAAAAAACCGCTACCTATAATGATAGCTAAAGCAATGTATGAACCGCTTGAATTGCATTATCAGAACAATATGAGAAATTATACCAAATGTTCTCAGACGGTTGAGATCTCAATATCCTAACGGATTCCTTCACAATCTATACAAATGTTGCAAACACAGGAATGTAAGCATTGTAATATTTCATAGCTGGGCTAAAGAATCGCAGCTGTTTTCAGTGACCTGACATTTATTCGGATCATGATAGAACATCTGCTCTGTGCTCTTGATTCAATTCGCCTTTTGTCTGTAGTACGTCGTAGATTGAGCGGGTTTTTTTGCCGAAGGATACCTACAATGTTAATGTATTCCATCAACGTTCACGTGGGTCAGTCTTTCTTGTCCTGAGCTGAACAAGTGCACACCGCACACCATTCATCTTATGCGTTAGCTTACATATCGTTCATGAACACTCGACGACAGTCAGTGAATATAATCCAATAGCCATATTTTTCTTAAATATATGAAATGTTGCTGCTGTTTTTCATGGATCTGCCTTTGGCTGGGAGCATAATACTACATCGGCTGTATGGCAAACATTCAAGTAAATTTTGTATGTGGATGAGTCTAAAAACAGATAGCCATTGGTTATCGAATTACCAATGAAATACAATTGAATGAACGCCAGGCAGGTCGTACTATCGTTAATTAACATATTAATTTAACCACTATAATTTGGCATATGCTATAATTGCTTCAGTTCTGGTTCGGAGTATACAAAGCTATTAATCTGTGAGTTCATATTAACTGCACGGTTAAATTGATGGAGGACAACGTTTTATATTTGTGACAATAATGTCCCAAAGTGATAAATT
>CM067356.1:57312818-57400318 GCA_034190875.2 Urechis unicinctus | reverse complement strand
AGTGTGTGAAGTACATTTCCGACATAAACCACATTGTCAGGATATGCTGATGCAGTCCATGCTTGCTAAGCTTTTCATTGGAATGACATGAGACATGCAATGAAAAACCTAACGCGCCTGTGCTAAATAATGCACAGATAAACGAGCCGAAAAACCGTCGATCCTGCCAACAGTAAAAGCCGGACAAATTATGCCGAACGATACCATACAACTGATGCGTTATTGTGACGTAACTTACCAGTCTCTGAAACAACTGCTCTTATTAGGCGTAGACTTGTGTTATTGGGGATTGCCGTAATACTCACTGGGTACAATTTGTGAGATCACGGTACATACGCAATAGATTGTGCTTATAATCTGCAGAGGTGAAGTGGCAATTTCATGTTCACCTCTGCAACATAGAAGTCACTGCATTACGCATCTGTACAGCCGCAATATAACCATCCAAGAAAATTAGCACAATGACGTTTATTCAATGGCAAAACTCTCATGTCGATGACGTTAGTCCAGACATACGGGTGTTTATTGCAATAATTAGATAAAATCTATTGATTGTATGCGGGTTTATGCAATGTTCGGGCCCAATCTCACTCAGGTTTCATAAAGGTTGTAAGGACGTATTCATTTAACAGACACCATTAATTTGTTTGGGTGAGCTTAACTAACTCCGTAAACGCATCATTTAGTATGGTGGTACAAGCTTTGGCAAATGAATTTCAAATACACCACACCGGCGTTGTAGCAATTTTTCTTCTCTCTGGATTGAGAATTTGATCATAGCTCCTGACGTCAAATGCTCACGTGAGCAAATCAGATTGCACGCATAATGGATTGCCTTTTTTTGCTCATAGAACACGGGCGTCAGGTGCCGAGCAACTGCTACATCCATCCAATCGTTTGTACCAGCCATAACTTAGATGGAAAGTTGTCACTCTAGTAAACAAAACAACATCATGTATCCGATATACACAAATAAGCACACTCACAGAGGTTTGGTGTTTTATATTGGTATTAACTAGTTACAAGGCTTACATTGTCTCCGGAATGGTGTCGTTATTTTCAAATTATTTTTCTTTCTTTGGTTGAGAAAAAGTGAATACATAAAGGCAACTCTGTGGTGGTGTTGATAACAAGCACGTTTAAAAAAAGTCTTTTGTTGGCGGCATTGACGCCATATTCCGTTTGCAATGCAGATGCAAATGCGAGCCTAGCGGTTGTCAACATTCCGTTATCAGCTTTGACAGCCAAAAGCAAACGAAAAGCAAAACAAAGTCATGGTCGCTCAATAACACTAAACATGGAGCCAGAGGGACATGTATTGTTCTCCGAAGTGAGCATATTCGTACGTAGGTTTGTTTTTGATATCAGGTTTGTATTCTGCATCTCGCTATGGCATTTCGTAATGTCACCGTTATTGATCTCACCCGTTCCCTGGATTTGGCATTATTTTTATTGCAAGTTGCACCCCTTTAGTGACACCCAAATTGACTTGAAAATGAAAGTGATTAATCGTACATTTTATCCAGTGCTAGCAACTTTGCACCGGATATGGTATCGGTATTTCCAAATTATTTTTCTTACTTTGGTTGAAAAAAAAAGTGAATACATCAAGGCAACTCAGTGGATGTGTTGATAATAGGCACGTTTAAGAATAGTCTTTTGTTGGCGGCCCTGACCCGCACTCCGTTTGCAATGCAGATGCAAATGCGAGACTAGCGGTTGTCAATATTTCTGTATCACGTCAGACGTGGTTGCCCAATAAGGGCAACGAACTTAAAAATCCCAATATAACGAGGATGAAAAGCACTCCAAAAAATTGGGACAGCACCACAATCCATTTCATTGGATGTGTTTGAAGCATTCACTCATACGTCTTTTTTCCATGCTTGGTGATGTAATTAATCTATCCCAATCTCTACATATCTACATCCCTTGTTAACCCTCAGTAAGTCTAGACAGGAGCCACAGCGCTTCAGTAGATAAGAGGGTGTAATCCAGCGGAGCGTTATTTGGAATAACCAACCGTGGCAAGGGAAATGTTTTTGGCTGTAGGGCATTTTTATTTGCTGATACAAAGTGAAAGCCTATAAGACCAGCTATAAATCACACAATGATAAACTACTTCAAGATGCGATTCGCTAACATATGCGGGCGGTAATGGTATTATAAATCACAATTATCTATTTCCTCTTTTCAGGTCACCTAAATCATTGTTAAATCACAAACAAAGGCAATTTGAATGGTGTCATTAGCCTGAAGCTTTAATCAAATTCATTTAAACGGGTAGCGTTCGGAAGCGGCTATCGAATTGGGCTTTGCTACTATACTCGACGAATGAAATCTGATGATGGTATATTGTATAAGCATAGAAAGTGCAGCCCAAAATGACTGTTTATATTCGCGATATTTCCTGTTATGGCTTTTAGATCAATACAGCATGATGCCAACTCTCGCTCTTGTTTCAATAAATGTTCTTCAATACACATAAGTATCACTTTGTTCAAGACAGTTCAGGTACATTTAAACAATTCGCTGCACTGCAGACTGCATGCCTAACGTCTGAGTAAAGAGGCGTAAAACTTTACATGTGAGTTTAGTTAGTGTCCCTTCATCCACCACTTAAGCGATATGTATACTGATGCTGCATAAGATAAATGAAATATGATGATTCCATTGCTAGCATCTTGCACGATGATACAAGGCTGCATTTGTTAAGATACTTTTACGCGTGACCCGAGTGCATGCTAAAGTAATGTCTACCCTCAGTCGGAGCAAGTCTAGTGTTATGGTGTTAAAAAAGTTATATATATTAATATAAATATATATAAATGCATATATATATAAATAATTACAGCATATATATATGCATTTATATAAATATGTATATATAAATATATATATATATATAAACATATATATATATTTACATATATATATGCATATATATATACATATATATATATATATATGTATATATATAAATAATATATATATATATATAAACATATATATATACATATATATATGCATATATATATATATATATATATATATATATATATCTATATATATATATATATATATATATATATATATCTATATATATCTCTCTATATCTCTATCTATATCTATATATATATATATATATATACCTACATGCTAATATAGCAATAGCTTGAGGGTACATGAGTTCTACCAAAGCTATCAGCAGCAGTTTAGTTGTCCTAGCAGACACCTCATCTTTATCTTTCTTAGATTGGACATTTCCGTTGTGTTCATTGAAATGAGGAAGACTAAGAGGTATTGGCAATGAAACAAACGTGGCAATGTACAGATTGTATATATGCAGTTGTTAAAAGCTACACCGGGACTAACAGTTTTCAAATTGAATTATGTTTTGTCCTCGTGCCACTAGTGTTACAGTTAGAGGACTCGAGAATGTAATATAGCAGTAGATAGCAAGCGTGCTCAATTTATCTTTGTGTCTGTACCATCTGGCGCATCCGCGTGAAAATTGCTACACATTATTTACTATACAGTATGGCAAACCCCGTTAAAATATTTCATCAGCTGCTTACTTTCGGTTAAGGCATAAGTTAAAAAGTTCTGTGATGTCGTTGCTTTTACCTGTCGTACGCATTACCTATCATGTGACTTATGCCATAGATATGTTCCCAACGCTGCAGCATCAGGTTCATACTTGACTTTATCAACGAATAGTATATCTGAATTGTAAATTAAAATACTTGTTACAACTGCATCGTTTTGGTTTTTTGCATTAAGAATCCCTCCCTAGTTAGATGAAAATATTCTCGTAATGACTGATTTGTTTCGTCAATATCACCGAGCAAAGTAAGGCAACACACAATCTGTACTATTTTTCCATATTGTATCAACAACGCGGAATTTAATAATTGATAATTGTCATTTGTAATCGATACCCATTTATGGCCCCGATTTATTAACCAGTAAAACAAAATAAAACATGCATTAGTAAAAGTAACCTATATTTATTAGATGGTTGAAAAGAAATATTGAAAATGCCCGAACACTCTAATGTAAATTGGCATAACGCACTGTGAACGATGTTGTACAGGGATATTAAAGAATTGGTTTTGAATAATTTTTGTCAGGAAATGATTGCCACGCTACGGGCTCATCTGAATAATTCACCGATATATGTTTAACAAAACAATGCCATATGTCCTTCCACTACAAATACGCTTTGTGCATTTATCTATACGCAGTATACTTCCAGCTCAAAACGTGTCTGCTCGTAGTGATGCCAAGAAAACGTTTGCATTCAAAGAACAATTCTCCTTCCAACATTTTGATAAATTCGACTTTGCTCGTTTGCAGAAATTAAACCATCCTGTTGACCAATCAGACGCAAACCGATATTACCAGATTAATCGAGGTTGCGGGTCGGTCCGCCCCCAGGTCAATTCGCCTCCGGGTCAGTTCGCTCTCGCTGGGACAGTTCGCCCCCGGGCCAGTTCGCCCCCGGGAAGATACGCCTATGTTATACAGAAAGGAATATATTCAACATTCATAAAACATACATCAAAACAAACATGATACAAGTCGGACTCTACATTCATACAATTACGCAATTGCATTTTGAAAGATAGAGTTGATAGGCTGAGCACGTGTATACGATCAAGGTGCTCTGCAACATGACACGTGGTGAGTTGTGAGCGGGAAGCGTCATGAGGCCAAGAACATCAGCGCATCCCACCTTCTCCGTGCCTGCGGTCGAGTGTATGCTCCTGTGCAGTATCATGTATGCTTTTAGTTCATATACCACTATATACTCCGTATTCTTGCATTTTTGTCATGTATGATTTATGAATGTTGAATAAAGATATCGAGTTGTATTGAGTTAAATGTATGCATGTGTGCTCTTTTAGTTCATATTCCTCTATTTGTATTGTTGCATTCATGTCATGTATATTTGTCATGTATATATATGTGCATGCATGTGTGAGCTTTTAGTTCATATTCCTCTATTTCCTCTACTTAAGTTCATATTCCTCTATTTACTTCGTATTCTTGTATTCTTGTCATGTATGTTTTATGAATGTTGAATAAAGAGTCCAGGTTGTATTGAGTTATATGTATGCATGTGTGCGCTTTTAGTTCATATTCCTATATTCTTATATTCTTGTCATGTATGTTTTATTAATGTTGAATGAAGAGCCTGAGTTGTGTATCCATGTGTGCGTTTTTTGTTAATATTCCTCTATTTATTTCGTATTCTTGTTTTATTTCACCGGTTTGTTTTGATGTATGTTTTATGAATGTTGAATAAAAAAAAACCCGTGTCGCATTGAGTTGCATGTATTCTTGTTTTATTTTACTGATTTGTATAAGTGATCAATTATATCATATGCTACTGCCATAAATGAAATATACCACACATTCTTCTGCCACTCGGTTTCTGTATCTGTACGCACTCTATCCGGGGACGATGGACGGTAGACATAATGCTTTAAATTTATTTCATATCAAGATAACAAATTCATTAATACTGTTCCTTTATTAAATGAAATATGTAGCATTTAATATATTCCCTTCTGTAAAACATGGGTGTAGCATTGCGGGGGCGAACTGACCCGGGGGCGAACTGTCCCAGCGAGGGCGAACTGACCCTTGGGCGAAGTGACCCGGGGGTGACCGTCCCGGGGGCGAAATGACCCGATACCGTTAATCGATGCCTCATGTCTACATAATGGCATCCTTAGCTAATCAATCCTTATGTCACAAAGCTCCTGTTCACAGCAATGGAACTTTTTCTACATTTATTGAATAATCTTTAGCAGCAGAAGGCTTTTTATTTTTCTGTTTTCAGCCCATCCGCAATTGTAAAATTAAAAGATACGACTATTGTAAATAGTGAATTACGGTCAGGAGCAGTATCATTGAATCGGATTTCGTGTCAGTACAACGCTGAATGGACCGAATAATTTGAATAATACAACCTGCTTAGTTTTTAGATTTATACCGGAATACTTCATGGGTTAAGAAACTACTGCTTATTGTTGTTTAAGATTCATTGCATTTTATAGACTTTAATCAATTATGCACGGTTATTGCGTCACGTATTATTAATAGTATGTCTGGTATCACATCTAAATTCATTTTAGCCTTCTGGTAAATCGACCTAGTAAAGATATTTAATTCCTATATTACAGAGGATAGCATCATGTTTACTATGTGTCACCGAGCGTCAGATATGATGATTTGACTGCTTTGAATTATTGACAGACAAATGCATTATGGATGATAAATTGGATAAGGACCGAAGTTTTAGGCCGTCCGTACCTCACTTCAATCACACTAACTGCGAGCGAATATCATCATCACTCATTAGTCCAAATTCTTTGACAAACCCTTACATTATAACAATATCTTTCTTTTTTGCTACATAACTGATTTATATGGGTAGAAGTAATAAGTGCAACCTCAACCATAAATGACAGCATATTGTGCGTGTGTCATTCTAAAACCCAGCATGCACCGGTATGTGAATTTTGGCGACCTTTATTATTTTCTGTAACGATGTTCAAAGGGCGCAAGGTGCATGTTGCTTAATAATTGATTTAATTTCGAAATTGTAATGTGATAGGGTGTCGACATTTGCACGGACCAAATAATCTTAATATTCGCAGGAGAAATTTAATCACATTAACAGACATAGCTACGTGATGCACAAATATATTTTGCAGATGCCTTTTTATATGTCATGAACCCTATATATTTATATCTCTGCTTGCAAGTTGCATATAATACATTATTCTGCTATTACACATTTGTTGAATGGGTCATATGTGATAATGCGCTTGAAATCGAACGCATGCTGCTGTTTGCTTGTAATTAACGTAGAACAGCTATTTCCCTCTCGCATGCTCAAGTGCCAAATGCTAAACAAATTCCTAACTTACTAAATTTGATATGAAGTAATCGATGATTCGTAATAAAATGTCTTTTTAAATCATAACATTTGCTAATAAGCAGAAGTAACCATTTTCTTTATTAGGTAAATCCTATTAACATACATACATACAAGGCTCTGGGATTACACTATTCAAGGTTGGATAAACTTGTAACTTGCACCACTAAGCCTTGATATTTATTATGGTTTTGTCAATGTTCGTTTCCATCAAAACTTTTTGATGAGCCGCTCCAAATGGAAGGTTTACCAACACCATGATGTGGCAAAATGGCACATTTGTTGATATCTTACTTTACGTAGCAAGCATAACGCCCAAGCCATGGGAATACACGAGGGCAATAAATCGGAAAGTTATGAGCCATAACGACTTTATACACAATCTATTTCATTAATGTAATCTGCAGGAAATATTTTCTCTGTTATTTGTCATTTGCATTAGTAGGGCACTTACTGTCGGCAAAAAGCAAATATTAGCATTCAATAATGCTGTGCTATGATCCTAGGCGGCCCGTACTGACAAACTGTAACAATGTAAAGTAAGAGATTTGTTCGGTCGAAATGATATTTCTAAGTTGGATATATCTGATAAAATTAAGTTTAATTTTTTAGCAATAAGAGCTGACAAATGTGCGACATCTGAAGCGAATAAGAACTGATTTAAAAGATGTGTGACAAACAGGCTGTTCTAGATAAGAAAAATTATGCATATCGCGACTTAACCAAACATTACCTTTCTCTTTATCTTGTACTTGTATTGCGGCGTGGCTTGGAGGTCAAGTTAATCAGTGAATATTATTATTATCACAATATTTATACTGCAGGCCTTTTTATACGACCGCAGTAAGAAAAGTGCAGCCTCACAAGTAACTTACTACCGAATGTTAAGACGAAATGAAACGTGTGCGTCAAGTGATATTTTAAGGACTGGGAAGGGTCCATTCATGGACACAAAGAACGTAAATATCTGGCTTTCCAACTTCCTTACACAATGTGGCTTCGGCTTTTTCGCGCGCAAAACACATAAAACCTCCTGTTAGCTATTGTGCGACGCTCTGTCGCTAATGGTTTAGCATGTTAAATCCATAGATTGATCCCTGGAGGCAGCTGCAATTTTGCTGCTTCAAATTTGAATTACGCCTGGCCATTATACACAATGAATAAGTATATGCTCGTGTGTGTGTGTGTGTGTGGATATGCAAATGTCATGGATTCTATAAATAACATTGGTACCCTCAATAGAGTTCTGAATGACATTAAGTGCAGACGTAGTGGTGACATCGTACAGTCCATCACAGGGATATAAAGTACAATTGTGAAATGTGTTACAATGTTATGGCATTAGAAACTTGAAACAAATATCGGCCAGTGGATGATAAACATTTCCTTTTAAATTGATGATTCTTGTTGAGCTATCGTATTTCCGTTGCAGATTAGCTTGTCTATTGGTCGCGTAGGAACATTTATACACGGGGATTGTGACAGCCACTGGTTACGCCTTTATTACCATCAGAATGACTCAAACCACTTATCTACTAAGTTCTGCCAGGGCGAACGCTGATCAAATGTAGAGACCTGCACTGACATTCATAACTGATATCTGACATTCTAATTGCTCAGCAGCTTCAGTATTAACCACCAATACATGTATAGACACGGAGAAAATATATTTTAGCCCGGTTGATTTTTACTGTGCAAAGCTCGATGATCATACCATTAATGCTTGCGTTACGTTTACATTGTGATCGCAATAGTTAATAACACTAACTGCATGATACGTAATTTATATGATCGAGGATGGAGCACTACGCTGATTATGCCGCCCATCAAACGCATAGAGCATGTATTACCTGATATAGTTATCGTATTGTGATTGTTAAACCAATCGTTTTCTAGGTCAAATACAGACACCCTTTACATTTACTTCCAAGTGGAAAATATACAAGAATAGCTGGTGTAAATGATAATAAAAAATCTATATTTAAGCGCTTGTAAACATTTTCGTGGATTTATCATAGCTGTAATCGCAAATGACAGAGTTTTTAAGCATAGAGTATAGTTAAGTCTAATATTTTGCACGTTTGGTTTGTGCTAAACCTGTGGTAGGCCTCTGCATGTAAATGTCACGAAATGAATGCAATCGCAAGTTATGGTCTCAGTATTAGAGAAATTTAATCACATTAGCATGTGTTTAGCTGGTTAGTGAAATATGCGTATCCAGGTGGTCATGCATACAGACACACTATGGATGGCAACAAAAAATACGAGAAGAGTAACGGCAAGTACGACCTAGTCGTTTCATTTATTAAAGCAAGTCAGTTTCATTTATATAAGCCAGACCAGCAATGTTTTCCTTGCTTACTGGTTTAATGTAGTAGATAACGCGTAGCGGTGTTGGTTTTTGCACTTAATCAATTCTTCCCTCCATAATGATAGGACAGGTTGAGCGGTCTAAATGATGCGTGCCAAATTAACGTCGTGAGATCAAAGAGCTACGCTACGCCGAGAGGGATCACTCTAATTGGCCAAGAACAAATGCGGTGAACACCTTACCAAATGTCCAGGTGACTAAAAGAAGGACTTTCTGACATACAAAGCGCTTTACCCAGCATAACTCTGTTACCTTAGCCCATCTTGCTTTGTCAAGTACTGAGGGAAACTTATTACAGATAACCCCCAGTGTTTCATATTAACAACCATACTCGAAAACCAGCCAACAGCTGTAATTAATTGTCATCATTTTCAAACTTAGTATGGCAGTTGTTGTAGACGTGCTTCCGATGAGAATGATTATTTTGGAATTTCTTGTTGGATGGAGAATAAAAAGCAGTCCTGTTTCGCCTGGTGCCTTACGATTGGAGCAGCATCAAATAACAGTGATTAGTAAAAGAAAAACATAATTCTTGTGTCGCATGCAAAGGTTTACCGTGATCTGCGGTTCGAATTGTTATTCAGACACTTCTTGTGATCCGTTTAAGCCTAGACTAGCAACGACAGCTTCAGGCTAAGCGATGCTCTACTCAACAAGCGGAGATTACGTCGATTTTATTGAAGAACGATTCATTTAGGGATTCCAGCGTGTTGTGACTATGTAGACATATCACCTAGTTGAGAGGCTTGACTATGGGCGGAGACAACAAGCTCATCAAAGTGTGCCACAAGATTGATGTTCCTCGTGCTTATCCCTATTCGCTGGTTTGACTCGAAGAGGATGACTCAGATGATAAATAATACAGTCAATGTGACAAATGGTGTTTTGCCTAATTGTTTGACATAAATTTACTTTACATCAATTGTAATTGACCACTTAATATCCCTAATTTTGCCATCACGTTAGAGTGTCCCCTAACCCTCTATCTATCAATGTCACAGCAAGAACAATAGTGACATATTATATGGGATGCTTAACGCAAATTGGCCTGTGAATCTCTTTTGTAAAGATTTTGTTAAAACATAATTCTTTTACTTCCAATCGGAAATATATTGATAATCGGGGATGATTGTTATAGCTCATGTGGGACACAAGCCTTATTTAGAGCAACAACAACGAATGCGTTTCCTAAATATCTGCTTCATACTTCTGGCCATGGTCAGATTTGTTTTTGCGCCGTACTACCATAAAAACACATTGAGTATTTCACAAACTTGTGTATGGCACCCACAGCGCTTGATATGCTTTAATTTTTTTCAATAACGTAGTCAAAATAGCATGACATCATGTTAAAAGGTAATAATGTGTTGGATTGTGAGTGGATGAGTAGAGAAGAAAGTACTTGTTTGTGATCAAAATGAGTGTTTGAAGCATATATCATAGTAATGAAATTACTGTCGGGAAACTCATACCACTCTGTAAAATTAATATATATAACTCATTTGTCACTAAGTGAGTTTAAAGCAATCAAATCATCCTATCAGACACTTGATGACCAGCAATAAACCGTTTAACTTTGCCTTTTATGTAATGTGACCAAAATGCACATCATTTTGAAGTTGGAATAGAAGGCGATATTCTATAAGATATATAACGCTTTGCTGTCCGGTAATATGAAATAAATAACCTTTGGCCAAATTAATGTCGTACGCTTTGGCACATTTTGAATTCGATTTTACCGCATGGCATTGATAAGTGACATATGTATCAAATATCCTCTCGTTTTACATGGCCATAGTTGATGATTTAGATTTGCAATGTTTTCACGTTCAGGAGGGTTTTATTGGCACAGTAAAACAACTATGACGTTTGTTGGGAGGTGCACCTCTCATTATGTATTGCAGTTTGAGATACCAGGCAGATGAATTATCTTGCATACGAAGTAATAACCCACAGATAGCCGATTCAAGCTATGATATACTCAAGCTCTCAATCCCGCTCAATCCCACCTCCCCCTCCTATCCCTTCCTCTCAGAACTCGACACGATAACCATTACCTTGTACTACTTTTATGGCTCAGTTGTCCTCTTACCGTATATGAAGTAGCATCCTGATATGCCAAATAGCCGACAAATAGACATGAATTAGTTTACAGCCTTTAAATGGTTCTGAGGATATACCAATTCTATATATATTGCAATACTTGCTTCTGGTATGGCATTTGATATGCCAAATGGAGTTTGTTTGTATCGGGTACGTTGTCTATACAGTGCATATTACGCTACTGGGCTTATATTAAGAGTATCGTTGCAAAGGGCCACATCTGCAACTAAGCGGCCATATCTTTGCCAGACAATATATTCAGCGTCCTGTCAGTTTACTTCAGAGCCCTTTTTGATTGAACAAAACGTTAAAGTACCTCTTTGATATTTTAAGCCGACTAACCTTTGCGCTATTTATTAGAAACACAATCTGGTCTCATTAACAAGGCATGCTCAGCGCCAGGCGTACTTCGCTAGATGACAAAACCTGCATAGCCGAATAATCACTACTCAAGGAATGTTTGAATGAAATGTTGAACGGTGCAGGGTAAAACGTTGCATGCATTGTACGGAGGGTTGCAATTAGTTTAGAATTGTGTCGGTTACGTCATTATTAATCGCCAAACCATAAACCGGCAGTGCTTTGCCAACTTGATTTTAAAAGGTTTAAGCATCCTTCTAGGCCTCAGCTTAGGTGGATTGTATATATTTTAGCAATGTATTCAGGTTTCACTAAGGACATAAATCAGTGGTTTCGTATGCACCTTACAATTTGATGTATTCTCTTTTCTTGGAATTGGATCGCTTATCTAAATATTCGCTATGTAGGTACAATGAGGCCAGTCGTTTGCACTGAGACCATAATTTGCAATTGCATTAATTTCGTGACATTTACATGCATAGGTCTGGCACAAACCCAAAGTGGAAAATATTATAACAAAACAAGACGTAAATATACCCCATGCTTTGACAAATTGTCATTTGCGATTACATCTATGACAAATTCACACGAACAAAATTTATCTTGTTCATTATCTTTACCAGCTATCCCTCTATATTTTCCGCTTGCTAGTAAATGAAAAGTGCGTCTGCATTTAATCTAAATAAACAATTGGTATAACAATCTACATAAGAGAGCTACATAGGGCAATTTGCGATCAGCCCATATCGTTCATGCTGTGACATTGATAGATAGAAGGTTAAGGGACGATTTGGCTTGATGGTACAATTCGGGATATTTATGCATTGTAAGTTACGATGGAAAATCTATGTGGCAGCGACCGGCATAAGTCAGTTTTACTATGTTATTTATTATCTGAGTCAGTCTGTTAAGCTCAAACCTGTACACCAGAGAAAAGCTACAATCATCGATACATATTGAAGAGCTAATCTGCTTGTTAGTGGATAGGGACCATGCGATGTACTTACAATCGCCGATAGATGATCAAAACGCACTGGGCTCATTCACCAATGCTATCAATGCAATCGCTGTTGGCAGAGTAGGGACTCATCACAAAATCTGATAAGTGGAGTCCCATCGTATGTTAAGGTTATAATGCGCCGTTGTTAGTAAGTGCTTAAACACCTTTCGGATCAAACAATAAACTGTGGGTAACACTTTGATTATGTTCATACTTGGTGGATCCAGAGCTTATATTGGTTGTTTGTTTAAATTGCAATCATATTTACCACCCATAGATAGATATAGATATATATATATATATATATAGATATATATATATATATAGATATATATATATAGATAGATAGATTTATATATAAATATATAGATAGATATATATAGATAGATAGATAGATAGATAGATTATACATAGATAGATAGATAGATAGATAGATAGATAGATAGATAGATAGATAGATAGATAGATAGATAGATATAGATAGATAGATATAGAGATAGATAGATAGATAGATAGATAGATAGATAGATAGATAGATAGATCTCGCTCGCTCGCTAGCTCGCTAGATCGCTCGCTCGCTCGCTCGCTCGCTCGCTCGCTCTAGATCGATAGCTAGATAGATAGCTCTCGCTCGCTCGCTCGCTCGCTCGCTCGCTAGATAGCTCGCTCGCTCGCTCGCTCGCTCGCTCTCGCTCGCTCGCTCGCTCGCGCTCGCTCGCTCGCTCGCTCGCTCGCTCGCTCGCTCGCTCGCTCGCTCGCTCGCTCGCTCGCTCGCTCTCGCTCGCTCGCTCGCTCGCTCGCTCGCTCGCTCGCTCGCTCGCGCTCGCTCGCTCGCTCGCTCGCTCGCTCGCTCGCTCGCTCGCTCGCTCTCGCTCGCTCGCTCGCTCGCTCGCTCGCTCGCTCGCTCGCTCGCTCGCTCGCTCGCTCGCTCGCTCGCTCGCTCGCTCGCTCGCTCGCTCGCTCGCTCGCTAGCTCGCTCGCTCGCTCGCTCTAGCTCGCTCGCTCGCTCGCTAGATAGATAGATAGATGATAGATAGATAGATAGATAGATAGATAGCTAGATAGATAGATAGATAGATAGATAGCTGATAGATGATAGATCGATAGATAGATCGCTCGATAGCTAGTTCTAGCATGATAGATCGTAGATAGATTATCGCCGCTCGCTCGCTCGCTCGCTCGCTCGCTCGCTCGCTCGCTCTCTCCTCGCTCCTCGCTCGCTCGCTCGCTCGCTCGCTCGCTCGCTCGCTCGCTCGCTCGCTCGCTCGCTCGCTCGCTCGCTCTCTCTCGCTCGCTCGCTCGCTCGCGCTCGCTCGCTCGCTCGCTCGCTCGCTCGCTCGCTCGCTCGCTCGCTGCTGCTCGCTCGCTCGCTCGCTCGCTCGCTCGCTCGCTCGCTCGCTCTCTCTCGCTCGCTCTCGCTCGCTCGCTCGCTCGCTCGCTCGCTCTCTAGATCGCTCGCTCGCTCGCTCGCTCGCTAGATAGCTCGCTAGCTAGATAGATCGCTAGCTAGATAGATAGCTCGCTCGATCGCTCGCTCGCTCGCTCGCTCGCTCGATAGCTCGCTCGCTCGCTCGCTCGCTCGCTCGCTCGCTCGCTCGCTCGCCTAGCTCGATAGATGAATTACCTGTGATTGTTCTAACTGAGAGTATTACCTCTAGAACATGTTGATGTGAGGCTGGCACCCATGTTGACAGGGGCGTAGCATTTTTCGTCGAGGCTATAGACGATGATTTCATGGCCTACTAATTATATTGCTGGAGAAACTGATTACAAGCACAGTTAACAGCATTGTTGTCTGTGTAGGCATCAAATTCTGGTTGCATTTTTAGTACAAACGCATAAAGGGTTGTTTTCGTGTATGCCATTCATATCTTTGCAGCCGAAAATGAAAGTAATGCAACTCAACGAAATTGACGTTCTGTAGCAATAACAGTGGAGCCAGAAGTCGATGCATTGTTCTTCGACTAGGCTTCTAAAGGAATGCATATGTTTTCATTTTGCCAAGTCGCTCTATCAAAATACAATACGACGATGCAATTTTGAAGAATATGACATTTAGCAAATCGCTCATGTTCCACGTCAGAAGTGAATGACTAACATTGAGTCAATTGATTAGTAACTCCAACAATCACAATTTATCGAAGATGATAATCTCGCCAAAACGGCACCACGATGTATTTGTTATTGGTGTGTCTTTGCGTTAATGCATGTTTAATGTCTTTTTCCTACGCTTCGTGGTGGTAACCATCTAGCCTTGTATCAACATATCTACAACCTATGTTATTCCTCAGTAAGTCCGGCCAAGAACCACAATAGAAAAGAAGTTACAAATGTAAAGCCTATAAGGCTATATATCACACAATTTTAAACTACATTGGGATGCGGCTCGCTAATCCATGCGCACGTTAATGGTACTCAAAATTTCAACTGTCTATTTCCTCTTTTCAAGTCACCTTAATCATCTAAGATAACAACATTACTCTAGTTGAAACAACTTGATAGAAATCAGAAGTGGCTGCAGAGTCGACCATTACTTTTGTACACAAAGAATAAAAGTGTTAGCGGTATGACTGCTATTTATCATAAGTTGTAAAGACCACATATGTCAGGAAAACCGGTAAGGCTGTACATGGTGTCACGTAGTATTTCATGAGTTAAAGTTCTTGTACAACATGCAGTGCTGCATACAGATTAATCTTCTTACCAACAACGCGCAAAATTTGACGCATCAGGTCAGTGAGTGTCGCTCCTTGCACCTCGTTAACGAAGTGCATCCTATTACTGCAAAAGATAGAAAAAAAGTGAGATGATTAATCACATGCAGCTAAATTACTGTTACGATAATTCAATTGCTTGATCAGTCCAAGTAATTCAGAGTTGCATAATTTATGATGCTGTGGAGGATCGCCTGAGTACATACGAGCACATCGATTACCTTCAGCTGCCGCTGCTCAGGTGGTAGGTTGTTGAAACCAATTGATAATTAAGGGAATGATTTTGTTCCAAAGGTATGCGTCAACAGTACGATTGCCATCACTCATAAGCCTGACACTTTGGTTTATTAATACAGATACCAAGGCCATATCATATTACGTGCAACTCGTACAAAACTGATCGTTGTGCTGCACACGTTTGCGGCGCATATCCGGGAGTGCTTTGTTGCTTTCATTCCACACGTATCATGGCTGGACACTTGCAAAACGTTGTTAGTGTGCATATATATCACATTATTATCATCGATATTGCTGCGAATGGTAGCAAGTAAATGCTTTATGGAAACTATGAGCCACCAATACCAGCGCTGTGTACGTGATTAGAATGTATTTACCATCGATGAGTCATGAGCCACGAATAAAACTTTTACGTGATTCACCCATGCGCTTTATTCGTTATCTTGGTGAGCGGTTTCGCAGATGAATAGCATTTGATGCCACCGTAATGCCACTAGGTTGTTATACAAGTTGCTAGTATAAGCGACCGCATGGTTTGGAGTGAATAATTAGTTTTGCGAGTTAATTGATACATACATGGAAGCAATTAACAGATGCGTTATCACCAACACATTAACCTGCCAACAGTTTCCTAGATGCAATATCAATTATGCACAGTGTGTAGCATATCCCCTTCAGGCGACCGTGCCTGCTACTGGGAGTCTATTACCCGCGTTTGCTAAATATTCGTGCCGCGACTGATCTTGGTTATACAATCGGGAATAAGACAATTATATGCATTAGCAGGTTAAGCATGATGACCTGTGCTGGGTTTTACTCAATGTCTATAAGCTCTTTTATATACGCCAAACGTTATATTAGTATAGGCTGTTCTTGTGTATGTTTTCAAGCTACAGGATATACATTAGTTGTAAGGTATTTTGTGACTGCGATCACATATAAGCTCAGTCAGACATTGAGTGTGAAAACTACACGTTGCAATCCCAAGTTTGTTATTGTTATCAACATTCAAGATTTATCTCATTTTATCTTTGAAATAATCACCCCCACCCCCCTCCTTTCAATCGGTCCACACTAGTGTGATACTCAGCAACATGACTTACATATGGATTTGTATGAAATACGTGTATTCTCCATCAGCACAAATACTTTGTCTAATCAAAACCTGACCTCTTTTATGTTGTTTCTATAACGAATGCTCACACACGGGTTTTGTATATATTTTAAACTATGCGTTTTTATGAGATATGAACCCAGCAAAGATATTTTATTGTTACCAGAGTAGATATGATATGAAATTTATACAACTTATTAACCTCTCATCTCATTGGTCAATGCGGTAATTCAAGGAAGTGTTTCCCTAATGTAATCCCAAAACGCCACTGCTGTTAAACGGGCTTGCTAGGATGGCATGGCGGTTACATTTCAATGAGCATCTTGAGAACAATTCCTATTACCATAGTAACGCTGTGCATTACAGATTGCGGATAATCGCTTGTTTTAGCTTCTATTTTTTTTAACTGAAAGCAGACTCATTCCGTCTCAATCGTAGGCCAAACCAGCCTGAACGTTGCCAAATTGCGTATGTCATTAAGCTACAGCCTCATTAGTATGCGACCTTTTCTATCTCGTGCTTAGTGAAAGGTCATAATTAACACGGTGAATGAGTCTTCTAAATGACTGCAAACAGAAGCTTTCTGGAGAGCGATTAGTTACCATAATCCATTAGAATTGACAATATGACATTCGTATAAACTGAGGAGAATCCTAATGCGCTCGTGCTAAATGATGTACGGATAAACGAGCATAAGACGAGGAGCAGTAGATCCTGCTTGCACTAACATGCGAAAATGTACGAATGTGGATTTCTCCTTATATACGAAAAAACCTAGGAAGAGCCGAAAAAACAATGCCGATAGATACCATGCAGCCAATTCCTTTAGGTAATCTGACGCAAGTAAGCACCCATTATAACGGCCACTTTTATTCTGCTTTGACTGGGTGAAATGTGCATTTGATCATGATCAGTGTACATACACAGATTTTACATATAATCAGTAATACCGAAAGAGGTTGAGTTGCTTTTCAATGTTCGCCTCTGAATCGTTGAAAATATCGAATTATGCAACCAGTCAGGATCAAGAAAGGCAGGATTCAAGATTCATCCCCAAAAATACATCTGACCATTAATCAAGTAAATATGAAAGATGTAAGACAAATAATAACACTTTGATCAGGAAATACGGGTGTTTATTATAGAACCAAGTGGACATAAATTTAGCTTAGTTGCAAATGTCTCGGATAAGGACAAATAACCTTCTGTAATTTATGTTACTCGAGCAGTTATTTGCATTGCGACGGACCTTAGTGAAGTGTGAATTGGCCTGTCGCGATGCAATTGTACCTATGAAATATAGAAGACTGAAAGAGCTTTATCGAGATATGGCTCGGCAAGAACGAGTAAAAGTATCCTGACCGCTTGAATGCTTACATGTTTGCCTGTTAATTACGGGTGAATAAATCTACCAACCTGTCTCTCTTGTGTGATTAATAAATCAAAATGCAGTGACTCAGTCATGCCCTTTTTCCTTCTGCCAGAATATCAAAAATTCACATACTCAAAGTCTCCTAGGCCTTCCTCTTGATGTCAAAATACGATATAAATTGACTGTATCACGTCGGAAGTGGCAGCCCATAAATCACAATCTTACGAAGATGATAAGCATTCCAAAAAGTTGGGACCAGCACCATCATCAATCTGTGTGTTAGAATCATTCGTAAATTAGTCATGTCTTGTTCCAATGTTATTTGCACTAACCAATCGTGGCAAGTTGAACTTTTTGACTGTCCGGCATTTTATTTGCAGACACAAAGTGAAAGCCTATCAGGCTACCTATAAATCACACAATGATAAAGTACATTGGGTAGCGATTCGCTTATCTATGCAGGCACTAATTGTATCACATATAACAACTATCGGTTTCCTCTTTCCATGTCACCTAAATCATTGATAGATCACAAATAAAACAATCAATTTGCCTAGTTCTAGAGAGTTAAATTATATATAGATGACCTGCTGCGCTGCATAATGCACGCGATCGATTATCTGACTAAGATGGCGTAACAGTTTGCGTATCAGTTTAGCTAGCGTGCCCTCATCCACCACTCTTACTTTGTGTTCCCTGGTGTCGCATAGATAAATGATACATAATGATTCGATTAGCGCAAGGTGATACGTGCCTGCATTACATAATGCTGCATTACATAAAAGGCTTTGAAGAGTGTACCGAGTACACGCCAGCGCTATCCAGTCCAGTACTATGATGATAAACGTTAATGATGATAAAAGCGCTAATTATCTGTTTTATCAATACAGTAGCCAATACTATATTATGTGACGTGCTTTGCACCAAACCGATCCATATAACGACTTTCGCGCAACGATGACACACCCTTTATTAGCGTAGCGATGCATGGAGTTTTGAAGGCCATATTTCTGTTCCATGACATGCTCCGCAATATTTATCTAATTTCGTATCTTATTATTGGTTCTAACATCGATCACAGTATGATTTTTAAGATAATTTATGATATACTGGACACTGACGAAGAGCCTTAGCCCAATGCACAAAATGCATCTAACAGATACCTTACCTGTTTGTGTGCCAATGATATAACACCCTAAAATTGTTTCAGACAAGCTCTGGTTTGTTGATAATCTGGTTCAAAGCACAGCGCTTTTGAATGCTGCCTCAATTCGAGCATGGCTGTTGTATTTACTTTGTACAGCACAGGAATGTGTGATTCATTGAGATTGGGTAGAACCATGAGTCAATGTTCTTTCTTATATGGGAGGACACGCATTTCTTTTATATAAAGATTGCTGCAAACCTTCAAAGAACAGATAATGCTTTGAAGGATAGTTGGTCAATTCACGATGTATTAACTGTTTCTGCGGAATAACAGACGCAAGATATGTATGTTCTGTCGTTGACTCTACATGTAGCTGACCGTATCTTATGCCTGGAGACAAAATGTTATTAATGAAATTAAAATCAACTTGCTATGTTAAAATAAGGCCCAGATGTATCCGCAGTGGCTATTTAAATGGCTAAATCATCGTACAGAAATAAGTGTGGACGAATTTCAATATATATATAAATCGAGGATACAGAATAGTAGCAGCTCTACAAAAACAATAAGCAGTATTGCTCAATGTTGCTTTTACTGATTGTTTCTGATTGTTTTCATCTTAACATACACAAGCGCTTACATGCAGTATTATCTTACACCCTAATCGTATATTGTTTTTCATTGTGCCTCTACCTTATCATTAGTGGTTAACGATGTGAAGCGTACTTTATGGAATACCAAATTCGTATGGCTGGGACGTTTGCAAAACATTGTCAGTCTGCATATATATGTCACCTTATTATTCTTAATATTGTTCCAGAACAAGGATCTGAATGCAGTGTATATACAGCGTCGCTCTATTCAATTATATCGTACCTGTTCACAGCAGACAATTACAAATACCTGTACTTAATAGAATGATTGCGAATTCCTCAGCACAAGCTGCATCACTTATTGTGATGCGCATAACTCCGAAGTACCTAAATATCATTTTGACGACACGACTGACCCTTATCATAACGTTCTACATTATAGCATAAGTTTTAAGGAGCTACTCCCGACAGCGGGTGTCTACAGCGTACCTAGCCTGACAGTCACAAGTAGTGCCTGTTTGTGATGGAGATTGAATACTGTATTGTATGACAAGGCCTTCTTTGGGTCCAGTGGCTTCGTATATGCTGGAATGTTACTGTGTTACCAGCCACTGATATATTACACACGGGCTTCACCAACGCGCACCTCATCCATATTTGCAATACGACAAAATTGGAATAATGTAATGATATTACATCGGCTTTGTACAGTTTTCTTTTTCTATGTTAAGTGGCGACAGCAAATGTAGTCAATCAATATTGTTAAAACTTCGTCGTGAAATTCTATTTATTATGATAAGTAAGCAAGCAAATGTGTCTATCTAACATTTGTTTGGGCTTGTAAAATAATTTGTAGAAGCATAATTTAATCGTCCACTTACGCCAAAGGTGATTATGGCATGAATAATTAGGAAGATGGTGATAAAGCAAACGAGGCGCTTGATGATGTTTAAAATATTTGATGTTGGGGACAAATATCATCATTATGATGGGGGCAATTTAAGATGATCGTGATAATCATTATATAGAGGATATATAGATAATGTTCAATATAATTCATAACAAGTTTGCCGCGTCAGACATGTGGTGATCAACTGCTAGACGTTTAACGGGTACTAGAATTTTATAATATAACTGTAGCACACGCCTGCGGTCAACATATCTACTTTGCGCATCCAATATCATCCAAAGTTTTGCCGTTGCACGCAAATCACACCATATTTGCACTGTTGTAAAATGCGTATCTTTTATCTTTTATCTCGGCGATGCATCTCATATCTTGATGTTTGCACGTTTATACCCTTCTGGCACAAGCTATGACCTGTGTTACGTCATAACATATTCACACGGGTGTAATCCATGCCGAACATTCCGTTCTTTCTGTGCATGCTCAAGCACAGTGTATTTACAATACACGATGATAGCAATGAATATAAATGGATATACCAGCAAACATACCGTATATAATACAAATCGTAAGAATAACCAGTCTAATTTGATTATATAAGATAACAGATGTCGTATCAGAATTGTTGCGAACAGGAATTATTTTTCCTTTTATTTGCCAATTGCATTAGCAGGGCACTTACTGTCGGCTACTGAAACTAACAAGAGGCATCAAGCAAATATTAACAATAATGCCATACTATGATTCTTGGCATCCGGTACTGACAAGCTGTAAAATGTGATGAATGGGTCGGAGAGAAATCATTATTACATATGTGCATCACAATATATGCGACTATATCATCAGTTGTATCAGTCCGTTGCAGATTTATCGATAGAACATTTATTCACGGGGATTGTGTCAGCCACAGGGTGCCCTCTAATTACCATAAGAACGACTAAAACCACTTATCGACATATTTTGGACAGGGCGAAGGCTGATCAATTTAGGAGACCTGAACTGACATTCATAACTGACATCGGACTGTCTAATTGATCAGTAACTTCATTTTCATATACCAATACAGGTATAGACACAGAGCAAAATATATTTGTGTCAGGTAGCGTGCTTCTGTGTACGATCAGCATGCATCTTTGAAGAAAATAGACTCAAAGTGTACTAAGCTTGACCGAGGGATAAAACTGCTGTATTCCGAGGGTTTGCTGGCGATCAAATTGCCCGATTTATTTAGTGTCACATTGGTCGAGTCTACGAGTAGCAGTTAAATAATATTTGCAGTTCACATTATCTTGCATAAATTGGCCTATTACAATTATACAATGTGAACAATAAATGGCTGTGCTTTATGCGCGCTGAGATGAGGCATATCCACAAACCTTGTTGAATGAACCATGTTTTGCCTAACAGAATCACATAGCTACAACAACATGTCATATTAGCCAAACATTAATCAAATGCTTTATGTATAAGTTTCGGGGATACAAAGTAGTAACTATTTCGCTTGGTCAACATAACAGTGCTGGCATTCATTAATCTCCATGTGTGTCACGGGCAATATTCATCTCAAAACACAATCACAAGATGGTGTGTGCTTCGTATACTCGCTACTGAACTCAAGTAAGAAAATGTTCGTCTGCTCTTTGTCATGTATAAGTTTGAGCAGTGGCACACAACAAGATCTAACATAGCAAGAACCTTTACTTTAACCCGTAACTAATTTAGTTATAACCGAGTATGTGTTGCGTACGAAACCCGCCAGTCTTTACGTTTTGCATTTATTGTTTTAATGAATCTTGTTCCAATAAGTGATTATTTTTGAACGTCACAAACCGCAGCAGAAAGCACAGGATGGTAATTAAATTGTCCCGTGTTTTTTCCCGTCATAAGAAGGTTACATACGCACACTCACCGATCGAAAACCAGAGCATCAAACCTTAAAGGATACAGTAACTAGAATATGTACTTCTGAACAGTTTAACCATGCCGGTTATTGCGCCAACAGTCTTCCATTCGATGCGCAAACTCTTCACAGTTAAAAAGGGCAAATCATACAATCGAACACTGACTAATTGGTACCGTACAGTCATATGCATGTTTACAGTGGCCATGCACCTAAATATTGTAATGAAATTTGTATCAACAACCAAAAAAAAAATTACATTTTGCACTCAAATAATGGTTGCTCTTTAAGAATCAGTCATGATATAATGATACAGTTAGCCGCGTAGTGTTTTTTCGGATACGATTTAGTGGTTCTGTGAGCGAACTCATAAGATTACTATGACAAAATTTAACTGGTCCTTTGTTGTACCGTTAACCGAGACGCATTCCGCGATTTCTCTCATTAATGAAAGTTACATGAGTGTTCTTATTCAATTATATATCGCTAGCACCATTCATCTTTAATGCTATTTTTTATCCAATATCTATCATAATGAGATGTGAGCTCATTCGGAACACAGTTTGTAATTGATGGCAGAAGAAATAATCAAATCAAGATATGTGTTGAAGCAAAGCAGAATTAAAGACGATTGCAAAGCACATCTTAGCAATTAGTGAGTAACGACCGGAAGCATTGTTGGTCATATCGGCATCAAGTGTCAATAAAAGGCTAAATAAAATGAATGATACTATCAGCTTGGTACGTATATATATACTTTGGCGCTCATTATGGGGCAGGTTATGCTCTATACGATACCGTTTTGGATCATTTAATTGAATACATTTGTAATGATCAGCATCAATATTATTATAGCACGATCGGACACAAGATAAGATGGTAGGGGTAATAAGTACAGTATAACAACATATAGGCTCTTTCTTATGACGGGCAATATGTAAACGCAAGCTTCTTTCATCATCCATAGGGGGTCATGGGCGTGGGCTAAGATGTCAAAATAATTCTTCCTCATCCATCGTTAGAGGTCACATATGGTATCTTTGTTTCATACAATCATTACGGAAAACGTTGCGGGTAGCTATACTCCTCAATGAATGACCGTAGCTAATGCATGGTTTCAATGATGCATACAGGAACGGCTTACATCGAATATAATGTCAGATGCCGGTACGCCCCCATGCGTCTTGCCACATCATCTAAGACACGTAGACATATTAGTGGCTGAATGGAGAGGCATTACGATGGATGTGTTAATACAGTCTGCTTGAGCTAGTAAACACTCAAGGAGCAATGGTAGATCCTATGCCACCATCATTTTCACCGATAAGTCATTTGGCTATTACAATTTGCCAGAAGCAACAGCTTTTGCAGCTACCGCTAATATCAGTTGCTTTTAGATGTACCTTATTATTGAGTGCATCCATGCACAAAATAACGACGCCTAGCAGCAAAGCTCGATGCTCATACCATTAATGCTTGCGTTACGTTTACATTGTGAACGTAATAGAAAATCTAATTAACTGCATGATATGTAATTCAAACGATCGAGGATGGAGTGCTCCACTGATTAAGCCGCCCATTAAATGCTTGTATTATCTGATATAGCTCTCGTAGGTTGATTGTTAAACCAATCGTTTTCTAGGTCAAATACAGGCACCCTTTACATTTACTTCCAAGCGGAAAATATATAGGAATAGCTGGTGTAGATAATAAGCAAAAATTTAAATTTAAGCGCATTTAAACATTTTCTACTATACTACTATACCCCACAAAAACACATTGAGTATTGCATGGACTACTGTATGGCACCGACAGTCACTTGCTGTGTTCTAATTTTTGTTCAATACCGTAGTCAAAATTGAACGACATCACGTAAAAAAAGCAATAATGTGTTGGATTGTGAACGGATGAGTTATTGAGTATGAGATCAAAATGAGTGGTTTAAGCTTATATCATGGCAATGAAATTACATCGATAGTTACAAACCAGCCATCCGAATACTCAGACCACTCTGTAAATTAATATATATAATTCATTTGTCACTTAAGAGTTTACAGTAATCAAATCATCACATCAGACACTTGATGACCGGCAATCAAGCGTTTAACCTTCCCTTTTATGTCATCTGACCAAAATGCATCACTTTAATTCTAGAATAGAGGTCGTTATTTTACATGATATTTAATGTTTTGCTGCCCGAAAAAATAACCTTTTCACAATGAAAGTCGTAATTTGGTGCATTCTAAATTCGATTTTCCGCAAAGCGTTGATTAGTGAAATATGTATCAATTATCCTCTCGTTTTATATGGCCAAAGTTGATGAAGAAATGAACCAAAAATGGCCGATTCAAGCTAATATACACTTGACCTCAAGCTCCCGACCCCGTTTTATTCCTCCCTCTTCCATCCCTTCCTCTTAGAACTCGACATTATAGCTATTACCTTTTACTCCTTTAAGGGTTCACTTGTTCACTTACCTTATAAAGTGTAGCCTGCTGATATGCCAAATAGCCGACAAATAGCCTTATCTACATGTATTACTTAACAGCCTATAAATGATTCTGATGATATACCAATTATATATATATTGCAATAATCTGGCATAGCATTATATATGCCAAACGGAGTTTGTTTGTTTCGGGGTACGTTGTCTATACAGTGCATATTACGCTACTATTCTTATATCAAGAGAATCGTTGCAAAGAGTCACTTCTGCAACTAGACGGGCATATCTTTGCCAGGCAATATATTCAGCGTCCTGTCAGTTTACTTCAGAGCCCTTTACGACCGACAAAAACGTTAAAGTACATTTTAAGTCGACTAATCTTTGCACTTTTTATTGGATGCACAAGACATGCTCAGCGGCAAGCGTACTTCGGTCGCTAGATGATATATCCTGTATAGCCGAATTGTCACAAGTCAAGGAATGTCCGATTGAAAAGTTGAACGATGCATTACGCAGGATAACACCTTGCATGCATTGTACGAAGGGTTGCAAATAGCTAAGGATTTGAGTCGGTTACTTCATAAATAATCGCAAACCCATAAACTAGCAGTGCTCTGCGAACTTGTTTTTCACAGGTTAAGCATCCGTCTAGGTCTCCGCTAAGGTGTGATGTATAAATGTTCGCAATGTATTCAGGTCTTACCAAGGACATAATCGTCATTAATTAGAGGTTTCCCTTGCATCTTACAGTTTGATGTATTCTCAGTTCTTGGATTGAATTGTTTATCTAAATATTTGTCACGCAGGTGCGATGAGGGCAGTTGTTTGCACTTATACTGAGACCATAAATTGCAATTGCATTAATTTCGTGACATTTACATGCATGCGCCTGGCACAAGGCCAAAGTACAAAATATTGTACCAAAGCAAGACGGAAATATACCCCATGTTTAGACAAATTGTCATTTTCGATAACAGCTATGACAAATCCACGAAAATATTTACAAATGCTTTCATTCCCCACCACCCCCATCGTCTTCATCAGCTATCCCTACATAATTTCCGCATGGAAGTTAACGTGAAGTGCGGATGCATTTGATTTGAAAAACGATTGGTTTAACAATGTACTATAGAGAGTTGCATCAGGTAATGTGCGTAAATCCCCTGCCGTTCATGCTATGACATTGATAGATAGCAGGTTTTTGGACGATTTGTCAGAAGTCACTTTTCAATTTTTTTTATTATCTAAGTCAGCGTTTGCAGCTCACACCTGCTCACCAGAGAAACAATTATTGGCAAATATCTAACAGTTGATCTACTCACTAGTGGATAGGGACCATAGGACGAATAATCGACCTTGGATGATCACAACGCGCTGGGCTCCCCCTTCATTGTAATCAATGAAATCGTTGCTGGTAGAGTAGGGTCTCATCACAATTCCTGCTTAGTCCCGATGTATGTTTAAGGCTGAATTTTCTATTGTTTGTAATGACGTAAACACCTGACAGATCAAGCTGTGAGTTTTAGTTGTGATTATGCGCATACTTTGCGAGGTCCGAGCTTCCTGTGGTTGTTTGATTGGCTTGCTATCACATCAATATTGCATGGCGTTGTTGAACCATAAGTTTGCGCTGCCTGACCCCTCTTGGTCTTGTAAATTCAACCGCACATGTGATGGAGGATACTGATATAGCAATATTCAGACACTTTCTACATTCACGATTGCTTTCAGATTAAAACTATATCAACTACAAATGTATCGACCTGAAATAAGAATACAGTTGAATAATTGTTTACAGTATGACTGTCCAACCTAACGAAAACATGGTCGTAAGTTGTTTATGACTTAACTGTGTTTTAAATTTTATATACATTTCCAATAATGACACTTGTTTAGAACTGTTCACTGCTTGGGCAGCTTAGCTATATAATTTAGTTCATGCTTCAATTTCATTTTTTATGCATGGACACATGATATATTTTGCATAAGCATTTATCATTACTTACTAGCAATTTAATAAAGGCTGCAGAGTCGACCATTACTAATGCACTCAATAAGCGGTATGACTGCTATATAGCATATGTTATAAATAACACATCAGTCAGAAAAACTAGTAAGGGCGTACAAGCTATCAGCTTGTATTGCTGGAGAGTTAAAGTACATTTAAAGAACATGCTGAGTTGCATACCGATTAATATGCAAACCAAAAACGCGCAAAAACTTGACGTAACAGGTCAGTGGGTATCGCACCTTGCCCCTGCTTTACGATGTGCATCCTGTTACTGCATTAGATAGATACAAAATTATGATGATTAATCACATGCCGCAAAGTTTCTGATATGATAATTCAATTGCTTGAATCTGTCCAAGTGATTCAAGGCTGCATTATAGAGTACATACGAGCACAGCGGTTACGTTCTGCTGTGGCTACTCCGGTGGTGGGTTGTTGAAACTGATTGATGATTAAGGGAATGATTTTGTTCCAAGGATATGTGTCCACAGTACGATTGGAAACATTCAAAAGCCTGACACTTCAGTTTACTAATACAGATACCAAGGCCATATTATATTACGTGCAACTCGTACACAACGAAATGTAGTGCTGCGCAAGTTTACGGCGCATATGTGGGAGTACTTTGTTGCTTTCATCCCACGCGTATCTGTGCTGGACACTTGCAAACGGTTATCAGTGTGCGCATGTATCAAATTATTATTATCTTTATTGTTGCAAATGGCTGTGGACAAATCCTTTATGGTAACAATGAGCCACAAATACCACCGCTTTTTACGTTATTGGATTTTATTTATCATCGGTGAGTCATAAGCAACGAGTAAAACCGCAACGTACTGCGCTTCATTTTGAGCGTCTTTGCTGATGAATATCACTTGTTGCCACCATTAAGCCACTAGGTCGTCATACAAATGGCCAGTACGGGCTGCTGCACAGTTTTTTATCCCCTTCAGACGACCATGCCCACTACTGAGAGGCTTCGTGATATCTCTGATATGCTTGTATAAAGCCGTATTGACAAGGAAGTCCATTACCCGCATTTGCTTTGACCCTAAATGTTCGTGAATCGACTGATCTTGTTTAAAAAATCGGGATTCTGACAATAGTATGCATAGACAGGCCTACTGGGCTGCAACCTTGCGTTTATTAAGGTCTATTGCCTCTGCTATCTACGCCGAGCTTAATATTAGTATAGGCTGTTCTTGTGAATATTTGTGTTAACACTACATGTTGCAATCACAGGTTTATTATCGTTGTCCACATTCATAAACCACAGTCAGTTGATGCCAAATGAGTCATCCATTCACATATTATAGCCTCCGGGATTCTTTACTTAGAGCCGATTCATTCCCTCTGAATCGTAGGCCAAGCCAGCCTGGGCGTCGCCAAATTTTCGATGTCATTAAGCTACAGCCTCATTTGTATGCGACCTTTTTTATCTTGTGCTTGGTGAAAGACCATAGCCCTTTTGTTATATGTTTTTCAATTGAATTGACAATTTGACATTCGTTATAACTAAAGAGAAACCTAATGCGACCGTGTTAAATAACGCACAGATAAACGAGCATAAGACGAAAAACAGTCGATCAAGTGCACAAATTTACGACTGTCGCTTATTCCAAGGATGACAAGCACTCCACAAATTGGGACTTACACCAAAATCCAAATCGGTGCGTCAGAAGATTTCATTCATAAGTCATAACTTTTTTCCATGCGTTGTGATGTAAATCAGCTACCGCAATCTCGACATATCAGCAACCCTTGCTTTTCGTCAGTAATCCCAGACAAGAGCCACGGCACGGACTGTCAATTGAAATAACCAACTCTGGCAAGCTAAATCTTTTTTCCATGCGTTGTGATGTAAATCAGCTACCGCAATCTCGACATATCAGCAACCCTTGCTTTTCGTCAGTAATCCCAGACAAGAGCCACGGCACGGACTGTCAATTGAAATAACCAACTCTGTCAAGCTAAATCTTTTTGACTGTGCGACATTTTAATTTGCAGACACAAAGTGAAAGCCTATGAGGCTGCCTATAAATCACACAATGATAAACTACCTCAGGATGCGATTCGCTAATCCATGCGGGCGCTAATGGTATCATATATTACAACTATTGATATCCTCTTTCCATTTAACATAAATAAATGTTAGATCACAAACAAAAGGCGATTTGAATGATGCCATTTGGCGAAAGCTTTAATCAAATTCAATCAAACGGATAGCGATCAGACACAGCTATAGAATAGTACTTTGCTATCATATTCTATCAATGAAATGTGCGTGTGTTAGCTATATGAAGGCTTGCCCGGATGACGGATGCTGTATATCATTAATTATAATCAAACACGGCAGCCAGAGCGGAAATTGGGGCTACAAACAATATTATCTGTTTGCTTTAGGTATTTAGCCCATCATGTTTCCGATAGTTCCTGGTAAAGCATTAAGATCAAAATTTTCCGTCACACATGGTTCATATTGACTCTTTACTGAATTTTGACAGTTGAACACCAGTGAGCATGATGCACAATACGGCTCTATATTTGTTTTTCAATATACATTGACATCACTGTGCAACGTTGATTGTGATTTGTATTTAGACGACCTGCTGCGCTGCATAATGCATGCCTCCCGATCATCTGACTAAAGAGGCGTAACAATTTACGTATCAGTTTAGCTAGGGTGCCCTCATCCACCAGTATAGCCTTGTGTACCTTGGTGATGTATAAGATGAATAAGATATAATGATTCGATTGCTTGAATCTTGCAGGTGGTATAAGGCTTCTAAACATAAGGCTGCATTACATTAGATACTTTGAGGCTTCCCTGTACTGGGGCTAGTCTAGTGTGTTGGTGGTAAAATTTATTGATGATAAAAGCACCGGCTTTATCAATACAGTTACCTAACGGTATGATGTGACGCATTTCTTTCCATTGACAAGATCATCAATATTCATCAGATTTCGTATATTGTTATTGGTTCGAGCATCGATTACAGTCTGAATTCTAAGGTAATGTATGATCTGCTGCACGTCGCGAAGGATACTTTGCATTTTGCAATATGCATGTAACAGATACCTTACCCGTTTAATGTGTGCGCATCATATAACATCCTAACAATGATTTCAAACTAGCTATAATTGTTGATAATCTAATTCTAAGTACAGCGCCTTCGAATGCTGCTTCTAATCAAATATGGCTGTTGTATTTGCACGGCAAAGAGGTTGGAAAGAACAATAAGTCACTGCTATTTTAATTTTGAAGGACACGCATGTGTATTTCCCGAATATAAAGAAAACAAAAATAATTCAAAGAACGTTTTGATAACTTTCCGAAAGTAAATGATATTTGTAAGTACCATGATGTTTTTACTGTCTGTGTTGATTGACTGACGCAAAATATATATGTTCTTTCGTTGACTCTACATGTAGCTGACCGAAGACAAGATGTTATCAATGAAATTTCAATCGACCGACTATTGAATATTTCATTAAGGACAAGTGGTATCTGCAGTGGCAAAGGCATAAACATCCTACGGAAATAATTGTGCAATATATATATCGAGGATAGAGAATATTTGCACCTTTATAAAAACAATAAGCAGCATTGCTTGATATTGCTTTGTATTTGCGGGAGTCTCGGATTGATTTCATATTATTATATACATGTCAATGCGCTTGCATGCAGTTTTCTCTGATACTCTAATCATATATAGTATTGTCATAGTGCTACAGTCGTACCTTATGGAATACCGCATGCGTCTGGCCAGTACACTTGCAAAACGCTGTCAGAGTGCATATATAATACATTATTATTCGTAATGCTGTTCCGAATGGCAGCAAGTAAATGCTTTATGGCAAACAAGAGGCACATATTAAAACGGCTTGTTACATGACGGGAATATATTGACCATCTGCAGGACTTGGAGCAACGGAAGAAAACCTTGCTTGATGAACGCTTGGGCGACATTCGATATCCTGCTGAGCTGTTTTGCTGGTGTATATAACTTGCTAACATTGCGAATCCACAGGCTTAGGAGCCATGTTTTGTGGTCAGAGTTTCTATGGTCCCCTCATTTGCATACGCAGCACTATTCCGATGCTAACAAATGCCTGGGAGTATTTGCAAACTTTCCCGATAGTGTAAACGGCAATCGAGGGGGGGGGTGTTAACAGGAATGATTGGTGACCCGATAGATATACTCCTTTTGATTTATTGTCATCAATTATATGTTACTGGATGTCGTATATAGATTGTAAATGATTGCCTTTTCTTTTGTTCAGAATTAACCCGTAATACAGTACATACACGGAGCCGTCACTTTTAAATTGCAACGTACTAATATATGTGTTTGATAGAACGATTGCTAGTCCATCTGTAGAAGCTGCATCACTTATTGTGATGCGCATAACTCTTGAGTTTGGGCCTGTAAAATAATTTGTAGATACATAATTCAATAGTCCACTTACGCTGATGCTGATTATGACATGAATAATTAAAAAGATGGTGACAAAGCGAACGAGGCGCTTGATGATGATGACATTTTTGGTCATGGGGAAAAATCATAATGATAACGGTGGCAATTTCGGATGAACGCGGTAATCATTATAAGGATACAAAAATAATTTCAAATATGCCTGAGAACAAGTAAGCGGCGTCAGGCTTGTGGTAGTATGACCGGTTGGGTCACTGTGTTTTCGTCGCGATGTGATGAGGTACCAGATACGATTATTTGTAGGTCGTCGACGTGATTGCAGGTAGCTGAGGGTTGAAGCTAGATAATACCCGAGACTTTGTACGAATTTCTATTTTCTTTATTTGGTCGCGGCTGACTGGCACGTTCGGGTTCTACTTCGGGTTCTTGTGTGATGAATATGTCGAGTTGAGGAATATCTTGTGGTTGTAATGTTGATAATAATTTTGTGTGTCTGATGCTGTCGTATTTATAGTGAAGGTGCGGGTGGCTTGATGTGGTGAGCTGTGATTGGTTAATCCGGGGCTTGGGGTCATTCGGAGCTTTAATTGGAGATCAAACGGGTCTAAATTAATTGTTAAGGGAATTGACGGGACTTGGATGTTTTCATCAAAGGATTGGGTTTGGTTAAGGACTATATAATTTGGAAACTGACCCGTACGGAACTTAAAAGGGATTCTAAAGGTTGCAACAATTAATCTGGTACGAGTGAAAAGGGATGAATTTCATTTGCTTAAATTGGTTTAGTGTTCATGTCTCGAGTGGCCGAAAGGTTGTAAATCTAACTTTAACTTTTGGGGTGTTGCCGGGTTGGGGGGGGGGGGTGGAAAGGAGGAGAGGTGGTGTGTGTATGTGTTCGCAAGTGCATGCGTGCATGTATGCGTTTGTTGGGGGCGGACCTTATAGAGCAGTCAGTTTCTCCTTGGCAGGCCCCTGTCGTGCTAGTTAAGAAAAAGAGCGGAGAGTTTCGTTTCGCCGTCGACTATCGCAAATTGAATCAAGTCACCAAGCCACTCCACCAACCCTTACCCCATATTGAAGACGTATTTGACTCCATTGGCCAAAGTAAGGCAACCCTATTTTCTACACTGGATTGCGCAAGTGGATTTTGGCAAATACCTCTTGACAAGAAAACGGCACATAAAACCGCGTTCGTTACCCATCAAGGTGTCTACCAATTCAAACGTCTTCCATTCGGGATGATGAATTCCCCAAGTGTTTTTGCAATGGTAATGAATCATGTTTTGCGAAACTTATCTACAAAATACGCAATGGTGTATGTAGATGACATTCTTGTGTTCAGTAATGAATTTTCCCAACATATGCAGCATCTCGCGGACATTTTCTCTAGGTTGCGACAAGCAAACATCCGCCTCAAACCAGAGAAATGTAAATTCGCCATGCCTAAAGTTGGCTATCTTGGACACATGATTTCCGGTTCAGGAGTAGAAATGGAAAAGGCTAAACTTGCCAAAGTCCAAAATTATCCCTGTCCGAAAAATCTCAAAGGTGTTCGTGCATTCTTAGGGTTATGCAATTACTACAGACGGTTCGTTAAAGGCTTTGCAGACATCGCTAGACCTCTTAATGAGCTAATGAACAAGGATGTCCCATTTCGATGGACTGACAATTGTCAAAATGCTTTTCAGACGCTGAAAAATCGACTGACTTCTGACCCAATAGTGTTGAAATTTCCTGATTATGACCGGTTGGGTCACTGTGTTTTCGTCGAGATGTGATGAGGTACCAGATACGATTATTTGTAGGTCGTCGACGTGATTGCAGGTAGCTGAGGGTTGAAGCTAGATAATACCCGAGACTTTGTACGAATTTCTATTTTCTTTATTTGGTCGCGGCTGACTGGCACGTTCGGGTTCTACTTCGGGTTCTTGTGTGATGAATATGTCGAGTTGAGGAATATCTTGTGGTTGTAATGTTGATAATAATTTTGTGTGTCTGATGCTGTCGTATTTATAGTGAAGGTGCGGGTGGCTTGATGTGGTGAGCTGTGATTGGTTAATCCGGGGCTTGGGGTCATTCGGAGCTTTAATTGGAGATCAAACGGGTCTAAATTAATTGTTAAGGGAATTGACGGGACTTGGATGTTTTCATCAAAGGATTGGGTTTGGTTAAGGACTATATAATTTGGAAACTGACCCGTACGGAACTTAAAAGGGATTCTAAAGGTTGCAACAATTAATCTGGTACGAGTGAAAAGGGATGAATTTCATTTGCTTAAATTGGTTTAGTGTTCATGTCTCGAGTGGCCGAAAGGTTGTAAATCTAACTTTAACTTTTGGGGGGGTGTTGCCGGGTTGGGGGGGGGGGGGGGGGTGGAAAGGAGGAGAGGTGGTGTGTGTATGTGTTCGCAAGTGCATGCGTGCATGTATGCGTTTGTTGGGGGGTGAAAGTAGTCTACTGCTAGTTGGTAAATGGGCACTAGAATTTCCTGAAATAACTGTAGCGCACGACTGCAGTCAACACACCTTATTTACACCCTTGTGAAGCGCTTATCATTTATTGCTGCGACCAATTTCATGTCAAAAGATATTCACACGTGTGTAATCAATGCCCAACATTCTGTTCTCTTGTTGAATGCTCAAGCGCAGTGTATTTACGATACGCGATGATAGCAATGAATATGGATGAATATAACAGCGAACATACCGTATATAATACATCGTAATATATCGTAAAAATGACTAGTCTGCTTTGATAAAATAAAATAATAAATGACTTTCAATAAAACGTATTCTCGAATCAAAAGAGTTGCGAACGGTGCAGGTAGCATTTGACTTTTTGGAACGATTCCATTCGCACGCAGCATAACTAAGGCTCTGGTTTTACATAATGTTATGGTAAACTATTAGTTATACCTGAACCACAAGGGGTTGATGAATGGTTTCTCATTAATTTTCCGCATGCGGCTCCATTACTATCGCTCTATTAGGATCCAATACTTTTTATAACGGATTATTTATCGTCTTCCACACTTTAATACATTTTGTTGTTACTGAGTAAAATGCGCGTATGTTGGCGATGCAAATGCAATCAGTACAGAAATATTCAATCAGCAACAAATAGTTTAGCTACGATGCATTATTCTTATTTTGTTTAGTTATAGTGACAAATGTACCATACCTTGGCACATTTACAGTTCGGACGAAAGCAACTGTCGCTCTATCATTGCTATTTCTTTTATTTTATAATTGATTGTAATTTATTGAAGTTGTAAAGGTCCTGTTGGGGTCCTAATTATTTACTGGGTGGTTTAAGCAAGCAACGATCTTACCATTTGTATATTTAGAAATCGATTAATAGGCAGAATACTACCACCAAGCTTTGCTTATAATCCTTTATTTTCTGCATTAGTGGACCCATTCCAGGTAGAAATAATATTAATCAATTGCATATCAAATTTTACTGCTATATTTCATGATCGATTAAATATCAAATGCCTTGATCGCAATATATTTTGCAGTCGAGGTTCAATAACATTACACGAATGAGCCGATGCAGTGTGGTCTGATTTATAGATAAATGCGGTCAGTTGCCGGTTTATTTGAAAAATGCTGTTCGAGGAACGGCCAAGGTATATTGTGGGCTCTGATCTACGTTTTAAATTTGTCTCACATTGTTACCAGTTTCTTTTAAGTAATATGTTTTGGAACTTATTTATTTAATTGAATGGCGCATGGCCTATTATGACTGCCCTTAATATATAAACAGTATCTGTGGAATATACGCTATTTGTTTGAAAGTAAGGGTATATCGCTGCATGTATGATATTATATCAGTTCTTTTCAGTTGATTGACATTTTATGCCATCTATCACAATCTCTTTTTGTATATATAATAGCCGGTGCGGACAAGTACTCATAATTTTTATATAAAATTACCAGGTTGGATGGGTGTTGCAACATTACCTTAACATCCTGTACGGACTTTCCAGTTCACAGGTAAACCCCATCAGATATTATAAATATTGACATCATTGTCAACCATTTTCGATTGTGCCACTGTTCTTTGGTCAACGGTGCTTTCTAATATTTTGGCAATATTGTTGATGGTTTGTAATGTTGCCGCGTGCATTATTCTTTGCCATAGAGAATGGCACCATCCAATATGCAATGAAGTTTGTTAGGTGATTTATTCGAGCTTTTGTGCTGGCGCAAAAGCAATTACTAATTTTGTTTCGTGCGATACAACTGGAATTACTATGAATCATATCTGTCAGACTGGTGAAGTCCCGAATGTAACTAATGTCGCTAGCAAATGCATGCCTGTGCGGCAAGCAATATTCCCGTATTAAAAGTTCCATTATCAGAAACAAATGTCAAACCTAATGGCAGTCCTACATTAACTGCTTCTAAACTGGAACTAAGTCAGGCCATCATACCACTGAATGCGTTCACACTCGAGTGTGTGTGTGTGTGTGTGTGTGTGTGTGTGTGTGTGTGTGTGTGTGTGTGTGTGTGTGTGTGTGTGTGTGTGTGTGTGTGTGTGTGTGTGTGTGTGTGTGTGTGTGTGTGTGTGTGTGTGTGTGTGTGTGTGTGTGTGTGTGTGCTACTGAGGCTTCATAAAATGAATAATAAGAAATCGTTCATAGTGGACAGATGGATTTGTTAGGCATACACAGATTTACTGCGGATGTTTCGATAGCTATTAAACGATTATGTTCTGACCTGGCGTGTAATCCCGATTTATGGTAACAATCCTAAGGACACTTTGTGCGTACAAAAAGGCTAAACGGTACTTAAGAATCCTACCTTTTGTCAACAGGTATGTTTAATATCACTGTGGTGAGTGATGGGAAACGTCCTGCATAAAATATTACTATTGGGGTGTGGGTGAGATTTCAAAATAGGAACTAGACAATTCAATTTGATATGGTAGTTTTAACCTGTTTAAATGGTCTTAACGCTTGATCAGCAACATAATGCAAACGGGCTACTTTAGCGTTTAACAAAATTTGTCCTGCCCGGACCGATATAATAAGGTCAGTAATAATGAAAAACGTGCATAAACAAACTGAATAGTTACATGATCGTCTCTAAGCCATGTACAAATCACAAACCAGCGATTTAACGAAATTGGAACATTGAATGACTTTATTCGTTTTAAAACCCTTACGTCCGAAATAGTTGTAGACCTGATGGTTATCGTTATGTTTCCTTGTAATCAATCAACAAACATTGATCTACGTTGAAGGCTCAATGTAATACATCATTTTCGTGAAGAGAAATACTTATTTAATTGATTTTTCTTAACAAGACAGTAATGCTGCAGAGGCATCTAACAGAAAAACCGACGTGATATACGCTGGCGTTTGAAAGGCTGATTATTGCATAGTCTATCAACGCGTGAATAGCATTGCTATTGGCGCGCATAGTGGAATTTATGCTTTCCCGCCTTCTTGCACTAATTCGTAATTTTACTTTCGTGCTCATTGTCTAAGGACCGTCAGGTGGTTTTGTAAAGTAGGTGCGTAACCTATCATGTTATTGTTCTAATTAACAAATTGCATTTACGATTATTAAACAGACGTGGCAATAACTGTGACAGCGGCAGGAATATATATATATATATATATATATATATATATATATATATATATATATATATATATATATATATATATATATATATTTATGTATATATAGATATGTATATATAGTTACATATATATGTATATATATATAACACTATATATATATGTATTTATATATATAAATATAAATTTATATAAATATTTATACAGATATATATATATCTTTCTATAAGTATATAAAGATATATACATATATGTATATATAACAGATATATGAATCTCCTTATATAAATATATATATATATATATGTGTCTTTATAAATATATATAGAGACAGATCTAGATATAGGACAGAGACATAGATAGATATACATAGAGATATATATAGATATCCCTATATATATATATAAATATATGTATATATATATATATATCTATATATATATATATATATCTATATATATATATATATATATATCTCTATATATATATATATATATATCTATATATGTAAATATTAGCACCAACGCGACCTTTGGTAGACAAACCGCCAACCTTTCGTAGGCTTTGGTCCACAAAAGTATATACTGCTATGTCCACATAAAGTCAATGCACATTTTCGTTCAAAATGTTTGGAAATATTTTGGTTTGACCATTTTAATATGATAGTCTAGTCTGAGTAATGTTCAAAGATAACCTTTCACGAATTATTTCAGTGAATTTTGAATATTATATCAAAATCAAATTTTAGCAACTAAACATTCGTTGACATAACACAAAAAAAGTCCATAACTTCTCTATTACCATATATACTTTGACCCAAATGGTCACAATAATGTATACACATGACTGGTAAATATATATATTTGAAGTATTGAGATATTTAATTTATTTTTAAAATTTTATTACCGAAAACTTTTTTTTTTCATTATTCAACAACATTGAATTATATCGTATAAGGCTGTGTGATGTCAGGTGGCGCAACACATTTTTGATCAACAGAGCCAGGCCATATCTATGCATCGTAAAGATTTCAGCAGATTATATGCAGTGGTGTATGCATGCTCTCTTTGAAAATAATTGTTCGCGGTTCGGAACAAAAACAGCATACACAGATCATCAACATCCACATAGCTGTTAGGTAATAAGTAATTGTTGCAATAATTAAATGCATAATTCTCCAAAATAAGCCAAGGTTGGAGATTCAAATATATGCGGCTTGTATAACAATGGATGGGGAACAATGGACGGGGTACAACAGAAATGAGGCATATTGCATCGCAACATGCTACAAGACCATCAAGTGTCAGGCACAAAAAGTTCAACAGCGCCAGGCAATATGACATAATATGTGATAACGAACCAAACAACCGGCCCGAGGAAGCTCAAACAACGCGAAGTAAGTACACAATGCACAGTTAACTGTTTGAACAGTTAAGGCCCAGACAAGCGAAGACAACTTCAGGCTTTACGATGCGCTTTAAGTGTCAACTCAACGCGCGGAGATTCCGTCGATTTTAAGGAAGGACGATTTATTTAGGAAGTCCAGCGTGTTGTGATGATCTAGATATATTACCTAGTTGACAGGTTTGACTATGGACGTCGAAAGTAAGTTCATCGTTGTGTACCATTCCACTTGCAAGATTGATGCTTCACATGCTTGTCCCTGCTCTGCAGGTTAGACTTGGGGAGGCTGACTCAGATAATAAATAATATAGCTTATGTGACAAAAGGGCGGGTCGCTGCCCCGTGGATTGTCTATCCAAATTGTTTGACATAAATGTGCTATACATCAATTGTAATGGACCACTAAATATCCCATCACGTCAGAGTGTCCCCAAACCCTTTATCCATCAATGTCTCATCGTGAACGATGTGGGCATATTCTGTGGGATGCTTAACGCAAATTACCTATGTGTACCTCTTTTTATTTTTAAAACATAATACTTTCACTTCCAAGACGAAATATATCCTTATTTGGAGATGATAAGTGAAGATGACATGGGAAAAGCATGCGTTTCTTAAATATCCGCTTCAGACTGCTGGCCATGGTCAGACTTTGCTGGTGCCTTGCTGCTAAAGCAACGCATTGAATTACAGGTGATGCGGTGACAGCACCAACAATACTGACCTACACATGCGACGCACCTTACATTCTAATGCTTCCACAACTCAGCTCCTCTGACAATAACAGGTTCATAATTGCGGGTTATCTAATGTCAGAGGGCATGACATCCGATCAAATGACACTATTATAGATCATTGAGTAACATGACGCAAACAATACCTATTACCTGTAAGGTCCGGCCGTCCCCTTAGCTTATATGGTGTACCATCTTGATATGCCAAACAACTGACAAATAGACTAATTATCAATGAGTAGTTTACATCGTTCACATGCTTCGGATGATATACCAGTTCAATATATATTGCAATATTTGCTTTTGGTAAAGCACTTGATATGCCAAACGGAGTGTGTTTGCACCAGGGTACGTTGTAAATACAGAACATAGTAGACTGCTGAGCTTATATCAAAAGAATCGTTGCAAAGGGTCACATCTACAACTAAACGACTGTATGGCGGCCAGGCAGCATATTTAGCCTCATCACAGTTGACTTCAGAGCCCTTTACGATTGAAAAAAAATCCCAATTAAGTACCTTTGTAATATATTAAGTCGACTAATATTTGCACCGTCCATTAGAAACACACTATGGCTTCATTAATATGGCATGCTAAGCGCCAAGATTACGTTTGGTGCCAGACAATTTGACCTGTATTGCCTAATTGTCACAACTTAACAAATGTTTGAATGACAAGTTGAATGGCGCATCATGCAGTAAATCGTTGTAACCCATAAACCGGCAGTGCTTTGCAAACTTGTTTTCAAAGGATTGTTACGCAACCATTTTATGATATATTTCCATCATGAATTGATGAATATGTATGACTCCTAATGTGATATAAGATAAAGCTATGTCAAAGAAATGTTCGTGTCCGCGTGCAATGTAGACAAAATGAGCTGAAAAAAGATGTTGTCAAGTTGCACACTACAGACAAATATTTGGGTTAGTTATCCCATTGTCACGTTGTAGTATGAGGGGGAAAAACACCAGAACCCAAATCGTCGGATTGTGTTTCCTTATATAATCTGCCATGTGATGACAATCTCATAAGCAGGCGAATCTTCATGCCAATATAATCCCCGTATCTCTGGATGGTTGAGATGAGGGTGCATATATCTGCCGTGGGTTAACTCTACTAAGTTTCCCCCGGGACTTGACAACACTAATGTAGATGGGGTAAGGGGGCGAGTTATTTTCCCTCAAACAATCTTCAAATAGTTATCCTGGTTAAAGCGCTTAATCTGTCATTATGACCTTCTTTTAAGCACCTGGTCATTTGGGAAGTTTTTCACCACATTAGATATGGGCCAGTGAGAGTGAACCCCTAGCCGTAGCGTCTTTGATTTCACGACGATTATTTGACCCACATCAATTAGACCGCTCAGCATGTCCTATCCTCCTGGATGGAAGAATTGATTCTACCTATCTCATCTGCATATCGAGATCACGTGAGAGAGAGCGCGGCAGAGCCAGGAGATCATTAGCTTGTTTTGTCTCAAGGAGTTTACACATTCTTTCGCACGTCTCTGGATTACCATGTTCTGTGACCATTAGCTTTGTACTTCTTTTGTGTCTTGGGTTTTTGTTTGGTGAACTTTTAGTAGGACTTTGGTGTGATTTGAACTTTGCCGCGTAGATCAAAAATCTTCTCGCAGGAATCGGGTGCTGACCTTTTTGGCAGTATAATGGCATAAGCCATATGATATGGCTTTCATCAGGAGCTCGCTGGCTGCGCTAACTGTGTCAGTTAACGCCCTTAACCCCGTGGTTACTGAGCTCAAGGCAGCGTATGACTGCTATCAGGATGACATAAGCATTAGGTCCGTTTGCCTCCAACGAACCCGTGGAAGACGACGCGTCCCATGTGTGAGCACAGCAGGAGGTAGGTGATTTAAGCGATAGTGACCAAGAAAGCACCAGCGCCCCACCCACTCAACAAACTTCGCTCATCTTCCTAGATAAGCTGGACAGCTATGGTAAGCAACAGAGGTCACTGGGTCTCGAATAGACGACCAGTTGGCCACTATTGTGGACAAACTGCTTACACAAGGGATGTTGAAAGACAATAAATCTTTTGCGCTGGACAATTTTCCAAAGCCAATTAACTGTGACAAATTGGAGCCGGTGCGCGTGAACCCTGATATTTATAACAGCATCAAGAAGAGTCCCGCCACGAGGACGCTATGATGCAGCGTATCCAGAACTTTTGCTCGCTGGCATCACTGCTACAGTCACCGTCCTGAACGACTTCGTTACAGCAGAGAGAGAGGGTGGTAATTGTCCCACTCCTCAGCAAACGTTGTCGGGACTATCAGAAGCAAAAAGTCTGCTCATGCACTGGATATAAGACGTAGAGCATAGTTACGACCTGAGGTGAAAGAGGACTTCAAGACTTAGTGCAGTAAGTCAGAGCCTGTTACTACCCTGCTTTTCGGAGAAGAGCTGGGAAATACTGTCAATAGCCTTAGTGAAACCACAAAGGTTACCCGCCAGCTGACTGGATACAACAGACATTCGCGTGGCGGGGCACGTGATCGCACCTTCACTTCGTCACACAACCGCTTCCCTTTTTTAGGGTCAAGCCAGCGGGGTCAGTGCCGTACCCAGCTATCCAGCCGCCATTATCGATGGAAGCGCCAGCCCACGACCAGGTGGAAAAATCTCAAAGCACAACAATGTGTAAAACTGTGTCATGCACTTTTTCCTATGCGTAAAACTTAACATATCAGTTCAGTGAGCGTCTCGCCCCGCACCTCTATAACGATGTGCATGCTGGTACAGCATTGAATGAAAAAGGTAAGATGATAAATCACATGCTACGAAGCATCTCATGTGATAATAAATTTGCTTTTATGATGTTTGAAATAATTGACCATTGATCCATTATAAACGTCTGTAGTTATGATTAAAGACTCCAATAAACAATAGTTCGTAAATAGAAAAACATGCCGTTTAGGAATAGGTAACGAACATTCAGCAAGTACTTTACCGTTGCAGGTTGCCCGGCTGATACGGCTTTGTTGTAAAATATTAAGTATTGAGCAGGTTTTGCCGGATTTAGTTGTCACCATGCTTGAGTATCATGAAGCCAGCTGCAAAAATGCTCGGTCAAATGTAAAGGGATGAATACAACTTTCTGATTTTGTGGCTATGGATAATATGATTTTATTCAACGGACTGAGATACTATGTGGTTGACCAACATATTACATGGAACAAATTGTTATTAACAATATATTTATTCCCCTGCTGTACCTCACGCATACACATCAAAACGTGCGGTATCGCCATATGATCTACAACTTTGTGGATTTCGGACATAAACCATATTATCAGGATAAGCTAAGGCTTTGTAGTTACCACGGTCATTTATTGCTGTGGTTTTCATTGGAATGTGACATTCGTATTCAATATAGAGAAATCTGATGCGTCCGTACTAAAAAATGCACAGATAAACAAGCCTAAGGCGAAAAAAAAGCCGATCTTGCTTTCAGTAATGTAATCTCCCTCGATATGCAAAAACTGTGGAGGAGCCGGAAACACAATGCCAATTGATACCAAGCAGTCGATACGTTTTAGTAATCTAACGTCAGTTAGAACCCATAGAAACCGCCATTCTTACTCTGCTTAGACTTGTGTTACCTGGGGTGACCATACTACTCACTGAGTGAAATGTGTGTTTGTTCTTCATCAGGGTACACACGTGAGAAGATTGCCCATATAATCGGCCAAACCGAAAGAGGTGATATGGTGGTTCCATATTCCCCTCTGTAACGTAGTAGACATCGATCAACGCAACGAATCATATGCAAAATAATCACGAATGAAACGATTCAGGATTCCATCCAAGAAAAACAGTTCTCGCACCGTGACGTTTAATCCATCGCCCACATTTTATGTGAAAGAAGTTAAACAAATGATTGCACTTTGACTCGGGATTGCGGGTGTTTATTACAGCTATCGTGTGTAGATAAATTCATCTGTGTTGTCTTTCAGTACCCAGATAAGGGTAAACAACCTTCTGTAATTGATTTGATTCGAACAGATATTTTCATTTCGACGTGCCTTAGTAAAGCCTAAATTAGCCAGTCCTCGTGCAACTGCGTTTTAAGTACAATTAAAAAAAGGAAGACGGAAAGAACCATGGCTCTGTAAGAACATGCACAAGTATCCTGACCACTCGAGTCCTTACATGTTTTGTCTGTGGATTGCAGACGGAATGGTTGTCTGTTCTCCAACGCAGCCGTAAATTTACCAGACAGTGTTTGTCTTTCTGGTGTTATTCCTAATCAGCATTAGATAGATCAGTATGCAATTACTCAGTAGTGCTTTTTTTTCCATGTAACCTAATTACACAAATACATATAACGAATATTCAACCATGACTGGCTATTTATGTCAATATATCTGTATCAAGTCTGACGTGGTTGCCCAATAAGGGCAACGAACTTAAAAATCCCAATATAACGAGGATGAAAAGCACTCCAAAAAATTGGGACAGCACCACAATCCATTTCATTGGATGTGTTTGAAGCATTCATTCATACGTCTTTTTTCCATGCGTGGTGATGTAATTAATCTACCCCAATCTCTACATATCTACAACCCTTGTTAACCCTCAGTAAGTCTAGACAGGCGCCACAGCGCTTCAATAGATAAGAGGGTGTAATCCAGCGGAGCGTTATTTGGAATAACCAACCGTGGCAAGGGAATTTTTTTTGGCTGTAGGGCATTTTCATTTGCTGATACAAAGTGAAAGCCTATAAGACCAGCTATAAATCACACAATGATAAACCACTTCAAGATGCGATTCGCTAACATATGCGGGCGGTAATGGTATTATAAATCGCAATTATCTATTTCCTCTTTTCAGGTCACCTAAATCATTGTAAAATCACAATCAAAGGCAATTTGAATGGTGTCATTATCCTGAAGCTTTAATCAAATTCATTTAAACGGGTAGCGATCGGAAGCGGCTATCGAATTGGGCTTTGCTACTATACTCGATGCATGAAATGTGCGTGTGTAAGCTATATGAACGCCTACCCGATGCTAGATGCTGTATATCATTAGTTATTATCAAACACGGCAGCCAGAATGGAACTTCGGGGAGTACACGCTACAACTGTTTAAAAATCTGATGATGGTATCTTGTATAAGCACAGAAAGTGCAGCCGAGAATGACTGTTTATTTTCGCGATATTTCCTGTTAAGGCTTGTAGATCAATAATTTGCGTCTGTTTACAGAGAGATGCAATTTTAACCACCACAGTCAGCATGATGCCAACTCTCGCTCTTGTTTCCATAAATGTTCTTCAATACATATAAGTATCACTTTGTTCCAGACAGTTCAGGTACATTTAAACAATTCACTGCACTGCAGACTGCATGCCTAACGTCTGAGTAAAGAGGCGTAAAACTTTACATGTGAGTTTAGTGAGTGTCCCTTCATCCACCACTTAAGCGATATGTATACTGATGCTGCATAAGATAAATGAAATATGATGATTCCATTGCTAGCATCTTGCACGATGATACAAGGCTGCATTTGTTAAGATACTTTTACGCGTGACCCGAGTGCATGCTGAAGTAATGTCTACCCTCTGTCGGAGCAAGTCTAGTGTTATGGTGTTAAAAAAGTTATATATATTAATATGAATATATATAAATACACATATATATAAACAATTACAGCATATATATATACATTTATATAAATATATATATATATATATAAATATATATATATATATAAACAGATATATATATATTTACATGCATTTATTTATATGCATATATATATATATACATATATATATATATGTATATATATATAGAAATAAAATATATATATATATATATATATATAAACATATATATATAGACATATATATATGCATATATATATACATATACATATATATATAGATATATATATATATATATATATATATATACATACATATATATATATATATATATATATATATATATATATATATATATATATATATATATATATATATATATATATATATATATATATATATCTATATATATATATATATATATACCTACATGCTAATATAGCAATAGCTGTGGGTAGATGAGTTCTACCAAAGCTATCAGCAGCAGTTTAGTTGTCCTAGCAGACACCTCATCTTCATCTTTCTTAAATTGGACATTTCCGTTGTGTTCATTGAAATGAGGAAGACTAAGAGGTATTGGCAATGAAACAAACGTGGCAATGTACAGATTGTATATATGGAGTTGTTAAAAGCTACACCGGGACTAACAGTTTTCAAATTGAATTATGTTTTGTCCTCTAGCCACTAGTGTTACAGTTAGAGGACTCGAGAATGTAATATTGCAGTAGATAGCAAGCGTTCTCAATTTATCTTTGTGTCTGTACCATCTGGCGCATCCGGGTGAAAAATGGTACACATTATTTACTATACAGTATGGCAAACCCCGTTAAAATATTTCATTAGCTGCTTACTTTCGGTTAAGGCATAAGTTAAATCTGTGATGTCGTTGCTTTTACCTGTCGTGCGCAAAACCTATCATGTGATTTATGCCATAGATATGTTCCCAACGCTGCAGCATCAGGTTCATACTTGACTTTATCAACGAATAGTATATCTGAATTGTAAATTAAAATACTTGTTACAACTGCATCGTTTTGTTTTTTTACATTAAGAATCCCTCCCTAGTTAGATGAAAATATTCTCGTAATGACTGATTTGTTTCGTCAATATCACCGAGCAAAGTAAGGCAACACACAATCTGTACTATTTTTCCATATTGTATCAACAACGCGGAATTTAATAATTGATAATTGTCATTTGTAGTCGATACCCATTTATGGCCCCGATTTATTAACCAATAAAACAAAATAAAACATGCATTAGTAAAGTAACCAATATTTATTTAGAGAAAGATGGAGGAAAAGAAATTTTGAAAATGCCCGAACACTCTAATGTAAATTGGCGTAACGCACTGTGAACGATGTTGTACAGGGATATTAAAGAATTGGTTTTGAATAGTTTTTGTCAGGAAATGATTGCCACGCTACGGGCTCATCTGAATAATTCACCGATATATGTTTAACAAAACAATGCCATATGTCCTTGCACTACAAATACGCTTTGTGCATTCATCTTTACGCAGTATACTTCCAGCTCAAAATGTGTCTGCTCGTAGTGATGCCAAAAAAACTTTTGCATTCAAAGAACAATTCTCCTTCCAACATTTTGATAAATTCGACTTTGCTCGTTTGCAGAAATTAAACCATCCTGTTGGCCAATCAGACGCGAACCGATATTACCAGATTAATCGAGGTTGCAGGTCAGTTCGCCCCCAGGTCAGTTCGCCCCCCGGTCAGTTCGCCCTCGCTGGGACAGTTCGCCCCCTGTCAGTTCGCCCCCCGGACGATACGCCCATGTTATACAGAAAGGAATATATTCAACATTCATAAAACATACATCATAACAAACATGATACAAGTCGGACTCTACATTCATACAATTACGCAATTGCATTTTGAAAGATGGAGTAGATAGGCTGAGCACGTGGATACGATCAAAGTGCTCTGCAACATGACACGTGGTGAGTTGTGAGCGGGAAGCGTCATGAGGCCAAAAACATCAGCGCATCCCACCATCTCCGTGCCTGCGGTCGAGTGTATGCTCATGTGCAGTATCATGTATGCTTTTAGTTCATATACCACTATATACTTCGTATTCTTGCATTTTTGTCATGTATGATTTATGAATGTTGAATTAAGATATCGAGTTGTATTGAGTTAAATGTATGCATGTGTGCTCTTTTAGTTCATATTCCTCTATTTGTATTGTTGCATTCATGTCATGTATATTTGTCATGTATATATATGTGCATGCATGTGTGAGCTTTTAGTTAATATTCCTCTATTTCCTCTACTTAAGTTCATATTCCTCTATTTACTTCGTATTCTTGTATTCTTGTCATGTATGTTTTATGAATGTTGAATAAAGAGCCCAGGTTGTATTGAGTTATATGTATGCATGTGTGCGCTTTTAGTTCATATTCCTATATTCTTATATTCTTGTCATGTATGTTATATTAATGTTGAATGAAGAGCCTGAGTTGTGTATCCATGTGTGCGTTTTTTGTTAATATTCTTCTATTTATTTCGTATTCTTGTTTTATTTCACCGGTTTGTTTTGATGTATGTTTTATGAATGTTGAATAAAAAAAAGCCCGTGTCGTATTGAGTTATATGTATTTTTGTGTGCGCTTTAAGTTCGTATTCCTTTATTTATTTCGTATTCTTGTTTTATTTTACTGATTTGTATAAGTGATCAATTATATCATATGCTACTGCCATAAATGAAATATACCACACATTCTTCTGCCGCTCGGTTTCTGTATCTGTACGCACTCTATCCGGGGACGATGGACGGTAGACATAATGCTTTAAATTTATTTTATATCAAGATAATAAATTCATTAATACTGTTCCTTTATTAAATGTAATATGTAGCATTCAATATATTCTGTAAAACATGGGTGTAGCATTGCGGGGGCGAACTGACCCGGGGGCGAACTGTCCCAGCGAGGGCGAACTGACCCTGGAGCGAACTGTCCCAGCGGGGGCGAACTGACCCGGGGGCGAACCGTCCCGGGGGCGAAATGACCCGATACCATTAATCGATGCCTCATGTCTACATAATGGCATCCTCAGCTAATCAATCCTTTTGTCACAAAGCTCCTGTTCACAGCAATGGAACTTTTTCTACATTTATTGAGCAGCAGAAGGCTTTGTATTTTTCTGCTTTTCAGCCCATCCGCAAATGTAAAATTAAAAGGTACGACTATTGTAAATAGTGAATTACGGTCAGGAGCAGTATCATTAAATCGGATTTCGGTGTCAGTACAACGCTGAATGGACCGAATAATTTTAATAATACAACCTGCTGAGTTTTTAGATCTCTACCGGAATACTTCACGGGTTAAGAAACTACTGCTTATTGTTGTTAAAGATTCATTACATTTCATAGACTTTAATCAATTATGCACGGTTATTGCGTCACGTATTATTAATAGTATGTCTGGTATCGCATCTAAATTCATGTTAGCCTTCCGGTAAATCGACTTAGTAAAGATTTTTAATTCCTATATTACAGAGGATAGCATCAAGTTTACTATGTGTCACCGAGCGTCTGATATGATGATTTGACTGCTTTGAACTTCAGTATTGACAGACAAATGCATTATGGATGATAAATTGGATAGTGACCGAAATGTTAGGCCGTCCGTACCTCACTTCAATCACACTAACTGCGAGCGAAAATCATCATCACTCATTAGTACAAATTCTTTGACAAACCCTTACATTATAACAATGTCTTTCTTTTTTGCTACATAACTGGTTTATATGGGTAGAAGTAATAAGTGCTACTTCAACCATATATGACAGCATATTGGGCGTGTCTCATTCTAAAACCCAGCATGCACCGGTATGTGAATTTTGGCGACCTTTATTGTTTTCTGTAACGATGTTCAATGGGCGCAATGTGCATGTTGCTTAATAATTGATTAATTTTCGAAATTGTAATGGGATAGGGTGTCAACATTTGCACTGACCGAATTATCTAGATATTCGCAGGAGAAATTCAATCATATTAACAGACATAGCTACATGATGCACAAATATATTTTGCAGATGCCTTTTTATATGTCATGAACCATACATATTTATATTTCTGCTTGCAAGTTGCATATAATACATTTTTCTGTTAATACACATTCGGTGAATGGGTCATGTGTGATATTGCGCTTGAAATCAACGCATGTTGCTGTTTGCTTGTAATTAACGTAGAACAGCTATTTCCCTCTTGCATGCTCAAGTGCCAAATGCTAAACAAATTCCTAACTTACTTAATTTGATATGAAGCAATCGATGATTTGTAATAAAATGTCTTTTTAAATCATAACATTTGCTAATAGGAAGAAGTAACCATTTTCTTTATTAGGTAAATCCCATTAACATGCATACATTCCAAGGCTCTGGGATTACACTATTCAAGGTTGGATAAACTTGTAACTTGCACCACTAAGCCTTGATATTTATTATGGTTTTGTCAATGTTCGTTTCCATCCGAAACTTCACCGTTTTGATGAGCCGCTCCAAATGGAAGGTTTACCAACACCATGATGTGGCAAAATGGCACATTTGTTAATATCTTACTTCACGTAGCAAGCATACCGCCAAAGCCATGGGAATACACGAGGGCAATCAATCGGAAAGTTATGAGACATAACGACTTCATACACAATCTATTTCATTAATGTAATCTGCAGGAAATATTTTCTCTGTTATTTGTTATTTACATTAGCAGGGCACTTACTGTCGGCAACAAGCAAATATTAGCATTCAATAATGCTGTGCTATGATCCTAGGCGTCCCGTACTGACAAACTGTAACAATGTAAAGTAAGAGATTTGTGTGGTCGAAATGATATTTCTAAGTTGGATATATCTGATAAAATTAAGTTTTTTAGCAATAAGAGCTGAAACATTTGCGACATTTGACGCGAATAAGAACTGATTTAAAAGATGTGTGACAAACAGGCTGTTCTAGATAAGATAAATTATGCATATCGCGACGTAACCAAACATTACCTTTCTCTTTATCTTGTACTTGTATTGCGACGTGGCTTGGAGGTGATGTTAATCAGTGAATATTATTATTATCACAATATTTATACTGCAGACCTTTTTATACGACCGCAGTAAGAAAAGTGAAGCCTCACAAGTAACTTATTACCGAATGTTAAGACAAAATGAAACGTTTGCGTCAAGTGATATTTTAAGGACTGGGAAGGGTCCATTCATGGACACAAAGAACGTAAATATCTGGCTTTCCATCTTCCTTACACAATGTGGCTTCGGCTTTTTTGCGCGCAAAACACATAAAACCTTCTGTTAGCTATTGTGCGACGCTCTGTCGCTAATGTTTTAGCATGTTAAATCTATAGATTGATCCCTGGAGGCAGCTGCAATTTTGCTGCTTCAAATTTGAATTACGCCTGGCCATTATACACAATGAATAAGTATATGCTCGTGTGTGTGTGTGTGTGGATGTGCAAATGTCATGGATTCTATAAATAACATTGGTACCCTCAATAGAGTTCTGAATGACATTAAGTGCAGGCGTAGTGGTGACATCGTACAGTCCATCACAGGGTATAAAGTACAATTGTGAAACGTGTTACAATATTATGGCATTAGAAACTTGGAACAAATATCGGCCAGTGGTAGATAAACATTTCCTTTTTAATTAATGATTCTTGTTGAGCTATCGTATTTCCGTTGCAGATTAGCTTGTCTATTGGTCGCGTAGGAACATTTATACACGGGGATTGTGACAGCCACTGGTTACCCCTTTATTACCATAAGAATGACTAAAACCACTTATCTACTAAGTTCTGCCAGTGCGAACGCTGATCAAATGTAGAGACCTGCACTGACATTCATAACTGATATCTGACATTCTAATTGCTCAGCAGCTTCAGTATTAACCACCAATACATGTATAGACACGGAGAAAATATATTTGAGCCCGGTGGATTGTTACTTTGCAAAGCTCGATGATTATACCATTAATGCTTGCGTTACGTTTACATTATGAATGCAACAGTTAATAACACTAACTGCATGATACGTAATTTATATGATCGATGATGGAGCGCTCCGCTGATTAGGCCGACCATCAAATGCATAGAGCATGTATTACCTGATATAGTTATCGTATGGTGATTGTTAAACTAATCGTTTTCTAGGTCAAATACAGACACCCTTTACATTTACTCCCAAGTGGAAAATATACAAGAATAGCTGGTGTAAATGATAATAAAAAATCTATATTTAAGCACTCGTAAACATTTTTGTGGATTTATCATAGCTGTTATCGCAAACGACAGAAATTTTAAGCATTACGTCTAATATTTTGCACGTTTGGTTTGTGCTAAACCTGTGGTAGGCCTCTGCATGTAAATGTCACGAAATGAATGCAATTGCAAGTTATGGTCTCAGTATTAGAGAAATTTAATCACATTAGCATGTGTTTAGCTGGTTAGTGAAATATGCACATCCAGGTGGTCATGCATACAGAAACACTATGGATGGCAATAATAAATATGAGAAGATTAACGGCAAGTACGACCTAGTCGTTTCATTTATTAAAGCCAGTCAGTTTCATTTATTAAAGACAGACCAGCAATGTTTTCCTTGCCTACTGATAACGCGTATTGTGGTGTTGTTTTTTGCACTTAATCAATTCTTCCCTCCATAATGATAGGACAGGATGCGCGGTCTAAATGATGCGGGCCAAATCAACGTCGTGAGATCACAGAGCTACGCAACGCCGAGAGGGATCACTCTAATTGGCCCAGAACAAATGCGGTGAACACCTTACCAAATGTCCAGGTGACTGAAAGAAAGACTTTGTGACACACAAAGCGCTTTACCCAGGATAACTCTGTTATCTTAGCCCATCTTGCTTTGTCAAGTACTGAGGGAAACTTATTACAGATAACCCCCAGTGTTTCATATGAACAACCATACTCGAAAACCAGCCAACAGCTGTAATTTATTGTCATCATTTTCAAACTTAGTATGGCAGTTGTTGTAGACGTGCTTCCGATGAGAATGATTGTTTGGGGAATTTCTTGTTGGATGTAGAATAAAAAGCAGTCCTGTTTCGCCCTTACGATTGGAGCAGCATCAAACAACAGTGATTATGAAGGGAAAAACATATTTGTTGTGTCGCATGCTAGGTTTACCGTGATCTGCGGTTCGAATTGTTATTCAGACACTTCTTGTGATCCGTTTAAGCCTAGACTAGCAACAACAGCTTCAGGCTAAGCGATGCGCTTTAATTCTCTACTCAACAAGCGGAGATTACGTCGATTTTATTGAAGAACGATTCATTTACGGATTCCAGCGTGTTGTGACTATGTAGACATATCACCTAGTTGAGAGGCTTGACTAAGGGCGGAGACAACAAGCTCATCAAAGTGTGCCACAAGGTTGATGTTCCTCGTGATTATCCCTATTTGCTGGTTTGACTCGAAGGGGATGACTCAGGTGATAAATAGTACAGTCAATGTGACAAATGGTGTTTTGCCTAATTGTTTGACATAGATTTACTTTACATCAATTGTAATTGACCACTTAATATCCCTAATCTTGCCATCACGTTAGAGTGTCACCTAACCCTCTATCTATCAATCTCACAGTAAGAACGACATGTTATATGGGATGCTTAACGCAAATTGGCCTGTTAATCTCTTTTTGTAAAGATTTTGTTAAAACATAATTCTTTTACTTCCAATCGGAAATATATTGATAATCGGGGATGATTGTTATATCTCATGTGGGACACAAGCCTTATTTAGAGCTTCAACTACGAATGCGTTTCATAAATATCTGCTTAATACTTCTGGCCATGGTCAGATAACTTTTTGCGCAGTACTTCTATAAAAACACATTGAGTATTGCATAAACCTGTGTATGGCACCCACAGCACTTGCTATGCTTAGCATAGCCGAATAATCACAACTCAAGGAATGTCTGAATGAAATGTTGAACGGTGCAGGGTAAAACGTTGCATGCAATGTACGGAGGGTTGCAATTAGTTTAGAATTGTGTCGGTTACTTCATAATTAATCGCCAGCCCATAAACCGGCAGTGCTTTGTCAACTTGTTCTTAAAGGCATCCGTCTAGGCCTCCGCTTAGGTGGATTGTATATATTTTAGAAATGTATTCAGGTTTCACTATGAACATAAATCAGATGTTTCCTATGCACCGTACAATTTGATGTATTCTCTTTTCTTGGAATTGGATCGCTTATCTAAATATTCGCTATGTAGGTACGATGAGGCCAGTCGTTTGCACTTAGACCATAATTTGCAAATGCATTAAATTCGTGATATTTACATGCATAGGTCTGGCACAAACCCAAAGTGGAAAATATTATAACAAAACAAGACGTAAATATACCCCATGCTTTGACAAATTTTTATTTGCGATTACATTTATGACAAATTCACAAGAACAAAATTTATCTTTTTCATTATCTTTACCAGCTATCCCTCTATATTTTCCGCTTGGAAGTATATGTAAAGTGCGTCTGCATTTAATCTAAATAAACAATTGGTATAACAATCTACATAAGAGAGCTACATAGGGCAATTTGCGATAAGCCCCTATCGTTCATGCTGTGACATTGATAGATAGAAGGTTAAGGGACGATTTGGCTTGATGGTACAATTCGGGATATTTAGGTATTGTAAATTACGATGGAAAATCTATGTGGCAGGGACCGGCGTAAGTCAGTTCTACTATGTTATTTATTATCTGAGTCAGTCTGCTGAGCTCAAACCTGTACACCAGAGAAAAGCTACAATGATTGATACATATTGAAGGCTAATCTGCTTCTTAGTGGATAGGAACCATACGATGTACTTACAATCGCCGCTAGATGATCAAAACGCAATGGGTTCATTCACCAATGCTATTAATGCAATCGCTGTTGGCAGAGTAGGGACTCATCACAATATCTGATAAGTGGAGTCCCATCGTATGTAAAGGTTACAATTTGCCGTTGTTTGTAAGTGCTTAAACACCTTTCGGATCACAAAAAAACTGTGAGTTACACTTTGATTATGTTCATACTTGGTGGATCCAGAGCTTACATTGGTTGTTTGTTTAAATTGCAATCATATTTACACCCCCTATATATATATATATATATATATATATATATATATATATATATATATATATATATAGATATATATATATATATATATAGATATATAGAGAGATATCTATATCCTATATAGATATATCTATAGATATATAGAGAGATATATATATATATATATATATATATATATATATATATATATCTATCTATATATATCTATGTATATATCTCTGTATATATATATCTCTATCTGTCTCTATATATATATGTAAATGGGGATTTATTTCTTTCTGTATTTCTCCCTCTATTTTTGTCTATCTATCTCCCTCTATATCTATCTATGTATATCTATATACATATATATATAAATATATCTATATCTATATATATATATATCCCTCTATATATCTATATATATATATGTGTGTGTGTGTGTGTGTGTGTGTTGTGTGTGTGTGTGTGTGTGTGGTTGTACGAAGCTTCTTTCTATATTGTGTCTTGCTATATAGGTTACGCATGCGATATATATAAGTATATATATATATATATATATATATATATATATATATATATATATATATATATATATATATATATGTGTGTGTGTGTATATATATATGTATATATATATATATATATGTATATCTGTTTCTATATATGCCCCTCTATATCTCTCTATCTCTCTATATCTATATCTCTCTCTCTCTATATCTATGGATTTATGGCCTTCTCCCTCTCTCTATGCATCTATATATATATTTCTTATCTCTATCTCTCTCTCTATATCTATATATCTATATCTCTCTATCTCTATCTCTCTCTCTCTATCTCTATCTATATCTCTCTATCTCTATATATACATATATATATCTATCTGTGTGTGTGTGTGTGTTTGTGGTGTGTGGGGTGTGTGGGTGTGTGGGTGTTTGTACGAAACTGCTGCCAATATTGTGTCTTTCTATATTGCTTCGCCGCTTATTACGCCAACTCTCAGATGAAGGAAGTCAGGTTACGCAACTGATAGGTTGTCAATTTCCTCTCGTAGGAAATGCCACTGACGGTAAAGGGGAGAAAATCAATGGTTAACAGTCGATTCGCTCTGCCTCTCCTGCGATGGTCAATTGATCGGCGTGTTTCATAGGGTATGATTTGCTAATTTACGTCTACGAACCACATTATCTTATTATGCGTTCTCATACTAGAGTTCATTGATGTAAATGTCAGGTAACCAAGATGTATTAATATGAGCCGGTTGCATATCTAGTAACGCTTCTGTGGTGGTGGTCTTTCCCTAATCTATTCTTCTATCGAATCAATATATTTGCAAACTTAATGTACCGTTATATACTTATATATATATATATTATATATATATATAGATATATATATATATATATATATATATATATATATATATATATATATATATATATATATATATATATATATATATATATATATAAATATATATATAATTATATGTATATCTCTATATATATATGTTTTATATATATATATATATATATATACATACATATATCTCTAGAGAGAGAGAGAGAGAGAAAAGATAGATAGATAGATAGATAGATAGATAGATAGATAGATAGATAGATAGATAGATAGATAGATAGATAGATAGATAGATAGATAGATAGATAGATAGATAGCTAGCTAGATAGATAGATAGATAGCTAGATAGCTCGCTAGATAGATCGATAGATAGCTAGATAGATAGATAGCTAGATCGCTCGCTAGATAGATAGATAGATAGATAGATCGCTAGATAGATAGATAGCTAGATAGCTCGCTAGATAGATAGCTCGATAGCTCGATCGATACAGGGAGAGTGAGAAGTAGAGAGAGAGAGATATATATAAGAGAGAAGCAGCATGCGTATTTACAAGTTACAGAGCTTACGTTGTCTCTAAAGTGGCATGCTCGTTATGTTCCCCCATTCGGTTGAAACACTGATTACTAGCACAGTTAAAATCATTTTAGACTGTGTTGATTGGTAACAATGCTAATGCAAACGCGAACGCAGTGGTTTTTATGCATCTTTTTTATCGCGTTGCAGCCAGAAAGTAAAGCAAGCAAAGAAATTGACTTTCTGCATCAATAGAAGTGGAGCCAGAGGACGATGAATTATTCTCCGACGTGGCTTCAAAAGGAATACAAATGTTTTCATTCAGTCGCTTCATCAAATGCAACACACCGATGCAATTACGAGGTAAATGACACATCACTCATGTACTACGTCAGGAGTGATTGACTTACATCGAGTTAATTGTTTACAAACTACAAAATCGCAATATATCAAAGATGATAAGCCCTTCGAAACGTAACCACAATGCATTTGTTCTTGGTGTTCTTTTAGCTTTCATGAATGTGTCGTGTCTTTTTTTAATGCTTCGTGGTGGTAACTATCTCTCCTAATATCAACATATCTTCAGCGCATGTTATCCCTCAGTAAGTCTAACCGAGAACAACGGTTGATAAGAAGTTGTAATCTAGCGGATTGTTCTCACGAATTGCCAATAAGTGATATATTTGTCATTTGCCGAAAGCCTATAAGACTGGCTCTACTTCACACACTGATAGACTATCTTGTGATGCGACTCGCTAATCCAATTGCACGGTAAAGGTACCATAAATTACAGTTGTCTTTTTCCTCTTTTTAAGTCACCTAAATCTTTGTTAGATAATTACTTTATGTCAGCTAAATCAATTACATAGGAATCAGAAATTGCTGCACAATCGACCATTACCATTGTACTCAATGAATAAAGGTGTTAGCGATATGACTGCTATATAGCATCAGTTATAAGGAACATATCAGCTGTACCTCAGGCCTACACATCAAAACGCGCGGCATCGCATTATGATCTACTCCTGTGTGTGAAGCAGACACAGTCAGTATAAGCTAAGGCTCGATAGTTACCACGGTAATTTATTTTTCATTGGAATCGACAATGAGAAATACGTAATCACTGTAGAGACATTTGATACGCCCGTGCTAAATAATGCACAGATAAAGAAGCCTGAGACGAAAAACAGTAATTTACAAAGATGCACGACTGCCACTTTCTCCCTGGATATGCAAAAACCTGTGGTAAGCCGAAAACACAATGCCGATTGATTCCATGTAGGCATTGCTTTTAGTTAGAACCGTTAGAAACCGCTATTCTTACTCTTCTTTGACTTGTGTTACTTGGGATGGCCATAATGCTCACAGAGTGAAATGTGTGTTTGTTCATGATCAGGGTACATCCGCGAGAAGATTGCGTCATACCAAAAGAGGTTAAGTGCAGCTTCGGTATTCTCCTCTCTAACGTAATAGACACTGATTGACGTAACCAATTAGGTGAATATAATCACGAATGACTGGATTCAGGATTCTATCCAAGAAAATCAGTAACCGCACTGTTACCTTTAATCAATCGCCCACAATTTATGTGAAAGAAGTGAAACAAGTAATTGGGCTATGATCTAGGATAACGGGTATTTATTGCAGCTATCATGTGGAGATAATTTTATCGGAGTTGTCTTTCAACACACAGATAAGGGTAAATAACCTTCTGTATATGACGTGATTCTAACAGATATTTTCATTTCGACAGGCCCTGGTAAAGCGTAAATTTGCTGGTCGCCGTGCAATTGCGTTTCAAGTATTTTTTTAAAAAGAGAAGACGAAAGAACGCTAACGAGATATGGCTCTGTAAGAGCGTGAGAAAGTATTCTGGCCGCTTGAATTGTAACATATTTTGTCTGTTGATTGCAGATGGAGTGTTTATCTGTTCTCCAACGCAGCCGTAAATTTACCAGTCAGTGTTTGTCTTTCTGATGTATTTCATAATCAGCATTAGATATATCTGTATCACGTCAGACGTGATTGCCCAATTAGGAGTTATTTCTATCTGTTACGAATCTAAATAAAATAATAAAACAATAAAACGAGGATGATTAGCTTCCAAACCAATTGGGACAGCACCCCTAACCATTTCGATGGATGTGTTTGAATTATTCATTCATACGTCATGTCTTTTTTCCGTGCTTTGTGATGTAATTCATCAAGCCCAATATTTACATATCTACAACCCTTGTTAACCCTCAGTAAGTCCAGACAGTAGCCACAGCGCTTTAATAGATAAGAGGGTTAATACAGAGGAGCGGTATTTGCATTTACCAACTGTGGAAAGGAAATGTGTTTGACTGTCAGGCATTTTTATTTGCAGATATAAAGTGAAAGCCTATAAGACCAGCAATAAATCACACAATGATAAACTGCTTCAGGATGCGAGTCGCAAACATATGCGGGCGGTAATGGTATTATAAATCACAACTATCTATTTCCTCTTTCCAGGTCACCTAAATCATTGTGTAATCACAAACAAAAGGCAATTTCAATGGTGCCACTAAGCTGAAGCTTAAATTAAATTCATTTAAACGGGTAGCGATCGGAAACGGCTATAGAATTGAGCTTTGCTATTACACTCCATGAATGAAATGTGCGTGTGTAAGCTTTATGAACGCCTACCCGATGCCGGAAGCTCTATATCACTAATTATTATCATACACGGCAGTCAGATTGGAACTTCGGGGAGTACATGCTACAAATCTTTATAAGTCTGATGATTGTATATTATATGAGCATGAAAAGTGCAGCAGAAATTGACTGTTTGCTTGTCGTAGCTTTTACCTGCCATGCGCAATACCTATTGCATGATTTATGCCATAGATATGTTTCCAGAACCTCAGCGTCAGGTTCATACGTAGTCATACCATCGTACAGTGTTTTTTCATTGTAAATTAATACACTTGTTATAACTGCATCGGTTTTTTTTTTACAAAAGTACCGACATTATGTTTATTATCTCTCTCTGGTTAGATGACAATATCTCCATAATGACTAATTTATTTCGACAATATCACAGAGCGAAGTCAGGCAACACACAATCGTTTCTACTTTTCCATATTGTATCAATAACGCGGAATTCAAAAAGATGTACGATGATATGTGGCGAGCCAGTTTAATACGCCCTTCCGTAATACTGTATCATCGATAATTGTCCTATGTTGTCGATAACCATTTTATTCAACGATTTATCAACCAGCAAAACAAGATAAAGCATGCAATAGCAAAAGTTACCTATATTTATTTGAAGAACGATGGTTGAAAAGTAATTTTTGAAAATGCCCTTTCAAAATGTCATTGCGTATTGTGAAGGATATTGTACAGGGATATTAAGGAATTGGTTTTGAATAGTTTTTGTCGGGAAACTATTACCATGCTACGGGCTCATCTGAATATTTTAAAGATATTTCTTGTTTAACAAAACAATGTCACATGCCTTTGCAAAACAAGTACGCTTTGTTTATCTATCTCTAAGCAGCATACCTGCAGCTCAATTTTTATCTGCTTGAAGTGATGCCCATAATTCTTTTTTATTCAAAGAACAATTCTACCAATAAGCCCTCCAACTTGTTGTTAAATTTGAATTTGCTTGTTTGCAGAAATTAAACCATCCTGTTGCCCAATCAGAGACGAACCGATATTACCAGATTATTCGATGCCTTATGTGAATATAATGGCATCCTCAGCCGGTCCAAAGGCACATTTGTCAATATCGTACTTCACATTGCAAGCATAACGCCAAAGCCATGGGAATACACGAGGGCAATGAATCGGAAAGTAAGGAGCCACAAGTACTTCATACAAAATCAGAAACCCTACCTTTGCACTTGATTCAGTAAATGTATCCTGCAGGAAATACTTTCCCTGCTATTAGCAAATTGCATTAGCAGGGTACTAACTGTAGGCAACTGAAACTAATAGGAGGCTACAAGCAAACATTAACACTAAATAATGCTGTGCTATGATGCTTGGCGTCCCATATGTACCAACTGTAACAATATGACCTTTATGTAAAATGTGATGAAGGGGATGGAGAAAAAGCATGATGACAAATATGCTGCACAACATATGCGAATATATAATTAGTTGTCATATTTTGATACAAACCGCTAAGAGAAGGGAACTCTTGGTTAATCCTCACTGGAGGATCTACTGAACGTTTGGCAGGCTGACTTATTTATTAGGAGTTATTGCTTGTATAATCAAAAACTGCCTATTGTCAATGTGTCGTCCATGTCATATCACGTATGGAGAATAAATCGCAATTCATGACATTATCCGATAAGCCATATTGATAATATGCAAGCCAATTAATTTTTTAATGATTAAAATTTTTAGATAACCTTGTATTCAACAAATTGTTGATCATGGCGTTTGTTGCCAGCGTCCAGGCAAAAATGATCCCCATTTGGACTGTTTTGGACCAAGCTGATAACCGATGTGATTAGCCAGAATTGTAAAATAAGAGCTTTGTGTGTTCGAAAGGATATTTATCCGTTGAATAGATATGATAAAATGAAGTTCAATTATTCAGCCTTAAGTGCTGAAAAAATAGAGACGTTTGAGGCGAATAAGAACTAATTTAAATGGTAAGTGACAAACAGGCGGTTCCAGTAAAGATAGATGATGTATATCTGCGACGTCGCCAAGAATTTTCGTGCTCTTTATCATGTATTTGCATTGCGACGTGGCTAGGATGTCGAGTTAATGAGTGAATATAAACATTATCACGAGATTTATACTGCCGGCATTTTGTCCGTCCGCAGTAAGTCAGCTACAGCCTCACAAGTAGCTTACTACCGATTGTTGAGACAAAATAAAACTTTTGCGGCGAGTGATATTTAATTGGTCTGGGAAGGATCCATTTATAGACACAAAGGGAAAATTTAAATATCTGGCTTTCAATCTTCCTTACACAATGTGGCTTTGGCTTTCTTGAGCAAAAACACATCAAACCTTCTGTTGGCTATTGTGCGACGCTCTGTCGCAAATGGTTTATCATGTTCAATCCATAGATTAAATCCCTGGAGACAGCTGCAAATTTGAATCAAGCCTGCCCACTATACACAATGAATAAGTATATACGCGAGTGTGTGTCGCGAATGTCAATGATTCTATGAATCACATTGGTACCTTCAAAAGAGTTATAAATGACAGTAAGTGCAGGCGCAGTGGTGACATAGTACAGTCTATCAAGTAGTGGTGCTAGTGTCATGAATATAGATTCCCATCGCAGGGATATAAAGTAAAATTGTGAAATGTGTTATAATGCTATGGCATTAGAAAGCTGCAACAAATATCGGCCAGTGGATTGAAAAGCATTTCTTCTAAAGTAAATGATTCTTGTTTGGCTATTGTATTCCCGTTGCAGATTAACTGGTCCATGGGCACATTTATGAAATCATAGACGGGGATTGTGACAGCCACAGGTTGGCCCCTTATTACCATAAGAATGACATCAACCACTTATCTACCTAGTTTTGACAGAATGATCGCTGATCAAATATGGAGCCCTGCGCCGACATTCATAACTGACATGTGGCTTTCTAATCGACCAGTTATTTCATTATTTACCCCCACTACAGGTATAGATAAAAAGCAAAATACATTTGTGCCAGTTTGAGTTTCAATGTGCACAATTAACATGTATCTTTTATGAAAATAGACCCAGTAGGTTGACGCTCTGGCGAGAAATGTTGCTAATGAATTCCAAGAGTGTGTTGGCAATCAAATTGCCTGATTTAATCAATGATACATTTTCAATTTACCACTGAACCATTCTTGGCATATTTTTCACTAACAAACTGCTGTAACAAAGCATAAAACATGCCACAAAATAGATATCACATAGCAGGAGAATATATTCAAACGCGGCAGAGAATGGATTGTTATGTGCGTACTCCAGCTGGAGCATGAATTGTACATGAGGTACAAGTAACAGGTAAGAAGCAGTAAAGGTTGACCAATCTTTTGCAATCTTCAGTGAAGCATTAAAGCAGAAGCTTTTTTTTTCCTTTGGGAAAGTTTTATAGAAGATGTCTGATTGGTATTGGCTCAGCAACAAAGGGGCCACGTTTTGCCACGTGACACCTGCTCTTATGCATTCTGACCATTTACAGTCAATTTACATTTTTCAATGCTGGAACTGCATCAGACATATGTGACAACCACTTAAACAAGCAGTTTTCAAATGGAATGATGTTTTATCCACAGGCAGCTATTTGCATAGTAAGATGCTTCGAAAATGCCTCATGGGTAGTTAAGCATCCCACTTTGTACCAACTGTACTCAGTTAACCGATCTTATCGCACCATCTGGCACTTCGGCATAAGACGTAACTACACCTTATTTTACATACGGGATTTCACACCCCGTATGCTGTCCTCGATAAAATGCTGCTTAGCATAACAACAGGTAAAAATCTCTGACATTATTGAATTACCTGTGATTGTTCTACATGAGAGTAAACATGATATTTATATTAATAACCTAAACAGGTTAAAAGTCATACAGTTTCATTACTGCATCACTTTTGCTGTCATATATCGAAAGCTCTGTCAATATTCCTATTTAGAAGTAACAGACGAAATACTACCCATTACCTTCTCTTTCGGTATATACGTACATTGCCAAGACCGACTGTGCGTGTTTTATATTGTTATATCACTTAAGCTTCATGTACAGTATTACCCCTAGATCATATTGATGTGAGGCTGGCACCCATGTTGACAGGGGCGTAGCATTTTTTGTCGAGGCTATAGACGATGATTTCATGGCCTACTAATTATATTGCTTGAGAAACTGATTACAAGCACAGTTAACAGCATTGTTGTCTGTGTAGGTATCAAATTCTGATCGCATTGCTAGTATAAACACAAAAAGGGTTGTTTTCATGCATGCCATTCATATCGTTGCAGCCGAAAATGAAAGTAATGCAACACATCGAAATTGACGTTCTGTAGCAATAACAGTGGAGCCAGTCGATGCATTGTTCTTCAACTAGGCTTCTAAAGGAATGCATATGTTTTCATTATGCCAAGTCGCTCTATCAAAATACAATACGACGATGCAATTATGAGGAATATGACATTTAGCAAATTGCTCATGTTCCACGTCAGAAGTGAATGACTAACATTGAGTCAATTGATTAGTAACTCCAACAATCACAATTTATCGAAGATGATAATCTCGCCAAAACGCACCACGATGTATTCGTTATTGGTGTGTCTTTGCGTTAATGCACGTGTAATGTCTTTTGCCTACGCTTCGTGGTGGTAACCATCTATCCTTGTATCAACATATCTACAACCCATGTTATTCCTCAGTAAGTCCGGCCAAGAACCACAATAGAAAAGAAGTTACAAATGTAAAGCCTATAAGACAGGCTATATATCACACAATTTTAAACTACATTGGGATGCTGCTCGCTAATCCATGCGCACCTTAATGGTACTCTCAATTTCAACTGTCTATTTCCTCTTTTCAAGTCACCTTAATCATTGTAAGATAACAACATTACTCTAGTTGAAACAATTGGATAGAAATCAGAAGTGGCTGCAGAGTCGACCATTACTTCTGTACACAAAGAATAAAAGTGTTAGCGGTATGACTGCTATTTATCATAAGTTGTAACAAACACATATGTCAGGAAAACCGGTAAGGATGTACATGGTGTCACGTTGTATTTCATGAGTTAAAGTACATTTGTACAACGTACTGTGCTGCATACTGATTAATCTTCTTACCAACAACGCGCAAAATTTGACGTATCAGGTCAGTGAATGTCGCTCCTTGCACCTCTTTAACGAAGTGCATCCTGTTACTGCACAAGATAGAAAAAAAGTGAGATGATTAATCACATGCAGCTAAATGTCTTTTACGATAATTCAATTGCTTGATCTGTCCAAGTAATTCAGAGTTGCATTATTTATGATGCTGTGGAGGATCGCCTGAGTACATACGAGCACATCGGTTACCTTCAGCTGCCGCTGCTCAGGTGGTAGGTTGTTGAAACCAATTGATAATTAAGGGAATGATTTTGTTCCAAAGGTATGCGTCAACAGTACGAATGCCATCACTCATAAGCCTGACACTTTGGTTTATTAATACAGATACCAAGGCCATATCATATTACGTGCAACTCGTACAAAACTAATCGTGGCGCTGCACACGTTTGCGGCGCATATCCGGGAGTGCTTTGTTGCTTTCATTCTACACGTATCTGGGCTGGACACTTGCAAAACGTTGTCAGCGTGCATATATATCACATTATTATCATCGATAATGCTGCGAATGGTAGCAAGTAAATGCTTTATGGAAACTATGAGTCACCAATACCAGCGCTGTGATTAGAATGTATTTACCAACGATGAGTCATGAGCCACGAATAAAACTTTTACGTGATTCACCCATGCGCTTTATTCGTTATCTTGGTGAGCGGTTTTGCAGATGAATAGCATTTGATGCCACCATAATGTCGCTAGGTTGTTATACAAGTTGCTAGCATAAGCGACCGCATGGTTTTGAGTGAATAATTAGTTTTGCGAGTTAATTGATACATACATGGAAGCAATTACCGGATGCTTTATCACCAACACATTAACCTGCCAACAGTTTCCTAGATGCACTATGAATTATGCACAGTGTGTAGCATATCCCCTTCAGACGACCATGCCTGCTACTGGGAGTCTATTTCCCGCGATTGCTAAATATTCGTGAAGCGACTGATCTTGGTTATACAATCGGGAATATGACAATTATATACATTAGCAGGTTTAGCATAATGACCTGTGCTGGGTTTTACTCAATGTCTATAAGCTCTGTGATATATGCCAAACGTTATATTAGTACAGGCTGTTCTTGTGTATGTTTTCAAGGTATTTTGTGACTACGATCACATATAAGCTCGGTCAGACATTGAGTGTGAAAACTACACGTTGCAATCACAAGTTTGTTATTGTTATCCACATTCAAGATTTATCTCATTTTATCATTCAAATAATCACCCCAACCCCCCTCCTTTCAGTCGGTCCACACTAGGGTGATACCCAGCAACATGACTTACATATGGATTTGTATGAAATACGTGTCTTCTCAATCAGCACAAATACTTTGTCTAATCAAAACCTGACCTCTTTTATGTTGTTTTTTCTATAACGAATGCTCACACACGGGTTTTGTATATATTTTAAACTATGCGTTTTTATGAGATATGAACCCAGCAAAGATAATTTATTGTTACCAGAGTAGATATGATATGAAATTTATACAACTTATTAACCTCTCATCTCGTTGGTCAATGCGGTAATTCACAGAAGTGTATCCTTAATGTAATCCCAAAACGCCACTGCTGTTTGACGGGCTTGCTAGGATGGCATGGCGGTTACATTTCAATGAGCCTCTTGAGAACAATTCCTATTACCATAGTAACGCTGTGCATTACAGATTGCGGATAATCGCTTGTTTTAGCTTCTATTTTTTTTTAACTGAAATCAGACTCATTCCGTCTCAATCGTAGGCCAAGCCAGCCTGAACGTTGCCAAATTGCGTATGTCATTAAGCTACAGCCTCATTAGTATGCGACCTTTTCTATCTCGTGCTTAGTGAAAGGTCATAAACAACACGGTGAATGACTCAGTAAATCACGTTTGCAACTGATATAGTCTTCTAAATGACTGCAAACAGAAGCTTTCTGGAGAGCGATTCACACAACATCTGTGTCCATAAAAGGATATATACTGCCAACATTCGTGGTAAAATGAGAACACGCGAACAGAGGGAATTGTTGTTTTGCTGCTCCATTGAGCACCGGCGACGTCATGTAGGCGTTTTCGGTAGCATACTGTCGCGAAGCTAATTTTTCATTATGAACGTTTGTAATTATAGCTGAAGTCTACACTAAATTAAAGTTCGTAAATAGTAAAACATGTCGTGAAGAAAGAGATAACAAACTGACCTTAACGTTGCATGTTGTCTGCCTGACATGGTTTAATTGTGAGCTAGTCAGTATCGATTGGGATAGAGGGATGGTGGTGGGTATGGCATGTGGCAGTTTATATTTATATGGAGCCAGGGAAAAGGCTATAAGAAAGAGGAGACACTGACCATTGGTGATAATGTACTTGATTTGTCACCCTACAGCTAACACAAAGAGCCCATGTTATTGCATGGGTGATATCCTGTGTGAATACATTGATGACTAGCATATGCTTGTTCCCATGTTTGACTATCATGAAGATATATGGCACAATGCTTGACTAAATGCAGTTGGATATATCCCACTGTATGTGTTGATGTCGTTCACTATACAGCACCTGTTTACGCGGCTATTGCGCCATATGTATTTATTCAATGAACTGCAATATTATGCGGTCGACCAAGGATGGTTTATCACGTGGTACACAATGAGGCAATGTATTGAGGGGAACTTATCATTTTATCTTCTAAATAAGTTATCATCCAAAATTGATTTGTACCCCAGCTGTATACATCAACACGCGCGGCATGGCCATATTAAGTGCTACTGTGTTGAGATAGATTTTGACATAAATCATTTTATCAGAATAAGCGTAAGCAGGATAGTTACCATTATCCATTAGAATTGACAATGTGACATTCGTATAAACTGAGGAGAATCCGTGCTAAATGATGTACGGATAAACGAGCCTAAGACGAGGAGCAGTAGATCATGTTTGCAGTAACATGCGAAAATGTACGAATGTGGATTTCACCCTAGATATGAAAATACCTAGGGAGAGCCGAAAAAACATTGCCGATAGATACCATGCAGCCACTGCCTTTAAGTAATCTGACGCAAGTAAGCATCCACGGTAACGGCCATTGACTGGGTGAAATGTGCATTTGATCATGATCAGTGTACATACGAATATTGCGCATATAATCAGCAATAACGAAATTGGTGGAGTTGCTTTTCAATGTTCTCCTCTGAATCGTTGAAAATATCGAATTATACAACCAATATGGCGCAATATGATCAAGAAAGGCAGAATTCAAGATTCATCCCCAAAAATATCCTCTAACCTTAAATCAAGTAAATATGAAAGAAGTAATACAAATAATAACGCTTTGACCAGGAAATACGGGTGTTTATTACAAAACCATGTGGACATAAATTCAGCTTAGTTGCAAATGTCTCGGATAAGAATAAACAACCTTCTGTTACTCGAACAGATATTTGCATTGCGACAGACCTCAGTGAAGTGTGAATTAGCCAGACGCAATGAAATTGTACTTATGAAATATAGAAGACTGAAAGAACTTTATCGAGATATGGCTCGGCAAGAACGAGTAAAAGTATCCTGGCCGCTTGAATGCTTACATGTTTGCCTGTTAATTACGGGTGAATAAATCTACCAACCTGTCTCTCTTGTGTGATTAATAAATCAAAATGCAGTTACTCAGTCATGCCCTTTTCCTTCTGCCAGAATATCAAAAATTCACAAACCCACAGTCTCTTGGGCCTTCCTATTAATGTCAAAATACGATGTTAATTGACTGTATCACGTCGGAAGTGGTAGCCTTATAGAGAGTTATTTCAGTTCATAAGTAACCGATAAATCACTATGTTACGAAGATGATAAGCATTCCAAAATTTGAGACCAGCTCCATCATCAATCTGTGTGTTAGAATCATTCGTAAATTAGTCATGTCTTTTTCCAATTTTATTGGACTAACCAATCGTGGCAAGTTGAACTTTTTTGACTGTCCGGCATTTTTATTTGCAGACACAAAGTGAAAGCCTATAAGGTTACCTATCAATCACACAATGATAAAGTACCTCGGGTAGCGATTCGCTTATCTATGCACGCACTAATTATATCATATATCTCAACTATCTATTTCCTCTTTCCATGTCACCTAAATCATTTTTAGATCACAAACAAAACAATCTCTTTGCTTATTTCTAAAAATTTAAATTATATATAGATGATCTGTTGCGCTGCATAATAATAGCAACTCTACAAAAACAATAAGCAGAATTGCTCAATATTGCTTTTACAGGAGTGCCCCCTAAATACCATAAGAACGAATTAAACCATTTATCGACTTAGTTTTGACAGGGCGAAGGCTGATCAATTTAGGAGACCTGCACAGACATTCATAACTGATATCTGACTTTCTAATTGATCAGTAACTTCATTATTAACCACCAACACAGGTATGGACACAGAGAAAAATATATTTGTGTCAGGTACAGTGTTTCTGTGTACGATCAGCATGCATCTTTGAAGAAAATAGACCTAATGTGTACCACACTTGACCGAGGGATACAACTGATGTATTCCGGGGGTTTGCTGGAAATAAATTTATCTAGTGCCACATTTGTCAAGTCTACGATAAGTTGAATGATATTTGCAGTTCACATTATCTTGCGGTAATTGCGAGTTTTGCCCTATTACAAGCTACAAATATACAATGCGAACAATAAATGGCTGTGCTTTATGCGCGCTTAGATGAGGCATATCCACAAACCTTGTTGAATGAACCATGTTTTGCGTAACAGAATCACATAGCTACAGCAACATGTCATATTAGCCAAACATTAATCAAATGCTATATGCATCCGTCTCGGGGTTACAAATTAGTAACTATTTCGCTTGGTCAACATAACAGTGCTGTCATTCATTAATCTTCATGTGTGTCACAGGTAATATTCATTTCAAAACACAATCACACGATGGTATGCGCTTCGTATACTCGCTACTGAACTCAAGTAAAAAAAAACGTCCGTCGGCTCTTTGGTATATTTAAGTTTGAGCGGTGGCACACAGCAACCTTTTACATAGCAAGAACTTTTACTAGCAACCCGTCAAAAATTTAGTTATGACAGAGTATGTGATGCGTTCGAAAACCGAGAGTCTTTACGTTTAACATTTATTATTTTAATGAATCTCATTCTTATAAGTGATTACTTTTGAACGCCACAAACAGCGGCAGAATGCACAGGATGCTAATTTATTTGTTCAGTGTGTTTTCCCTGTCATGGTTAGGTTGCATACACACATTCACCCATCAAAAACCAAAGCATAAAACCTTAATGGATAAAGTAACTATAATATGTACTACTGAACAGTTTAACCATGCCGGTTATTGCGCAAACTATTCACAGTTAAAAGGGCAAATCTTGCAATCGAACACTGACTAATTGGTACCGTACAGTCATATGCATGTTTACAGCGGCCTTGCACCTAAATATTGTAATGAAATTTGTATCAAAACCAAAAAAGAAAAATTACATTTTGCACTCAAATAATGGTTGCTCTTTAAGAATCAGTCATGATATAATGATACAGTTAGCCGCGTAGTGTTTTTTCGGATACGATTTAATTGCACTGTGAGCGAACTCATAAGATTACTATGACAAAATTTAACTGGTCCTTTGTTGTACCATTAACCGAGACACATTCCGCGATTTCTCTCATTAATGAAAGTTACATGAGTGTTCTTATTCAATTATATATCGCTAGCGCCGATCATCTTTAATACTATTTTTTATCCAATTTCTATCATAATGAGATGTGAGCTCATTCGGAACACAGTTTGTAATTGATGGCAGAAGAAATAATCAAATCAAGATATGTGTTGAAGCAAAGCAGAATTAAAGACGATTACAAAGCACATCTTAGCAATTAGTGAGTAACGACCGGAAGCATTGTTGGTCATATCGGCATCAAGTGTCAATAAAAGGCTAAATAAAATGAATGATACTATCAGCTTGGTACGTATATATATACTTTGGCGCTCATTATGGGGCAGGTTATGCTCTATACGATACCGTTTTGGATCATTTAATTGAATACATTTGTAATGATCAGCATCAATATTATTATAGCAGGATCGGACACAAGATAAGATGGTAGGGGTAATAAGTACAGTATACCAACATATAGGCTCTTTCTTATGACGGGCAATATGTAAACGCAAGCTTCTTTCATCATCCATAGGGGGTCATGGGCGTGGGCTAAGATGTCAAAATAATTCTTCCTCATCCATCGTTAGAGGTCACATATGGTATCCTTGTTTCATACAATCAGTACGGAAAACGTTGCGGGTAGCTATACTCCTCAATGAATGACCGTAACTAAAGCATGGTTTCAATGATGCATACAGGAACGGCTTACATCGAATATAATGTCAGATGACGGTACGCCCCCATCCGTCTTGTCACATCATCTGAAACACGTATGCACCTTAGTGGCTGAATGGAGAGGCATTAAGATGGATGGGTTAATAAAGTCTGCTTGTGCAAGTAAGCACTATAGGAACAATGGTAGTTCCTATGCCACCATCATTTTCACCGATAAGTTATTTAGCTGTTACAACTTGCCAGTAGCAACAGCTTAGGCAGCTACTGCTTATATCAGTTGCTATTAGATGTACCTTATTATTGAGTGCATCCACTCATTGGCATGCTGGTAATTAATTAGGCATACTGACGGCAATAAGCATGACAAAATAACGCCGCCTGGCAACTAAGCTCGATGGTCATATCGTTAATGCTTACGTTACGTTTACATTGTGAACGTAATAACAAATCTAACTAACTGCATGATATGTAATTCATACGATCGAGGATGGAGTGCTCAACTGATTAAGCCGCCCACCAAATGCATGTATTATCTGATATAGCTCTCGTTTGGTGATTGTTTAACCAATCGTTTTCTAGGTAAAATACAGACACCCTTTACATTTACTTTCATGCGGAAAATATATAAGAATAGCTTTTGTAGATAATAAGAAACAATCAAAATGTAAACGCATGTAAACATTTTCTACTATACTATTATACTACTATAAAAACACATTGAGTATTGCATGGACTAGTGTATGGCACCCATAGTCACTTGCTATGCTTTATTTTTTCCAATAACGCAAAATAGAACGACATCATGTAAAAAAAGCTTATATCAGGTCAATTAAATTACATCGATAGTTAGAAACCAACCGTCCGAAAACTCAGACCACTCTGTAAATTAATTTATATAATTCATTTGTCGCTAGGAGGGTTTACAGCAATTAAATCATCACATCAGACACTTGATGACCAGCAATAAAGCGTTTAACTCTTTCTTTAATGTCATGTGACCAAAATGCATCATTTTAAATCGAGAATAGAGGTCGTTATTTTACATGATATTTTATGCTTTGCTGCCTTTTCACAAGTTAATGCCGTACGCTCTGCTAACTTGGCGCATTCTAATTTCGATTTTACCACAAAACTTTAATTAATGACATATGTATCAAATATCCTCTCGTTTTACCTGTCCATAGTGGATGAAGTAATGTACCACAAACGGCCGATTCAAGATATTATATACTTGACCTCAAGCTTCCGACCCCTCTTAATTCCTCCCTCTTCCATCCCTTCCTCTTAGAACTCGACATAGCTATTACATTTACTCCTTTAAGGGTTCAGTTGTCCACTTACCTTATACAGTGTAGCCTGCTGATATGCCAAATAGCCGACAAACAGCCTTATCTACATGTATTACTTAACAGCCTATAAATGGTTTTGATGATATACCAATTCTATATATATTGCAATAATCTGGCATAGCATTATATATGCCAAACGGAGTTTGTTTGTTTCGGGGTACGTTGTCGATACAGTGCATATTACGCTACTGTTCTTATATCAAGGGAATCGTTGCAAAGGGTCACTTCTGCAACTAGACGGCCATATCTTTGCCAGGCAATATATTCAGCGTCCTGTCAGTTTACTTCAGAGCCTTTTACGACCGACAAAAACGTTTAAGTACATTTTAAGTCGACTAATCTTGCACTTTTTATTGGATGTACAAGACATGCTCAGCGGCAACCGTACTTCGGTCGCTAGATGATATAACCTGTATAGCCGAATTGTCACAAGTCAAGGAATGTCTGATTAAAAAGTTGAACGATGCATTATGCAGGATAACACCTTGCATGCATTGTACGAAGGGTTGCAATTAGCTAAGGATTTGAGTCGGTTACTTCATAAATAATCGCAAACCCATAAACTAGCAGTGCTCTGCGAACTTGTTCTTCAAAGGTTAAGCATCCGTCTAGGTCTCCGCTAAGGTGTGGTGTATAAATGTTCGCAATGTATTCAGATCTCACCAAGGACATAATCGTAATTAATTAGAGGTTTCCCTTGCATCTTACAGTTTGATGTATTCTCAGTTCTTGGATTGGATTGTTTATCTAAATATTTGTCACGCAGGTGCGATGAGGGCAGTTGTTTGCACTTATACTGAGACCATAACTTGCAATTGCATTAATTTCGTGACATTTACATGCATGCGCCTGGCACAAAGCCAAAGTACAAAATATTGTAGCAAAGCAAGACAGAAATATACCCCATGTTTAGACAAATTGTCATTTTCGATAACAGCTATGACAAATCCACGAAAATAGTTACAAATGCTTTCATTCCCCACCACCCCCATTGTCTTCATCAGCTATCCCTACATAATTTCCGCGTGGAAGTTAACGTGAAGTGCGGATGCATTTGATTTGAAAAACGATTGGTTTAACAATGTACTAAAGAGAGTTACATCAGATAATTTGCGTTAATCCCCTGCCGTTCATGCTATGACATTGATAGAGAGAAGGTTTTTGGACGATTTGTCTTGATAGTACAATTTGGGTCAATTAGGATCAAAAATGTATGTGGCAGCGACCCGCCATAAGTCACTTTTCAATTTTATTTATTATCTGAGTCAGCGGCTGCAGCTCACACCTGCTCACCAGAGAAACAATTATTGGCAAATATCTAACAGTTGATATACTCACTAGTGGATAGGGACCATAGGACGAATAATCGACCTTGGATGATCACAACGCGCTGGGCTCCCCCTTCATTGTAATCAATGAAATCGTTGCTGGTAGAGTAGGGTCTCATCACAATTCCTGCTTAGTAGAGTCCCGATGTATGTTTAAGGCTGAATTTTCTATTGTTTGTAATGACGTAAACACCTGACAGATCAAGCTGTGAGTTTTAGTTGTGATTATGCGCATACTTTGCGAGGTCCGAGCTTCCTGTAGTTGTTTGATTGGCTTGCTATCACATCTATATTGCATGGCGTTGTTGAACCGTAAGTTTGCGCTGCCTGACCTTTCTTGGTCTTGTAAATTTAACCGCACAGGTGATGGAGGATACTGATATCATAGCATTATTCAGACACTTTCCACATTCACGATTGCTTTCAGATTAAAACTATATCAACTACAAAAGTATCGAATTGAAATAAGAATACAGATGAATAATTGTTTACAGTATGACTGTCCAACTTACCGAAAACATGGTCGTAAGCTGTTTATGACTTAACTGTGTTTTAAATTTTATAAACATTTCCGATAATGAAACTTGTTTAGAACTGTTCACTGCTTGGGCAGCTTTGCTATATAATTTAGTTCATGCTTCAATTTCATTTTTTATGCGTGGACACATGATATATTTTGCATAAGCATTTGTCATTACTTACTAGCAACTTAATAAAGGCTGCAGAGTCGACCATTACTAATGCACTCAATAAGCGGTATGACTGCTATATAGCATCTGTTATAAATAATACATCAGTCAGAAAAACTAGTAAGGGCGTACAAGCTATCAGCTTGTATTGCTGGAGAGTTAAAGTACATTTAAAGAACATGCTGAGTTGCATACCGATTAATATGCAAACCAAAAACGCGCAAAAACTTGAGGTAACATGTCAGTGGGTATCGCACCTAGACCCTGCTCTACGATGTGCATCCTGTTACTGCATTAGATAGATACAAAATTATGATGATTAATCACATGCCGCAAAGTTTCTGATATGATAATTGCTTGAATCTGTCCATGTGATTCAAGGCTGCATTATAGAGTACATACGAGCACAGCGGTTACGTGCTGCTGTGGCGTCTCCGGTGGTCGGTTGTTGAAACTGATTGATGATTAAGGGAATGATTTTGTTCCAAGGATATGTGTCCACAGTACGATTGGAAACATTCAAAAGCCTGACACATTACTAATACAGATACCAAGGCCATATTATATTACGTGCAACTCGTACAAAACTAAATGTAGTGCTGCGCAAGTTTACGGCGCATATGTGGGAGTACTTTGTTGCTTTCATCCCACGCGTATCTGTGATGGACGCTTGCAAACCGTTGTCAGTGTGCGCATGTATAACATTATTATTATCTTTATTATTGCAAATGGCTGTGGACAAATCCTTTATGGCAACAATGAGCCACAAATACCACCGCTTTTTACGTGATTGGATTATATTTATCATCGGTGAGTCATGAGCAGCGAATAAAACCGCAACGTACTGCGCTTCATTTTGAGCGTCTTTGCTGATGAACATCATTTGTTGCCACCATTAAGCCACTAGGTTGTCATACAAATGGCTAGTGCGGGCCACTGCACGGTTTCTTATCCCCTTCAGACGACCATGCCCACTACTGAGAGGCTTCATGATATATGTGATATGCTTGTATAAAGCCGTATTGACAAGGAAGTCCATTACCCGCATTTGCTTTGACCCTAAATGTTCGTGAATCGACTGATCTTGTTTCAAAAATCGGGAGTATGACAATAGTATGCATAGAAAGTCCTACTGGGCTGCAGCCTTGCGTTAATCAAGGTCTATTACCTCTGCTATCTACGCCGAGCGTAATATTAATATAGGCGGTTCTTGTGAATATTTGTGTGAACACTACACGTTGCAATCACAGGTTTATTATCGCTGTCCACATTCATAAACCACAGTCAGTTGATGCCAAATGAGTCATCCATATACATATTTCAGCCTCGGTGCATCTTTACTCAGAGCCGATTCATTCCCTCTGAATCGTAAGCCAAGCCAGCCTGGGCGTCGCCAAATTTTCGATGTCATTAAGCTACAGCCTCATTTGTATGCGACCTTTTTTATCTTGTGCTTGGTGAAAGACCATAGTCCTTTTGTTATATGTTTTTCAATTGAATTGACAATTGGACAGTCGTTATAACTAAAGAGAAACCTAATGCGACCGTGTTAAATAACGCACAGATAAACAGGCCCAAGGCGAAAAACAGTCGATCCTGCCTACAGTAAAGTGCAAAAATGTACGACTGTCGCTTATTCCGAGGATGACAAGCACTCCACAAATTGGAACCAGCACCAAAATCCAAATCGGTGCGTCAGAAGATTACATTCATAAGTCATGACTTTTTTCCATGTCTTGTGATGTAAATCAGCTACCGCAATCTCGACATATCAGCAATCCTTGCTTTTCGTCAGTAATCCCAGACAAGAGCACGGACTGTCAATTGAAATAACCAACTCTGGCAAGCTAAATCTTTTTGACTGTGCGACATTTTAATTTGCAGACATAAAATAAAAGCCTATGAGGCTACCTATAAACCACGCAATGATAAACTACTTCAGGATGCGATACGCTAATCCATGCTGGCGCTAATGGTATCATTTATCACAACTATTGATATCCTCTTTCCATTTAACCTAAATAAATGTTAAATCACAAGCAAAAGGCGATTTGAATGATGCCATTTAGCGGAAGCTTTAATCAAATTCAATCAAACGGATAGCGATCAGACACAGCTATAGAATAGTACTTTGCTATCATATTCTATGAATGAAATGTGCGTGTGTTAGCTATATGAAGGCTTCCCGGATGATGGATGCTGTATATCATTAATTATAATCAAACACGGCAGCCAGATCGGAAATTGGGGCTACAAACAATATTATCTGTTTGCTTTAGGTATTCAGCCCATCATGTTTCCGATAGTTCCTGGTAAAGCATTTAGATCAATATTTTCCGTCACACATGGTTCATATTGACTCTTTACTGAATTTTTACAGTTGAACACCAGTGTTCCTGATGCAAAATCCGTCTATATATTTGTTTTTAAATATACATTGACATCACTGTGCAACGTTAAAGTTGTTTTGTATTTAGATGACCTTGTGCGCTGCATAATGCATGCCTCCCGATCATCTGACTAAAGAGGCGTAACAATTTACATATCAGTTTGGCTACGGTTATCTCATCATCCAATATAGCCTTGTGTACCCCGGTGATGTATAAGATGAATAAGATTCGATTGCCTGAATTTTGCAGGTGGTACAAGGCTTCTAAACATAAGGCTGCATCACATTAGATACTTTGAGGCTTCCCTGTACTGGGGCTAGTCTAGTGTGTTGGTGGTAAAATTTATCGATGATAAAAGCACCAAAATCCTGCTTTATCAATACAGTTACCTAACGGTATGATGTGACGCATTTCTTTCCATTGACAAGATCATCAATATTCATCAGATTTCGTATATTGTTATTGGTTCAAGCATCGATTACAGTCTGAATTCTAAGGTAATGTATGATCTGCTGCACGTCGCAAAGGAGACTTAGCCCTTTGCCATATGCATGTAACAGATACCTTACCCGTTTAATATGTGCGCATCATATAACATCCTAACAATGATTTCAAACTAGCTATAATTGTTGATAATCTAATTCTAAGTACAGCGCCTTCGAATGCTGCTTCTAATCAAATATGGCTGTTGTATTTGCTCGGCAAAGAGGTTGGAAAGAACAATAAGTCACTGCTATTTTAATATGGAAGGACACGCATGTGTATTTCACGAATATAAAGATAACCAAAAAAATCAAAGAACGTTTTGATAACTCTCCGAATGTAAATGATATTTGTAAGTATCATGATGTATAATGTCTGTGTTGATTGACTGACGCAAAATATATATGTTTTTTTGTTGACTCTACATGTAGCTGATCGAAGACAAGATATTATCAATGAAATTTCATTCGACCGACTATTGCATATTGCATTAAGGACAGGTGGTATCTGCAGTGGCTATTTCAAAGGCATAAACATCCTACGGAAATAATTGTTGGCAAATTGTGCAATATATATATCGAGGATAGAGAATATTTGCACCTCTATAAAAACAATAAGCAGCATTGCTTGATATTGTTTTGTATTTGCGGGAGTCTCGGATTGTTTTTATTTTATTATGTACATGTCAATGCGCTTGCATGCAGTTTTCTCTGATACTCTAATCATATATAGTACTGTCATAGTGCTACAGACGTACCTTATGGAATAGCGCATGCGTCTGGCCAGTACACTTGCAAAACGCTGTCAGAGTGCATATATAATACATTATCATTCGTAATGTTGTTCCGAATGGCAGCAAGTAAATGCTTTATGGCAAACAAGAGGCACATATTAAAACGGCTTGTTACATGACGGGAATATATTGACCATCTGCAGGACTTGGAGCAACGGAAGAAAACCTTGCTTGATGAACGCTTGGGCGACATTCGATATCCTGCTGAGCTGTTTTGCTTGTGTATATAACTTGCTAACATTGCGAATCCACAGGCTTAGGAGCCATGTTTTGTGGTCAGAGTTTCTATGGTCCCCTCATTTGCATACGCAGCACTATTCCGATGCTAACAAATGCCTGGGAGTATTTGCAAACTTTGCCGATAGTGTAAACGGCAATCGAGGGGGGGGGGGGTGTTAACAGGAATGATTGGTGACCCGATAGATATACTCCTTTTGATTTATTGTCATAAATTATATGTTACTGGATGTCGTATATAGATTGTAAATGATTGCCTTTTTTTTTGTTTAGAATTAACCCGTAATACAGTACATACACGGAGCCGTCACTTTTAAATTGCAACGTACTAATATATGTGTTTGATAGAATGATTGCTAGTCCATCTGTAGAAGCTGCATCACTTATTGTGATGCGCATAACTCTTGAGTTTGGGCCTGTAAAATAATTTGTAGATACATAATTCAATAGTCCACTTACGCTGATGCTGATTATGACATGAATAATTATAAAGATGGTGACAAAGCTAACGAGGCGCTTGATGATGATGACATTTTTGGTCATGGGGAAAAATATCATAATGATAACGGTGGCAATTTCGGATGAACGCGGTAATCATTATTAGGATACATACAAAAATTTCAAATATGCCTGAGAACAAGTAAGCGGCGTCAGGCTTGTGGTAGTCTACTGCTAGTTGGTTAATGGGCACTAGAATTTCCTGAAATGACTGCAGTCAACACACCTTATTTACACTCTTGTGAAATGCTTATCATTTATTGCTGCGACCAATTTCATGTCAAAAGATATTCACACGTGTGTAATCAATGCCCAACATTCCGTTCTCTTGTTGCATGCTCAAGCACAGTGTATTTACAATACGCGACGATAGCAATGAATACGAATGAATATAACAGCGAACATACCGTATATAATACATCGTAATATATCGTAAAAATGACTAGTCTGCTTTGATAATATAAAATAATAAATGACTTTCAATAAAATGTCTTCTCGAATCAAAAGAGTTACGAACGGTGCAGGTAGCATTTTACTTTTTGGAAAGATTCCATTCGCACGCAGCATAACTAAGGCTCTGGTTTTACATAATGTTATGATAAACTATTTGTACTACCTGAACCAATCAGTCAAGGGGTTGGTGAATGGTTTCTCATTACTCTTCCGCATGCGGCTCCATTACTATCGCTCTATTAGGATCCAATGCTATTTATAACGGATTAGTTATCGTCTTCCACACTTTAATACATTTGTTGTTACTGAGTAAAATGCGCGTATGTTGGCGATGCAAATGCAATCAGTACAGAAATATTCAATCAGCAACAAATAGTTTATCTACGCTGCATTATTCTTATTTGTTTTAGTTATAGTGACAATGTACCATACCTTGGCACATTTACAGTTCGGACGAAAACAACTATCGCTCTATCATTGCTATTTCTTTTATTTTATAATTGATTGTAATTTATTGAAGTTGTAAAGGTCCTGTTGGGGTCCTAATCATTTACTGGGTGGTTTGAGCAAGCACCGATCTTACCATTAGTATATTTAGAAATCGATTATTAGGCAGAATACTACCACCAAGCTTTGCTTATAATCCTTTATTTTCTGAATTAGTGGACCCATTCCAGGTAGAAATAATATTAATCAATTGCATATCAAATTTTACTGCTATATTTCATGATCGATTAAATATCAAATGCCTTGATCGCAATATATTTTGCAGTCGAGGTTCAATAACATTACACGAATGAGCCGATGCAGTGTGGTCTGATTTATAGATAAATGCGGTCAGTTGCCGGTTTATTTGAAAAATGCTGTTCGAGGAACGGCCAAGGTATATTGTGGGCTCTGATCTACGTTTTAAAATTTGTCTCACATTGTTACCAGTTTCTTTTAAGTAATATGTTTTGGAACTTATTTATTTAATTGAATGGCGCATGGCCTATTATGACTGCCCTTAATATATAAACAGTATCTGTGGAATATACGCTATTTGTTTGAAAGTAGGGGTATATCGCTGCATGTATGATATTATATCAGTTCTTTTCAGTTGATTGACATTTTATGCCATCTATCACAATCTCTTTTTGTATATATAATAGCCGGTGCGGACAAGTACTCATAATTTTTATATATAAGTACCAGGTTGGATGGGTGTTGCAACATTACCTTAACATCCTGTACGGACTTTCCAGTTCACAGGTAAACCCCATCAGATATTATAAATATTGACATCATTGTCAACCATTTTCGATTGTGCCACTGTTCTTTGGTCAACGGTGCTTTCTAATATTTTGGCAATATTGTTGATGGTTTGTAATGTTGCCGCGTGCATTATTCTTTGCCATAGAGAATGGCACCATCCAATATGCAATGAAGTTTGTTAGGTGATTTATTCGAGCTTTTGTGCTGGCGCAAAAGCAATTACTAATTTTGTTTCGTGCGATACAACTGGAATTACTATGAATCATATCTGTCAGACTGGTGAAGTCCCGAAAGTAACTAATGTCGCTAGCAAATGCATTCCTGTGCGGCAAGCAATATTCCCGTATTAAAAGTTCCATTATCAGAAACAAATGTCAAACCTAATGGCAGTCCCACATTAACTGCTTCTAAACTGGAACTAAGTCAGGCCATCATACCACTGAATGCGTTCACACTCGAGTGTGTGTGTGTGTGTGTGTGTGTGTGTGTGTGTGTGTGTGTGTGTGTGTGTGTGTGTGTGTGTGTGTGTGTGTGTGTGTGTGTGTGTGTGTGTGTGTGTGTGTGTGTCTGTGTGTCTGTGTGTCTGTGTGTGTGTGTGTGTGTGTGTGCTACTGAGGCTTCATAAAATGAATAATAAGAAATCGTTCATAGTGGACAGATGGATTTGTTAGGCATACACAGATTTACCGCGGATGTTTCGATAGCTATTAAACGATTATGTTCTGACCTGGCGTGTAATCCCGATTTATGGTAACAATCCTAAGGACACTTTGTGCGTACAAAAAGGCTAAACGGTACTTAAGAATCCTACCTTTTGTCAACAGGTATGTTTAATATCACTGTGGTGAGTGATGGGAAACGTCCTGCATAAAATATTACTATTGGGGTGTGGGTGAGATTTCAAAATAGGAACTAGACAATTCAATTTGATATGGTAGTTTTAACCTGTTAAAATGGTCTTAACGCTTGATCAGCAACATAATGCAAACGGGCTACTTTAGCGTTTAACAAAATTTGTCCTGCCCGGACCGATATAATAAGGTCAGTAATAATGAAAAACGTGCATAAACAAACTGAATAGTTACATGATCGTCTCTAAGCCATGTACAAATCACAAACCAGCGATTTAACGAAATTGGAACATTGAATGACTTTATTCGTTGTAAAACCCTTACGTCCGAAATAGTTGTAGACCTGATGGTTATCGTTATGTTTCCTTGTAATCAATCAACAAACATTGATCTACGTTGAAGGCTCAATGTAATACATCATTTTCGTGAAGAGAAATACTTATTTAATTGATTTTTCTTAACAAGACAGTAATGCTGCAGAGGCATCTAACAGAAAAACCGACGTGATATACGCTGGCGTTTGAAAGGCTGATTATTGCATAGTCTATCAACGCGTGAATAGCATTGCTATTGGCGCGCATAGTGGAATTTATGCTTTCCCGCCTTCTTGCACTAATTCGTAATTTTACTTTCGTGCTCATTGTCTAAGGACCGTCAGGTGGTTTTGTAAAGTAGGTGCGTAACCTATCATGTTATTGTTCTAATTAACAAATTGCATTTACGATTATTAAACAGACGTGGCAATAACTGTGACAGCGGCAGAAATATATATATATATATATATATATATATATATATATATATATATATATATATATATATATATATATATATATATATATATATATATATATATATATTCATGTATATATAGATATGTATATATAGTTACATATATATGTATATATATATATAACATATATATCTATGTATTTATATGTATAAATATCCCTTTATATAAATATTTATACATATATATATATCTATTTCTATAAGTCTATAAAGATATATACATGTCTGTATATATAACAGAAATATGATTATACTTATATAAATATATATATATATATGTATTTATATAAATATATATATATATACCTATCTATATACATATACATATATCTATATATATCCCATATATATATATACATATACGATATATATATATATAATATATGTATATATATATATATCTCTATCTATATCTATATCTCTATATATATATCTCTATATCTATATATCTATATATATGTAAATATTAGCACCAACGCGACCTTTGGTAGACAAACCGCCAACCTTTCGTAGACTTTGGTCCACAAAAGTATATACTGCTATGTCCACATAAAGTCAATGCACATTTTCGTTCAAAATGTTTGGAAATATTTTGGTTTGACCATTTTAATATGATAGTCTAGTCTGAGTAATGTTCAAAGATAACCTTTCACGAATTATTTCAGTGAATTTTGAATATTATATCAAAATCAAATTTTAGCAACTAAACATTCGTTGACATAACGCAAAAAAAGTCCATAACTTCTCTATTACCATATATACTTTGACCCAAATGGTCACAATAATGTATACACATGACTGGTAAATATATATATTTGAAGTATTGAGATATTTAATTTATTTTTAAAATTTTATTACCGAAAACTTTTTTTTTTCATTATTCAACAACATTGAATTATATCGTATAAGGCTGTGTGATGTCAGGTGGCGCAACACATTTTTGATCAACAGAGCCAGGCCATATCTATGCATCGTAAAGATTTCAGCAGATTATATGCAGTGGTGTATGCATGCTCTCTTTGAAAATAATTGTTCGCGGTTCGGAACAAAAACAGCATACACAGATCATCAACATCCACATAGCTGTTACGTAATAAGTAATTGTTGCAATAATTAAATGCATAATTCTCCAAAATAAGCCAAGGTTGGAGATTCAAATATATGCGGCTTGTATAACAATGGATGGGGAACAATGGACGGGGTACACCAGAAATGACGCATATTGCATCGCAACATGCTACAAGACCATCAAGTGTCAGGCACAAAAAGTTCAACAGCGCCAGGCAATATGACATAATATGTGATAACGAACCAAACAACCGGCCCGAGGAAGCTCAAACAACGCGAAGTAAGTACACAATGCACAGTTAACTGTTTGAACAGTTAAGGCCCAGACAAGCGAAGACAACTTCAGGCTTTACGATGCGCTTTAAGTGTCAACTCAACGCGCGGAGATTCCGTCGATTTTAAGGAAGGACGATTTATTTAGGAAGTCCAGCGTGTTGTGATGATCTAGATATATTACCTAGTTGACAGGTTTGACTATGGACGTCGAAAGTAAGTTCATCGTTGTGTACCATTCCACTTGCAAGATTGATGCTTCACATGCTTGTCCCTGCTCTGCAGGTTAGACTTGGGGAGGCTGACTCAGATAATAAATAATATAGCTTATGTGACAAAAGGGCGGGTCGCTGCCCCGTGGATTGTCTATCCAAATTGTTTGACATAAATGTGCTATACATCAATTGTAATGGACCACTAAATATCCCATCACGTCAGAGTGTCCCCAAACCCTTTATCCATCAATGTCTCATCGTGAACGATGTGGGCATATTCTGTGGGATGCTTAACGCAAATTACCTATGTGTACCTCTTTTTATTTTTAAAACATAATACTTTCACTTCCAAGACGAAATATATCCTTATTTGGAGATGATAAGTGAAGATACATGGGAAAAGCATGCGTTTCTTAAATATCCGCTTCAGACTGCTGGCCATGGTCAGACTTTGCTGGTGCCTTGCTGCTAAAGCAACGCATTGAATTACAGGTGATGCGGTGACAGCACCAACAATACTGACCTACACATGCGACGCACCTTACATTCTAATGCTTCCACAACTCAGCTCCTCTGACAATAACAGGTTCATAATTGCGGGTTATCTAATGTCAGAGGGCATGACATCCGATCAAATGACATTATTATAGATCATTGAGTAACATGACGCAAACAATACCTATTACCTGTAAGGTCCGGCCGTCCCCTTAGCTTATATGGTGTACCATCTTGATATGCCAAACAACTGACAAATAGACTAATTATCAATGAGTAGTTTACATCGTTCACATGCTTCGGATGATATACCAGTTCAATATATATTGCAATATTTGCTTTTGGTAAAGCACTTGATATGCCAAACGGAGTGTGTTTGCACCAGGGTACGTTGAAAATACAGAACATAGTAGACTGCTGAGCTTATATCAAAAGAATCGTTGCAAAGGGTCACATCTACAACTAAACGACTGTATGGCGGCCAGGCAGCATATTTAGCCTCATCACAGTTGACTTCAGAGCCCTTTACGATTGAAAAAAAATCCCAATTAAGTACCTTTGTAATATATTAAGTCGACTAATATTTGCACCGTCCATTAGAAACACACTATGGCTTCATTAATATGGCATGCTAAGCGCCAAGATTACGTTTGGTGCCAGACAATTTGACCTGTATTGCCGAATTGTCACAACTTAACAAATGTTTGAATGACAAGTTGAATGGCGCATCATGCAGTAAATCGTTGTAACCCATAAACCGGCAGTGCTTTGCAAACTTGTTTTCAAAGGATTGTTACGCAACCATTTTATGATATATTTCCATCATGAATTGATGAATATGTATGACTCTTAATGTGATATAAGATAAAGCTATGTCAAAGAAATGTTCGTGTCCGCGTGCAATGTAGACAAAATGAGCTGAAAAAAGATGTTGTCAAGTTGCACACTACAGACAAATATTTGGGTTAGTTATCCCATTGTCACGTTGTAGTATGAGGGGGAAAAACACCAGAACCCAAATCGTCGGATTGTGTTTCCTTATATAATCTGCCATTTGATGACAATCTCATAAGCAGGCGAATCTTCATGCCAATATAATCCCCGTATCTCTGGATGGTTGAGATGAGGGTGCATATATCTGCCGTGGGTTAACTCTACTAAGTTTCCCCCGGGACTTGACAACACTAATGTAGATGGGGTAAGGGGGCGAGTTATTTTCCCTCAAACAATCTTCAAATAGTTATCCTGGTTAAAGCGCTTAATCTGTCATTATGACCTTCTTTTAAGCACCTGGTCATTTGGGAAGTTTTTCACCACATTAGATATGGGCCAGTGAGAGTGAACCCCTAGCCGTAGCGTCTTTGCTTTCAGGACGATTATTTGACCCACATCAATTAGACCGCTCAGCATGTCCTATCCTCCTGGATGGAAGAATTGATTCTACCTATCTCATCTGCATATCGAGATCACGTGAGAGAGAGCGCGGCAGAGCCAGGAGATCATTAGCTTGTTTTGTCTCAAGGAGTTCACATTATTGGTGGCCATGACCGCCTCGGATGACCAAGAGTTAGTTAACTCTAAGCCTGAACATAGTGCCAAGCCAGTTTCTGGCAAGTGCACGTATAAGAGCTTAAAGGCAGAATCTGTAGTGTCCGCGGACTTTGCTCGTCAAAATACTGCATCTTTAAAGAATACACAATCAAAAGGGCTTTTGACCAAACCGTCCGGTAAGGGCGCCAAGCCTGTTGCTTCGCAAGATGATATGGCTTTCATCAGGAGCTTGCTTGCTGCGCTAACTGTGTCAGTTAACGCCCTCAACCCCGTGATCACTGAGCTCAAGGCAGCGTATGACTGCTATCAGGATGACATAAGCATAGGTCCGTTTGCTTCCAACGAACCCGTGGAAGACGACGCGTCCCATGTGTGAGCACAGCGGGAGGTAGGTGATTTAAGCGATAGTGACCAAGAAGGCACCAGCGCCCCACCCACTCAACAAACTTCGCTAATCTTCCTAGATAAGCTTGACAGCTATGGTAAGCAACAAAGATGTCACTGGGCCTCGAATAGACGACCAGTTGGCCACTATTGTGGACAAACTGCTTACACAAGGGATGTCGAAAGACAATAAATCTTTTGCGCTGGACAATTTTCCAAAGCAAATTAACTGTGACAAATTGGAGCCGGTGCGCGTGAACCCCTGAGATTTATAACAGCATCAAGAAGAGTCCCGCCACGAGGACGCTATGATGCAGCGTATTCAGAACTTTTGCTCGCTGGCATCACTGCTACAGTCCCCGTCCTGAATGACTTCGTTACAGCAGAGAGAGAGGGTGGTAATTGTCCCACTTCTCAGCAATCGACTATCAGAAGCAATAAGTCTGCTCATGCACTGGATATAAGACGTAGAGCATAGTTCCGACCTGAGTTGAAAGAGGACTTCAAGACTTTGTGCAGTGAGTCAGAGCCTGTCACTACCCTGCTTTTTGGAGAAGAGCTGGGAAATACTGTCAATAGCCTTAGTGAAACCACAACGATTACCCGCCAGCTGACTGGATACAACAGACATTCGTGAGGCGGGGCACGTGATCGCACCTTCACTTCGTCACCCAACCGCTTCCCTTTTTTAGGGTCAAGCCAGCGGGGTCAATGCCGTACCCAGCTATCCTCTCGCCCTTATCGATGGAAGCGCCAGCCCACGACCAGGTGGTAAAATCTCAAAGCACAACAATGTGTAAACACTGTGCTTGCACAGGCTGAGGTGAGAATTTTACTCGGGCCGGCAACATTAAAAACCACTTTCATGGCTGGGAGGCTGTCACCAGAGACCCGAACATTTTGAACATTGTACGAGGTCTATCTATTGAATTTGTTTCTAACACCAGTGCAAAGGTATGTTACACTACCAATCAAACCCAATTGCTTATACAGTAGTACAACATGACAACTGTATCGTATATTCGAGAGATGGGAGGCAGTCACTCTGTACAATGTAATAGCATAGCACATGACATTTAGACTTGGTGTATATAAAATCAATTGTGGATAAGTGCTACGCATAATCCCGGGATAGCCAATGTTGAAGCTGACAAAGAAAGCAGCCTCTTTGACGATAAGACTGAGTGGAAGTTAAACCCTTGCGCTTTTATGCACTGTGTAGAACTGTGGGGACAGCCCGACATTGATATGTTCGTTTCACGTTTAACGGAACAATAAATTCCTATGCCTACAGGAAGAAGGCATTAGCAAACTAACACAGGATATTATTATCACGTCATGGAGACTAGGCACAAGAAAGCAATATAGAGTATACCTCAATAAATGGAACACATTTGCTGCAGGTCACAATATAGACCCTCACCACACACAACGCCGGCCTGAGATATAGCGGCATCAGTACGGCAAGATCAGCCTTATATCATCTATAGTACAGCTGTCAAAATCAAACCACACCATAGCCTCGCATCCTCGGATAATTCGCTGTGTTAATGGCGTGTATCTGACGCGTCCCACCCTTCCGCATATATTCACTCAACATGGAATGTTACTTTGGTACTGGAATACTTAAAGGCCCTACCACCAACCTGGATTTTTGCTCAAACTGTAGTCGTTCAATCTGGTAATGCTCTTCTTGTGGAGACCCCCCCCCCCCCCCCCCCCCCCCCCCCCCCCACCCCCACCCCCCAACCCCCCCCCCCACCCCTCCCCCCCCACCCCCCTCCCCCCCCCCCCCCCCCCCCCCCCCACCCCCCCCCCCCCCCCAACACCCCCCCCCCCACCCCCACCCCCCACCCCCTAACCAAAAAACCCCCACCCCCAACCCCCCCCCACCCCCCCCCCCTCCCCCCCCCACCCCCCCACCCCCCCCCCCCCCCCCCCCCCACCCCCCCCCCACCCCTCAGACCACCACCCCCCCCCTCCCTTCCACCACCCTCCCCCCACCCCCCCCTCCACCCCCCCCCCCCCCCCCCCACCCCCCCCCTCCCCCCCCCCCCCTGGGATGACAGAGGTCAAACAGGTCAATGTTAGACATCAATCGATGACGAGCACGGAATATCATATGGCCTTATCATCATAAACTCATCAACACAATCCAAGGCCTGGATAACCACAGCAAACCATAGAGCTGACCGCTTATCCCGTCTGACAGTCCAAATGCATCCAAAGAAACTGCAACCTTACT
>CM067356.1:57302081-57312718 GCA_034190875.2 Urechis unicinctus | reverse complement strand
CTAACTGTGCTACGGCATGGGATACTGACACCGTTTATGTTGAAGGTGACCAAGTTTCGCATGACGGCTCAACGTGGGCTGCGGGTTGGTATACTCGTGGCGAAGAGCCAGGGACGACAGGTGAGTGGGGCGTTTGGAAAAAGGTTTCAGAAAGTTCATGTGGTGGTGAAAATCCAGATCCAGGCGGTGACTTAGAACTTCAAGTAGCGGGCCTACAATCTGAATACGCACCGGAGAACGGCCATGTACATTTAGAGGTGACACTGACTTCAAGCGAAGCACTTGATGTTACAACAATGGTTATAAATAGCGCAGGTACTGTTGTTGAACAGGAGAAAGTGAACTTGGTTGATAGCCGTACTATTACAATGGATCTCTATGATGTAGCCGAGGGACAATACTCATTTGAAGCGGTTGGTAAGGCAGCCGACGGTGAAATAGTGATGGTAAACAATTTATTCTCTGTAAAGGCAAACGGCGGCACAACACCACCTCCAGGCAATTATCCTCCATATGTTGCGGGTACAAGTTACGCAGCGGGTGACATTGTAATGGGTAGCGACAATGCCTTATACGAATGTAAGCCTTGGCCATACACTGCATGGTGTGCAAGCCCAGCTTACGCCCCTGCAGTCAGCCAATACTGGCAAGATGCTTGGACAAAGCTGTAAGCTCGTTAGAAGTTAGTGATAAGATAACAAACAACGATAGAAGAGAGGCATTTTGCCTCTCTTTTTTTATCTGTAGTTCTTAATACAGTTGGTAGATGTGGAAGGCCGAAAGTTAATGAGACTAGACATTGCTAAAGTCGTTTTTTAAGCTCAAATCAAGTAAATCATGTTTGCTTTAGATCAAAATAAGAGTGATTATCAATTGTATTATTTATTGAGAAAATGCACTATGCGTACACTGAATTTTATGTGATCTAATTATTTAAAAAATGAATATTGCACAAGTCGACCTCAATTTATTAGTCATCCTCAAACACCTGTTAGAAGAGAAGCATGTTTCTAACACGGCATTAGCTCTTGATATGAGCCAACCAACAGTGAGTCGTTCACTGCAAAAAACTGCGAACGGTATTTAACGATGACTTGTTGGTGAGAGCGGCATATGGCTATGAATTGACGCCAAAAGCAGAAGCGATTAAGCAAGATTTGAATTCGGTACTGACTCGGTTAGAAAAGTTGGTGCATGGCGATGTGTTCGAACCTCACAACAGTGACACAACGGTTCGATTTTTCGGCCTTGTTCCTCAAGTGTCACACTTGCTTCCTAAAGTGGTCGCGGAGATACGTAAGCAAGCACCGAACATGATTGTCGATATTGATTCTATTCCTAAAAGACACTTCGACCCTTTGTTGTCTGGGGATGCACACTTTGTATTGTCGACTCATGAACCATTGAGTTCAGAACAGAACCTGTATCGAATGTTCGTGATCAGTCGCGATTACCGCTTATTGATGAATAAAGACCATCCCTTGGCTGATAAAGAAATTACGGTCGATGATTTGCTCAACAGTCATCTTGGTCAAATTTCTTTGCAAGGAGACAAGAAGCTCTCAATTGAGAGTCGATTTAAAGATCTCGGTTTGATTGATAAGCAACGTCAGCTCTCGATTCCCATCCAGTTGTCGAATTTTAACGTAGCGCCTGACATGGCGGAAGCGACCGACATCATCTTCCACTTGCCTACGCCTTTTGCACTGCAAGCTGCAAAGCAGAGGAACCTCATTTGTAAACGCGTTCCTAAAGCACTTCGCCACCCATCTGAAGATGTGTATTTATACTGGCATAAACGTTTTCACAACGACCCAATGTGTCGCTGGGTAAGGGACCTCTTAAAGAGGTTTATGCTTAGCGAGCGGCTTTCAGCGCAAGTTATTAACCTTACTATGGCTTTAAATCTGATATTAATAGGTATGTAAAATGTGAGCTTGGTTATTGAAAGATATTGAATATGCTTATTTTTATGTATGTGAATATTGAATAGCGAAAATCAATTTTTGGTATGAAACTTTCATTGATAACAATGGTAAGTGAATGTCTAATGCAAACCATTATCATTACCAATCACATATAAGAATGCATATCATGTCTGAGAGATCTCTTTTAACTCGCACACCTTTATCGATCGCAATTGCTGTTCTTTGTTCGTCACTTTCGGCTAACGTGTTAGCGGAAACAAAAGTGACTGACACGGATGAACAGATGGTTGTTACGGCGACTCGTACTGAAATGGCTTTGAAAAAAGCACCAGCCTCAATGTCGGTTATCACTGCCCAAGACATAGAAGACAGCCCTGGTATTACTTTGGCTGACATCGTTGCTGAGTCAACCAGTGTGGAGTCTGATTTTGACAGCACTCGTGCTGGTCGTCAGATGATCTCGATTCGTGGTATGGATTCTGATTATACGCTTATCATGGTTAATGGCCGTCGTCTAAGTTCAGCAAGCGCGATTATCCGCGGTAACGATTTTGACTTATCTACTATTCCAGCTGACTCAATTGAACGTGTTGAGATTATTCGTGGCCCAATGTCGGCGCTTTACGGCTCTGATGGTATGGGCGGTACAATCAACATCATTACTAAAGCACCAGAAAATGACTGGAGCTCTACAGTAAGCATGGATAACTCATCCCCTATGGATGGCAACGGGGGACAAGAATACTCAGTTGGCTTAACTACTTCAGGTGCGCTGATTGAAGATGAGTTATTTGCTCGAGTGTCTGTTAACCAAACGAGCCGTAATGCATGGCAACCATACTCAGGTACGCATAATTCAGGTTACGATCGTGAAGATGTAAACAGCATTAGAAGGCCGAGATACGCTGAGCATGTTAGCAAGCCTGACATGGCATGCAACAGACAACCAAACTCTCGATTTCGACTTTGGTTACAGTGATGACGAGCGTGAATCTGCCGCTGAAAGTTCTAGCTCAGTGATTGAGTCCAATACTCACGTGGTTCGTCATAGCCAAGCTATTACACACAGCGGTTACTGGAGTTGGGGCGATACTCAAGTACGTTATTCTCGCGAGAACGTAACGGATAACGATGCAGCCGATTTAGGAAAAACAACTTCAGCAGCGATATCGAAGAACTGACTCAAATTGTTGAAGCGTCTGCAACGACTTATCTTGGCGATAGTCACACATTAACGTTTGGTATGGATTACCAACTGAGTGAGTTGACCAATAAAGAAAACCTAGTGAGCGGCACGTCCGAAGCGTATCAAGGTGCATTATTTATTCAAGACCAATGGCTAATGACCGAGCAAACTGACAGCAACGATCGGTGGTCGCTTAGATAAACATGAACTTTACGGCGAAGAGTTTAGCCCGCGTGTGTACCTTGTTCACCAAACTACCAATGACTTAATCATTAAGGGTGGTGTCGGTAAAGCGTTTAAAGCACCATCATTGACTCAAAACCAACCTGATTATCAAGTATCAAGTTGCAAGGGAGGCTGTGCTCTGGTTGGTAATGAAGATCTAAAACCTGAGACAAGTTTGAACTACGAGTTGGCAGCCGTGTACACGCAACCACGTTGGAATGTAGAAGCTGCGTTATTCCGTAACGAAATCAATGATCTGATCGACAGAACAGAAGGTTATTGCCCACAAGGTGGTGATTGGAACGAAAGCGCTCGTCAGTGTGAAAATCCTGATGGTTCATCAACGGGTGAACTCGGCGCAAAAACATACGAGAACGTAGCCGAAGCGATCATTCAAGGTGTGTTGAAATTGCGGGTCAGTACCAAATTTCAGACGAGTGGGGCGTATCGGGTAACTACACATATCTAGATACGGAAGATAAATCTACGGGTGATGAACTTCTTGAGCGTTACAAGCATTCAGGTTTAGTTAAATTGAGCTGGAATCCTACGTATGACCTCAACACATTCGTGAGTGCGCGTTACCGTGGCGAGCGCCAAATCGAAGCCGATCTAATTCAAGATGCTTACACGACGTTAAATATTGGTACCGTTTATAATGTGAACGATTCAGTACGTCTGCGTGCGGGTATCTCGAATTTAACTGACGAATCAGTATCAAACGAACTAGAATACTTAGGTTATGTTGAACAGCCACGTACTTACTATGTTGGTATGACCGCTGATTTCTAATCCGTCTGTTTGTAACTCGATAAATAGAGCCTGATAAAATAACGAACCCACACGACTTAACATCGTGTGGGTTCTTTAGATCTAATGCTCATACATTACTTAGTTAAATAATGTCGGTAATGTAAGCTAATAAGCTAATAAGCTATATAGCTAGGAATCCATTAGGCTTTGACGCAAGTTATCAGCGCGTTGCCTGAAATTAGATCCCAAGGCAAAAGTTTGTCGTAATCGTGTTCGAAAGTATGAACCTCAAAATAGGGCTTCAATATTTCGAACAGCGCTTTGAAGTTGAACGCCACCATTGGGTGTTCATCATTCCATATTTGCGTTTCACTGCGGTCGTTTTTCAATGCTGAGTTTCAGCGCTTGCTTATCACCTTCGCCAGAGTAATACCAACCTGAACGGAACGTAAAATCGTCTTGCGCTTGTTTGTGGTATGTCGAACAAACAGATCGTTGCTGATCTTATCTTTATCTACCACGTTAAAACAGAATACACCGCCAGGTTTAAGCGCTTTATGAACGCTTGTAATGCACGCTTTCAAATTCTCGATGCCATCGTTGTAATGGATGGAGTATAAGAAACAAGTGATCAGATCTAGTGGCTCAGATACTTCAAAATTACTCATATTCTGCACTGAAAAGCTGGCTTCTGGGCAGCGAGCTTGAGCGATGTCTAACATTGGGTTGTTCAGATCAAGCCCACTACTTTGGTAGCCATAGTTAATGAAGTGACGAACGTGTGGGCCGGTGCCACAACCAAGGTCTAAGTGAGTTTTTCCATCATTTCCGAAAATTTGATGTAGCCTACGAACACAGTTACTTTGCGCTTGGTAGTCAATATCGACACACATTAAATCATAATAACCCGATAGGTCGGTGTAGAGTGCGTTGGCGGACATAGTGGCCTACAGCATTTGCTGAAATAATTGGGGTGGCGCATAGTAAACTAGAACCTAAAAATAACAAGCAAAATCTTCGATAAATTCATGTGTATTCAGTACTGTTCTTGATGACTAGCCAAGCACTTAATGACCATGCCACCAACAGTGTGAGCATCGGTATCGTTAGTCAACTTAAAAAAAATCGTCAATATCTAACATTTACTAGTTGGGATGTCAGTGTACAACTTTCCTTTTGTAAGCTTACCCTGATAGCGTCTAGATAACGCTTTTTACTCGGTCTTGGGTAACCGAAGATATGAGCGTTCTGATTGTCGACATCGATTCTTCGGTGATTTTGAAGTGTCATACGCCCTTGTGAAGAATCGAAATTCCGACAAGGTATTACGGCGGTTAAATCTAGTTAGATACCCATATCGACCTGACTGCTTATTTTTCATTGAAAACAGGTGCTTTAAGCAAAAGCTAATGTCGTGCTCGTGCTAAGACTTGTCTTGTTGTCATGTATGTGTCAAAAAGGGTACACGAGAAATACAGCGACACTCCATCGTTACAGTGTGTTATTCGCTAGGTATTAGGATAGAGTAATTTTACGGTATCGAAAGTTGATTAATAATTTATTAAGGAAAATGAATCAGTTTATGGAAATAAAAATTGACGACTTGTCGGGTGGAGAAGTGATTGCATTGCTTGAAGAGCATTTGGCGGATATGTATGCGACATCTCCACCAGAAAGTGTACACGCACTGGATATTAAGGGTTTAAAGTCGCCAGATGTTACCTTTTTCAGTGCTTGGAAAGAGAACCAGTTACTTGGTTGTGTGGCAATCAAAGAACTTGATACCCAACACGCCGAACTTAAATCGATGAGAACGAGTCAGTTTGCAAGGAAATCCGGTGTCGCAAGCAAACTATTGCAACACGTTTTGGAAACCGCAACGGCCCGCCAGTATCAACGTATTAGCCTAGAAACCGGTTCAGAAGTGTACTTTCAACCTGCTCGTAGTTTGTATGAGAAGTTTGGCTTTGATTACTGCCAACCCTTTTCGGATTATTCGCTTGATCCTCACAGCCAATTTATGACTATTGAGCTCAATTAATGCCAACTGATCTTTCAAGACAACAATTAGTGCTAAAAACCGTTGTTACTTTCAACTCATTCAAACTTAAAGATTTAGTTTAATGTCGACTTACTTTGCTGGTTTCACTCTCGGGCTTTCGTTGATCCTCGCGATCGGCTCTCAAAATGCTTTTTTGTTCTTAGACAAGGTCTGAAGAATCAACATGTGTTTGCCATTTGTTTGGTCTGCGCTATTTCAGATGCCCTTTTGATTAGCTTCGGTGTGACAGGCTTCGGCGCGATTGTGAAGCAGTTTCCACAAATCGAGCAATTTGCTCGTTACGGTGGGGCAGTATTTTTAGGCGTGTATGCGTTCTTGAGTTTACGTTCGTCTTTCACCGAGACTCATGCGCTTGAGGGAGTTGGAGATACCAAGGAATCACTAATAAAGGCGATGGCGATGTGTTTTAGCGTTTACATGGCTGAACCCGCACGTTTATTTGGATACTGTAGTCTTGCTAGGGTCGATCTCTACGCAATATCAACCTAACCACATGCTATTTGGTGCGGGCGCGATCACCGGATCATTTGTGTTCTTTTTCTCTCTTGGCTATGGCGCTCGCTTTTTAGCTCCGCTGTTTAAGAATCCAAGAGCGTGGAAAGTGTTGGAGTTTGTGATTGGTATGATCATGGCGTCGATTGCGGTTTCTTTAGTTATTTAGTTCTTGCGTATCGAACTGTGAGGCCGTTTAGTTTACGGCCTTCTAATTTTTGTTGTCTAACTTTCTGTTCCACATGACATTTCATGCCTGTTTAACTTATTTCTAATTTGTTTATTTTTGCCTTTTTCGAGTGTTAGTTTTTGAACAGTGACGCTCTGAATATTAACCATGGTGAGGGCAAAGTCTCACTTTTGAGACTGATAAAATATGGCTACAGGTTCGCTTGATAGCACTAAAATGTTGTGCTAGTTTCCCATTCGCTTTCTAAATGAACACTGTTTTATTATTCATGGGGAGGCTTTGTTTTTCATTTTTTTTAAACAGTAGCGCAACAGTTGGATTGGTGTCGGAATACATCCAAAGACAGTGACAGCGCTATTGTAGGACAGACTAAAAAGGGTATTTACATGCTTAAATCAACATTTCTATTAGGCCTAGTTGGCTTGGTTTCACTTCCTACTTATGCTGCTGGTATCGAAGGCGGTCCATACATTGGTGCAGGCCTTGGTGTCTACCAAGATTCAGACACTGACGGGGCTGGTAGTTTAGATGCTGAAAGCATGGGTTATAACCTTTACGGCGGTTACCAATTTAACCGTATTGTAGGTATCGAACTTGGTTACACGGATTACGCTGACTACGAAAAATTTGGTACTAAAGTGTTGTCGCCGACCTCTTTTTCTGTTGCTGCAAATGTAGGTTACACATTTGATAACTCAATCCGACCTTTCGTGTTGGCTGGCCTGAGCTATGTTGACCTAAACGCTCATGGTTCGAGCTACGTTGATGACGATTCTGGTGCTGGTTTTCACTTCGGTGTTGGTGTTGAATATACCCCGGTTGAGAACCTTACACTGCGTCTAATTTCACAGGCAGATGCCGTAAACATCGAACTCTTTAATAACAATGGCAATAGAATCGCGAGCAGAGATGTGGCGTTCAGCAGCGTTACTTTAGGTGCTTCGTACAACTTCTAACAGCTTCATATTTTGGGTCATAAAATAGCTTAAATTTTAGTCGTCAGTTGATTCAATCATCAGATAATTTAATGATTAGTTAAGTGAATTGAATGAGTGACTAACTAATTGGTTTACAAAGTGACCCGTTAGTTTTGAGCCCACGTTATCAAGCGATACCGTGGGCTTTTTTGTAGCTCAGTAGATTCGTAAAGAAGGTATAATGTGTAGAATCTTATCTTTGACAAAACCGAGAATGCTAGATGTCTGAACTAATCCAACAACAAATTGGAAATATCGCACTAGTCGTCGAAAACTATGACGATGCAATCGAATTTTATACTAAGAAACTTCAGTTTACTTTGGTTGAAGACACTGATTTAGGTGGTGGTAAGCGTTGGGTTCAGGTGTCGCCACCCAACTCGAACAGTACTAACTTGCTAATAGCTCAGGCGAGCAATGAGGAACAGAAAAAAGCGATCGGCAACCAAACTGGCGGCCGTGTATTCTTGTTTTTGCAGACCAATGATTTTTGGCGTGATTATGAGCTAATGAAAGCGAAAGGTGTGTTGTGTTTAATGAAGAGCCACGAGAAGAAGCGTACGGAACGGTCGTGGTTTTCCAAGATCTGTATGGTACTAAGTGGGACTTGCTACAGTTGAATCGTCCCAACCATTAAGTTCTAAGTTAACTCGATTTACACATCAAAACCGCTCTAACTTTGAGCGGTTTTTTCATATGAAAAGTATCGATTGATGGTACGTTGAAAACAAAGCCTATAAAGCCTGAATTTTATTGTTTTTCACAAGCTTATAAAAGGAAAATAATGCTAACCCATTTGGTAGTTGATCGGTATTTTGATAAATTAAAGCTATTATAGTCATCCAGTGAGCCGCAATGAAAATTCTTCACACGTCAGATTGGCATCTTGGCCAAAACTTCTACAATAAAAGCCGCAAAAACGAACATGAACGGTTTTTACAATGGTTGCTAGAGCAAGTTACTGATCACGATATCGACGCAATTATCGTGGCTGGTGACATCTTCGATACCAGCACACCGCCAAGTTATGCCCGTGAGATGTACAACAAGTTTTGTTGTCGACTCGAATAAAATTGGTTGCCAGTTAGTGCTATTGGGCGGTAACCATGATTCTGTGTCGGTACTTAAAGAAACACAGCAATTGTTGAAGTATATGGGCGCGGACGTGATTCCAAATACCAATGAAGATCATGCGACTCAGGTTGTCGAGCTGAAAGGTAAGGGCGGCGAGGTTGAAGCGCTAGTTTGTGCGATCCCTTTCATCCGCCCTCGTGATGTTTTAACCAGCCAAGCAGGCGTGTCGGGTGTTGAGCGTCAGAAACAGTTGGGCGACGCGATTAAGCAGCATTATAAAGATGTCTACGATGCAGCAGTCGAAAAACGCGATACTTTTGCTAACCGCGACACAATGCCGATCATTGCGACAGGGCACTTAACCGCAATGGGTGTGAAGCAATCTGACTCGGTGCGTGATATATACGTTGGTAATTTGGATGGTTTTGCTGCCGACGGTTTTTCCAAATGCCGATTACATCGCGCTTGGACATATTCACCGACCTCAAGTTGTTGCTAAGCGAGAAACACATTCGTTACTGCGGCTCGCCAATCCCGCCTCAGTTTTGATGAATTGAAATCTCAAAAGCAAGTGTGTGTGTGGTTGAGTTTGTTGAAGGCGAACGCACCATTTCTCAATTGTCTGTCCCGACATTCCAACTGTTGGCCGAAATCAAAGGTGATTTGAGCGGGATTGAATCTCAACTGAATCAATATATTGGTTTGGAAGAAGGCCAAAGCGTGTGGTTGTCGATTGAAGTTCGAGCACAAGACTATCTATCGGATTTACAAGAAACGCATGCGTGCCTTAACCGAAGACTTAAACGTTGAAGTACTTCAGTTAAGAAGAGCAAGAGAGCGCCGAAACCAATCGTTAGAGCAAGAATCAGCAGAGACATTAGCGGAACTCACGCCAATAGATGTGTTTGAGAAACGTATCGCACTCGAGGAGTTTGAAAGCGATACAGAGAAAGCGCGCTTAGAAAGAATGACGGTGAAGTTCAAGCAAGTAATTGTCGAAGTGTCTCATGGAACTGATGATTTAAACGGTACAGAAGAGTAATCAAGAATGAAAATCTTAAGCTTAGAATTTGAAAACTTAAATTCTTTGAAAGGGCGTTGGAAGCTCGATTTCACACAGTCGCCTTTTGCCGAAAAACGGCTTGTTTGCGATCACCGGCCCTACCGGGGCCGGTAAGACGACGATTCTTGATGCGATTTGTTTGGCATTGTTTCATCGTACACCACGGTTAAGAAGTATCGCCAAAGGCACTAATGAGCTGATGACGCGCGGCACTGGCGAATGTTTTGCTGAGATTGAATTTGAAGTAAAAGGAAAAACTTACCGTTCGAACTTTCATCATAAAAGAGCTCGTGGTAAGCACGATGGCGCGCTGCAAACGCCAACTTGTGAGTTTGCAGATGCAGACAGCGATGTGGTTTTAGAAATGCAGCTGACTAAGAAAATTAAGATGGTTGAAACCGTAACGGGTTTGGACTTTTCACGCTTCACTAAATCGATCATGCTTTCACAAGGTGAGTTTGCAGCGTTCCTAAATGCCAATGCAAATGATCGAGCAGAAACTACTTGAAGAGCTGACTGGTACAGAAGTCTACAGCCTGATTTCAGAGCGTATTTATGATCACTTCAAATCGAGCGAAGAGTCACTTAATCACCTTAAAGCGAAAGCAGAAGGCGTGAGTTTACTGTCTGAAGAGCAAATCCAAGACACTGACTGGCGAGCGAGAGGGCTCTCGAAGCTGAACAGAA
>CM067356.1:57229337-57301981 GCA_034190875.2 Urechis unicinctus | reverse complement strand
ATAAATTATCAGCTTGCAAGCCAGAGGACAGTGAGGTGAACTAGCCTTCGCTTTACTGTATAGGTTGAGCTTGGCATCATACCTGCTCACAAGTCCGTCCCAAATTTTAGATTTTTACCACTGTATTTTGATTATATAAAGAAGCCCCGAAATACAAACTCCAATATTGCCGTGTAGAGTTTGTGGATATCAAGCTATACAACTGTATCTAACGAGTTGGATGCTTACGCGAAAAACATGCGCACGCATGTGTAACGTTTTACTATGTTACGAATTAAATGCGATGCACAGAGCCAGATATTGTCATATTCAAGTCTCCGTAGCATTCCAAACGAGAGATTGCACGAAAAACATTAATAACTAGTGTTGGATGTGTATTAAGGGGGGGGGGGGGTAGTAGCTCTGTGTTCCTGGTTCGGATGCATGTGTATTTGGTTTCGTATGGGGATGTGTGTTTCAATGTGCGTGAAGGTGTTTGCAATCTAAAGTTTTGATTCGTCACTCCACGTCTGTACGCGCTCAGTAGGATATGTCCGATTGTGGCTCAGCTCGTGGATTACACTGTGATTACACGATGCTTTGACGACCATACCATTTAAATCACACCAAGATAGTTTGCATCCAATCATTTGGTTCTAGGTTTTACTTGTTATGTTCTGATGTTTAAACAGATCGCCCAAATATAGTGCTCGGTAGAATGGTAATACATTAACAGACATTTCGATATATCATTTTAGCGCTTGGTTAAGCTCACGTAATTTTGTAATAGTGCAATTTGGCTTAAAATACGGATAACTTAATTCAGTATTACTATCTGGAGAAACAATGTGGGTGAGGTGAATATACACATAAATATATGCGTATTTATACATACATATTTATATTATCGATGCATTCTATCAATTAATGTATATGGCATAAAACACAGGAAGTGTTGCTTCTTTTATTGTATTCGCTATGCGTCAATCCTTTATGACTGTGGCCCCGTGTGAGACAAGACGACGAATTGTGACTCATTTGATCAAAAACAGCGCTGCATACCATTACTTCAAAGTGTATACTCATCACAGCGCATTTTAAAAATAGATGAGAAACATTAACTGAGAGGTTTTGAAGTAAACGTGTTTTGTCCCCCGAGGATACTCGGTCATCTTATTTGGTAAGTAACCACTATTGCACCCATGGTAGCTGCCAGTGGGAGTGGTTTGGCCTCTAAACACCAACGCTTCTATTCAACATGCTACTAAATATAAATTAAAAATTAATTACCTCAGAATCCGTCACAATAACAAATGACATTATAAATTGGGATATATAGCAAGGTAATAGAAAGGGATGCCATGTCCTGAATTCATTTATATACTACAAACATTGTCGAAGCTGAGTGCGCGATAGGTACGTCTATGTTTCACGAATTGACATAAACAGCATGACATATCGAGTCATTAATATCAATTTGAAAGACTAGAATATTCAAACGTGAATATGTTTAGAGGGGATAAAAAAGTGCTCTCTCGGCATTGTCTTTACTATTAAGTTCGGTCATAAAACCAATAAAATAATGACATTGGGGTAAATTCAGATTTAACATAATATCAAACCGACGAAATTATAAGCATCAAAGAACATGGTCCCAATGTCTTCAGAGATGTGTTAATGTCCAATTCGTGTTGTTTATATGATACATCTGCATATATGAACATCATCTAGTCATTTCGAATAATATTTGGTCAATACAAATGAAAGATTTTAAGAATAAACAACTATTTATGACTTTTTAAATAATATATATATATATATATATATATATATATATATATATATATATATATATATATATATATATATATATATATAATGTATAAATATGTATATATATATATATATATATATATATATATATATATATATATATATATATATATATATATATATATATGTTCGCTATAGCACACATCAAAGTGTACTCACACATACGCACGCACTCACACATACCCACGCACAGATACAGATGCCAAGGAGATGAATTAATATTATTTTCAGCCACCATTTTTTGTGCATGCATGCATAGTTTCGAACGAAATACTTGAGAGTCGTGTGAGTTGGTGAAGAGATCTTCAAGCTAAACAATAAATTTGTTATGGTTAATTCCATATATATATATATATATATATATATATATATATATATATATATATATATATATATATATATATATATATATATATATATATATATATATATATATATATATATATATATATATATATATATATATATATATATATATATATATATATATATATATATATATATATATATATATATATATATATATATATATATATATATATATATATATATATATATAAGCAATATGTACAATGCCGATGATCTTGATAATGAAAGGCAAACAATGCCAGCGAAAACCTTTCCCATATACAGGACAGCAAGTGTGCAAAGACATATTTTGCGACGAATAGAAGCTCCCTCAAATACTGTTATAGGACATTTGTTTTCTATCTTTTTCTAAACCTGTCTGGGATATATTCTGCCCTAACAAATGTACATGATGAGCTACGTGCAAAATTACATGGCCTGGTTTTTAGAATCGATCACTTATAGCAAAACAAAAAATAACAACCGAAAACCTGCGAATGTGACTGCAATTCTGTAAAAACATATTATTCACAATAATGATAGCCAATCATAATGATACCAGTCTCTCGTAAAGGTCATAATTATGTTTTGGATATGTTCTGCAGCGGTGTTTATATCACTCAGTCCATGACCAACAGAATAAGGTAATCCCCCTAGTCAGCTCGGCGAGATATCTGCTAGACTCAGTCGTGATGTTCGCTTTCTAGCATGGTTTAATTCATCATGTAAGTAAAGCGACCCTCAGAGAAACTGGGAGGGAAATTCATCTTACATAATTATCATTACCTTGTCTAGCAGGTCAGTACTGCAATTGCAATATTGACCAGAACAAGCATTTATCGTTGTCTATTATTGATTTTACATTGGATACCTATGCAGTGCGGATGATCTCACGAGGGTGCTTGCCAGAGTGATCTAAATATTGGTGTGTCACTAATAGCGGTTACACGGTTGGACCCTAAACAGTGCGTTGCAAGCGGTCGCCATAAGCTGTAATAAAACGGTCACAATAATACGCGAGTTTACAAGTGACCATAAGATCTGACAGGCAGCGATCCTTTATGATCATACTGGATAATAAAACGGGCAATAAATTCATGCGTTAAAGGCAACGTTGAGCAAGCAGACCAATATAATCCATGATGCAACGGCATTGAGCAGGGACCAATTTGTTTCAGGTCATCGAAATGGTGAGGCCATGTAATACATGGCCCGTTGTGGTATCTTCGATAAGTTTAACGCACCCCTTTATGATGTTTCCATGTCAACAACAGCCGTATTGTACGCCTGATATGTCAAGAGCTGATCGCCAATATTTTCGGTTTTGAGCTGCAAGTACAGTTCTATCCCACATTTGCACTTTAGAATGCAATCCTCCCCTTTCTGTCCGACCAAGTTGAATAGCTTTTTATACGCTACTGCCACATGCAATCACTCTCACCGTATACGTTAAAAAATATTATGCAACGCCATTTACAATAAGTAACATGTTGGCTTGGCAAAATAGAACATATTGGAACTTACGAAGACGGGTTTATTGTCCTTAGACACCACACCTGAGTTGTTTGCTTTTTGGCAAGCTTATATTTCCACAATTGATCGACATAGATGTGTGCGTCAAGCAGACTTTGGAAATGGCATAAATGCATATCCCACCATAAACATAATTGTTCTTCTCTCAGCGAGGCTCTTAGAGAGATTTACGTTTATAAGAAATACAGCGATAGCAATGTATTGAGAACACTAACTTTGAGTTTGCTGCATGACAGTCAAACTGTGTTTTCCATAGTTTCGTGGCACATTAGAAATTACAGTTGGGACGCATAAGCGGGAATCTGGTGAAGGCTTTCGATTGCAACCGACAACGTTTACGTCACATGAGTAGTTCCTACCTGTGTGTGGGTCGTGGGTTACATGAGGTTTATCTAAATTGGCGCAATAATATGACTAGGAACCTTAAATAAGCACGATATGTTACAGGTAATGATTCTTTATGGTTTTGCTGGTGCATAAAACCGAGGATATTATTCATGCATGAATACAATCGTGGTGCTTTGAGCAGTCAGCCTAAATTATGGATACAAGGTCAATACCTGAGGATATCGACCTAACAGCAGCGGAATAAACACCAGTCATTGGTCGTTTAGCCAAACCACAAACTGCTGTGAAATAGCAGCAGTCCCTATGCACATGGCGGTACCAAGCAATACCTCGGTCATCAATAGACGACGATGATGTAAATCACAACTTTTAACGCAATATTCCTATTGTTTACATGTTGAATGTGTTTTGGTATGTGAAAATATATCACTGTTACATGGACCGCTATTCCCACCTATAAAAAACCGGGGATTTGATTCGCATAACATAAGGTGACTTAACAGGTATTTGTCATATTCTGTACTAAACCTCGGGATCAGATAATCAAGTTTTTGTTACTTGATTTAGCTCACATTTTGTGCGTGATGAATTTTGTCGGCTCAGACGTTTGTCAGTAAAAATATATAATCCATTTTCATTGAACTAAATTTATACTTCGCATGGATGGTGCCATTCATGAGAAGCTTTCCATAAACGGAGACGTTAAGATTAACCCAGCAGTGTTTCATTTGTAATACAAATTGTTTAATAACTCATTTATCTAATGATCCGGCCTATGAGTAGCAGGTGTTCTTGCCACCTCTAATTAATCTTCATACTCCGTGATGCTTCTTGTTTTTGATTTTATGAAGCATGCCTTTTCCATAAACGCAAACTAGGGCTTTTGGCACAAAACATTGGATCAAATTGCTGACGAGCTAATGGTTTTTTACATTCCTATAATATAAACGACTAAGTGGGTATCCTGCGGTTGAAAAACATGTGGCATGCTAATGGTACTAATTATTCATATTTAATAATATTTGAAATTCGAGGGTTGATATGTCTCATGCTGTGAGTTTTATTTGAATCCCGTAGTGATGACGTTTGTCCCTGATAATGTTCATGTCTGACAAAGGCTTTTGCTTTGCTCGTTCGCCTCACAATGGTCACGACACCTGGAACTATAGAATAGACAACCTGCTACGAGTGAAACCATCTCTGATGTATAGCGGTGTGAAGTTTTCGTCAGTTATCACAAACTAACGTTATAATATCTAGTCTGGCCCCAAAAAGCCGTTTCAACAGCAGCCAAGCATATATGCGTCTACTGTTCTCACTTGTTACTGATCATAAGCAAACTGTATTCTTGAAACCGTTAGCTATTGTGTACAGTGCTAACAAATAGTGATTGAGTTTGCTTTGTCCTTGGCGACGAATTGCGTCAAAGCTACGACAGTGAGTTCAAAGGCTCTCTATAACGCTGTCACCTCGACTAAATTGTGTTGGCAGATATTTATATTTTCCTGAAATGCTCGCCTTATTTTTGAAGTTGCTCATTGTGTTACGCTGAGTACAGATGAGTGTATGATAGGTGACAGATTAGGATTGAGCAAAATATAACAACTGATGTTTAACTCTTTGATAGCAAAACCAAAATTTATTCGGGCCATGGCAGTCACAGTAACAATCCTAATGAAGCTGCAGGGGAAAAATAATTTTGTGTTTTTTCTTTGCAATCGCATCATCTTTCTGGAAAAAACAATGTTTAAGCTGACTTTACTGAGGTAGCTTCTCCTTCTTTCTTGCTGTCATTTATCAGCACACAAACTTTCCTCGCTTCCTGCTCGCTAGAACTTTCCGTTCTATTTCTTTTTCGACGTGAACGGGGTCACAAATAATGCGGCCAAGGCAAGTACCCCAAGGGTGTTCCAAGGGTTCCGGACACCTTTTCTTCCACCACGCTCAAAAATTAACACACAACACAATATTTGCAAACATGTCTTATGAGGGCTAATTCGTGGTTTACATACAAAATAGTAACAGGGACGTTCTACATTTGTAGCGAGCGTAGGGATAAGTAAAAACCGAAAGAAGTCTGACGCGGCAATTGAATTGAGATATGGAATGTGGTTAACGTATTTCGTGTAAATATTCGAGCAGTACGGATTTAGATTCACCAATTTGCCTCAATATAACGTTGCACATTCTGCAGCAGCAACGGTTTTCCAATTTTGCACATGTCGCTTGTGAAACTTTCTCACACTCAGTTTGAGATTGAAGTCATATAAGAGCGATATTTCGGTAACATCGAAGCTTGAGAATGTGCACAATGCTAGTGTTCTGGGATCAGACATGGCCACTTTCTCAATGAATGTTGATGCCACTGGCAGAAGATAATGGCTGTAACTCAGCTGCAAGCGACGATCTTGGGTATTCCCCACCTACTGCTGGTTATGACAAGGACAGCTTTACGAAACATGGTTTGATTTACAGACGCCTTTGGAAATTGCGGTTTTGTGATATCAACATGGCAACATTAATACATAATTGCGTTCCATAAATGAGATGTATTGACATATTTTTGAGGGTTGATTTAATTACGTACAAGCTATATAACCAAGGTTGCCAATGGCTTATCTCTGAGTGTTTGGCTACAAATGGATTTGCATTTTGTTCTTACAGAAACGATTGATATAAGGAGGGAATTGGTGCAGATTGTTGTTGTGAAGTTCCGTTAGCCCATGTGCTACCCTATATATTCGATTAAAGCAGGATTATGTATTGACTTGATGAAAATCGTGAGCTGATTGGTAATTTTACTCTGCTGCAATGATGAGAATCGAAATAAATGGTTAAACAGCAGGTGACATTGATCACAATATCTTTATTTGTTTTCGTCTAAAGCTTTCAATTCAACATTTATGGTTCGTCCATGCATAAAGTTCCTTCAAGCCAAATCCTTATACAGGCCACTGTTATGTGAGGCTGAGCCTCACAAATACAAATGGCCCTCATATTATATCTGCTCTTCTTATCATACAAGCCTCCTTTCACTTTACGATATGATAACAGGAAGCAGTGTAACTGTGTTCGATAGAGCATATCCTCTGAAGAACGCCAAACTGTATGCAAGTATATTGTTAGGTTTTATAGCGCATATACAAACGAATACGATCGTGCATATTCTCGCTCTAGGAACACGGGGAGGAAAATGTCAGACAAACTTTCCACTCAATATCACCAGCAAGGGGTGTGCAATCCGTCATCGACAGTAGTGTAGGAGTTGCATACAAAATGTTTCAAATGATCTTGTCTGTCGTCACATACGATGGGAATGCTCACATAGAACCCAACCGCTCACACTCATCATCGAATGCAAAAATTGATAAACATTCTCACGATGAAACTTGAATCGTTTGTGATAGTTATTGCTGTTATCTCCTTGACATTTGCTCACATAGAACCCTCCTCATGCAAAAAGTCTTCCGGAAGATAACAAACCATCTTGTCAAAATATGTGATCAGTAAGCGTTGCACAATCACCTATTTAAACGCCAACACAAAAAAACACTACTCAAAATGGCGTCTGAAAAATCATATCTACCCTGATTTCAATTATACTTAAGTTATACAGTGTCTCCTTAAAATGATTCAAAATAACTCGGTAGCCATTCACAATTCAACACTAGCACATGTGCTTATTTGTGTATAGATACATATGTAATGTCTTGTATTCGAAGTACCCGATATTTGACAATATAGCTAAATGAATTCCTGTCCCAATGTAAGTTATAAAATTGCCACCGGGATCTATCGTCACCAATCACATATATCATGGACAATATACTGACCAGCGGCACTCATCTACTCTGTACACATTGACGTCGACTTCTGTCACAATAAAAACATATCAAGCATTCTGTCACTGAAATAGGATTGACCCTAGATGACCGTGCGGTATTGGCAAAGCTTAAGCGTCTTAGTTTGTATCGCCTTTAAAGACCAAAACAGCGTGCACAGTCAGTTAAATTAAACAATCTTAAAATACACAATTCATTAAGCGCCCATACTAAGTCAACTGATAAAATTGTGTATTTATGCCAGTACAACAAATGTTACACGTGTAGGAGTAGATATCGGTTCAATGGGCAAATCTCCCAGAAATTGTGAACTAATTAGATCGGCTCCAGCAATAAAAACGGACTATGCCTTATTTAGCATATCATTGAGAGCCCTTTCTGTCCTTGGCAGACCATTACTAGAGGACAGTTGGTCTCTGAGCTAAGTATCATTAATAAGAGTCAACTGGTCTGTATTGCAGGCCATCATTCTATTCGCTTGAATAGCAGCGCTTGTATTTCTCAGAAGTTAATATAGGCAGCTATTAAACCAGCACTTTTCGTTAAAAAGTTGACAAGACTATCTACTCTCATAAACAACCAACGCTTATTTCACCTGCGGCACGTATCTGCTTGGTTCTCGTTGGAATCGTCCTCTGTCGTCAAATACAAAACAGGCATAATTTCATTGATAAAAGATTTATCGCAATTGACCTCATAGTACTGGCAGCGTAGTCTAAATAGTTCACGTCGCCCCATTGAGCGCAGAAATTGCCCCGCAAACGTAAAATTATTGGATTCTACCTCGTTAGGCATTCTATTTAGCGTTAAACTCCAATTCCGTTGGCGTCCTTGACCAACCATTGCTAGATGGATTGGTATATTTGGTCGTCACGTATCAAGGTCGAGAGCCAGCTCGAGCGTGACACCTGGCGTTATTAATTTCTGAGGTTACGTCGATGATGCATGGATAATTCAAGCTCTGCAAATTACCCAAGCTTCGAAGACATTGTCTGCATATATGGTAGTGCTTGCATACGCCTAGTGTGATAAACAGCCAGCATTCACGCCTAAAAAGATGCCTGCACATCTGCTCGGGCAACTGTGCAGATAGATACATAGCTTAAAACACGTCAGTGACAACATCCCAGTATAGGCACACTAATATGCACATGTACACAACCATTCAAGACAATATGCACGCAAATACACTTACTTGAGATTTTGCAAATCGTCACTGATAAAAGCGGCTTACCCTGTCGAGTGATATGTGTGAGTATACAACTAATTCAAAATTGCCAGTCGTACCCAAGAATCCGGCCTTGAGGGGTGATTCATTTAAGGCAATATTGCTACCTACTTATCCTCTTTGAACGTTATCTCTCAACAACTCCATGATGCAGATGAAACCCTTCAACATATGCAACCTGGTAAATTGATTGAGAAAAAGTCATTTTGTAATAAATATCGCATATCTCTCAGTTCTTAAAATATACTGTCGTATTCATTAGTAGGATTATAAAGTGTCTATCAATGCATTAACATCGTCAACCGTACTATAGATGGCAGGAGCCAAATATGTGTTTTACCTTCTCACACTTTTCTTATCAAGGGCGAATCGGCAATGACCGTAATGAACGACCGTCCATGACTTTGTACTGTACGAAAACCTTGCCTTGAGTTCCTGAATTGTTGATCCGTTCCTAAGTGCAGCAAGGTTATATATGATACTTAGAAAATATGTTCGATGATTGAAATACCTTAGAAGTACCGCGCTTACCCAACCAAGCGCGTTGTGAAATTCTATTGAGCCTATCATAATATTATATTATTAAGCTATTCTTGGCATTTCCATAACAAAGATAAATTAATCCGTTGCTTACGGGATTGCGAGCAAACATAACAAACTCTGGAGCAATGTTAATGATAACATGCTCTACAATTGGTAAGCTTCTTTGTATTTTGAAAGCATTGTTATTTGATTCTTTATATGCCAACAAATCGAGTAAGCGTTTGTCACAATATTTGACGCTGAGCTCACACACTGATAATTGCCGTAAAGATAAAGAACAATGTTTTAATCGGATATAGGCAAGTTATTTGGCACTCTTTCTAGCAATGACTTTGCGTGAGTTTACCGGGGAATCATTATTCAATGATCTTTATAGCTCTTATGCGCATTGTTCCGGGAATAGCACCAATAGCATGACAAGCCTATCACACGAAAGAAAATCAAACTCCACGAAGCGGTTCTCACAGCAGACATGGTTCATGACCTGCATTACCTGAGATTTGGAAGTCTCTGGGCATCTACGCGACCGGACCAGTGACATAGAGCAATTGATAGAGAGCGTGATAACATTTGCCGAAATGTCTCTCGGGTCACAATGTGCATACTTTATACCTACACAACATGACCAATTGTTTTCCACAAAAAATAATCTTTTCTTTATTATTCAACCAGTGACATGCATGCCGTACGGGTAGATTTAAGAATTCGCATTGATTCATAACATTCCATCATATCATTTTTCAATTGAATGATATGTTTAATGTTTGTGTTGAAAAGATTATCTGAGGCATAAATCAAAATACAAATGTCAACCAAGTCAAATTCACCCGTTGACCCATTTCAAGTGAGTTTGATTCGGACTTGCGTTCAAGAAGCTGGGTAGTTACATGCCCCTTGGGCAATACAAGGCTCATTCGAGTTTTGCTCTTTGATTGAGTCTGCAGATTTATGTTTCACGCCTGACATGAAACGAAATCCATATTGCACAGTTTTCTAAACATGACCCCGTGGAGACCACTTTCATCAATTGAATGGGACTACCTGTCATAAGCATGCATTAAGAGTGGGATAGGTTTGATAATATCATTATAAACGAAAGGCTTGCATTATAATGCTGTTTTAGCATAGCGGGCATTGAATACTTGTGCTGCTTATTATCAATCTTTACATATCGAAGATAAATATATTGATGCCCCTAAGCATATTGTTACAGATAAACGGATTGAATAAGCTCTCGATATCTGGCGTTTCCTAACACACATTGTTTTCAACGACAACATATTGCTTGTGCTATGTACGATATAAAGCATTTTGTCGCCTTAAGCCACGGCTACAGCCTACATATATCATTTCGCCTCTTCCCAAGCTAAAGACAAAGTGATGACACCGCATATATTACGACGCGCATGCCGATGCGGACGAATTATCTGGATAGTAAGTAATAATTAACTTTTTTGATGCAGTGGCGAATGAGAAAATCGAACATGAAATTGTTTATTTAGGTCAGGAACATTAGGCCTTATGAAATCGAATAACGAAAACTTAATGTCAATGTTTGTGGCGATTAATTTCCGAAGTCAGTTAAATTTAAAAAAAAAAAATTAATTATTTGTGTAAAATGGCACATTTTTGGGTTAGTGACCCCTCCGGTTATTAATTGATATTCTGTGCAGTTGCCCCTCCGTTGGCTATTTGGTAGGAAGCGGAAGTGGGAAGCCCGCGAAAAGGGAGAAAAGTTCCAAACCAATGGACATTTTTATTTTGAATATGTGGCATGGATATTTAACAATATGGAGTCGTGTGCATACAATTGGAAGGACAGGAGTCAGTGCTGTAAGTTTTGATGTTTGGATTTGTAATCAGTAAGTTTCGATGGTATAAATGTCTTCGATGTAAATTCTAGGTTTGAATTTGTAAGCGCACTCATTGTATAATTTTGGTTGTATTCTAGATTCACGGTGCTCAGATGCTACGATTTATCATGCATTGATGTCGGATGTGAGAGAATGGAAATAAAAGCATCAGTGGAATAATAAAGACTTCTAATTTCAATCACAAGGTTATACTCGGACGCACATGACCATAAGACAAGCTTTACAATTTGTACAAACATAAAGAAAAGGATCTGCTACTTGTTAAGGCTTGCGTGAAGCCTGCGACCATTAAGATGTAAGACGTACACTTTCTACTGGATCGATGCACTTTTTGTTAGATATCACTGTTATGCTAACACTTATAAATATGATTATCACAGGAAATTGTGATGGCACCTAGTGGGCAGATAATGTAATCCTTCAATCATTCGTTCCTTTCCATGGATTGAAGGATATAGCAAAAGTACTTTAAGTAAAAGCATACCTCTATGTCACTTGCACCCAAAAAAGTTCTGTGATTAATTCGTATGTGACTTAAATGGTGGTGGTAAATTACCTAGAACACGTCTTGTGATATAAAATGCTAAATATGTATAGATTATGTAGTGGGTGTTGAAATATAGCGTTAATCGATGATTTCAATGATGGCGAACATTCAAGCAGACCGTAGAAGCTGAACCCGAACATTGTTAGTATGCAGCCCAGCAATGGACTGAGCGATGAATACAATAACCGTGCACTCAATCACATCCATTCAATTTAATTGTATTAAAACTATAATGTCATCCATGCTTAAGCTGTAAACCTGCGACCAATTCAACGTTGTATTATAAGCGAAGGTAATCCTTAAACACTAGATAAGAGCTTTGCACACTTGATTCTAGAGAGACAAAACGGGCGATTAAATTGGAAAGGAAGGCAATAATGGAGATGAAGTGCAAAATAAATGGCCTCTATCACAAACATGTTAAAATATGTAAGCGAACAGAGAGCTGGGCGACGCTCACATGCACTTTGCAACACTATTTATAACGAAGGAATAGATTGCGATTTTTACCATAACTGTTTGGCTCAATACATCACAACTGTGATAATATCATGCCCAAATCCCGAACCATATGGGAGCAATGTGAACACCAAAGAACTCGTCGCATCATAGCAAGGCCTGAGGGATAAAACCTTCTCAGAATTCGAATATTCAGACATGCTGATCCCATGATGATATACACACGTTGGCCATTTGGTCATGGCAGTGATATTGCATGTCAAAGAACATATCTTGCGAGATCCCCGCAGCAAATAAGGTATCGGTAATTAAGCTACTCAATTATTCGGACGTTCGCTCACACAAAATTAAACGGTGGATTATGTGGAAGCGAGGTTACTCCTTTGTTTTGATTCAATCACGAGGTATCTAGCACACACATGTTTGTACATTTGTGTCTGATTAACAGCTTTACTAATGAAAGCTGACAACACAGCTGTTTCTTATGCTTTCCCATTGATCTAAAATGCAGTTGTGTGTCCTTTATATTGCAGGTACTTACCAACCGCACCTTTACGTTAATAGACGTGACCTGAAATCAGTCTAAAACGATGCAGTCCGAAGGGACCGAATCTCTCAGCTAATATAACAGATAGCAGGAGTGACGCGAGCTCCACGAGCGTTCAGACCTATGCTTAAGGGTATCATTTCATGTATTAATCATCTGTCAAACATGACCAGCTTTATCACTATTTGGAGGTCAACTGTTAACCGAAGTGATTAGATCTAGCATCAAGTCCGACGCGTTGTAATGATTTCTAGTTTTTAGAATATTGTCCTATACTTTATTCTAGGTGAACGTTAGTACTAGATGTTTCCCAAATTCCCGATTACAAGCAACATTACAGCTATGGCAGAAAGGGGGCAGTGGTGAGTAGGGGTGCCGCCAATACTTCGCCGTTGCTTGCTCAGTACGAGGTAAACGCACCGGCACCGCAATAAGAAAATAGCTGACATGATATCGTATGGGTGTATGCGAATGTTGATCAGATTTCAAACGCTAGTGGTGCATTTTTGTATGTCTTTGTCGCATGTTTAATATGATATTCTCTGCATGATGTCGATTGACTTATTTTCACTTATAGATGCTGAGGTTCTCCTGATTGAGCATGCATCGTACAATTGCGTGACTTGAATAACCATTGTCCACTGTGAGTTAATTCTAGGTTAACCCGAAACACAGCGGGTCACGACAATGTTCTATATTGATCGCTCAATGGTGGCGTGTCTATCGACACTCCGCCAACATCAAACAAACGGAATGACAAAAATAGACGGCCGGGCATTAAGGGTTATATTCAAGCCTATGGCTTAGGTCACAGGTTCTTCAATATACTATTCAGACAAGGAAAAAACCGCATAAAAGCAACTCTTCTAAGCAGGCCTATATTTAGGAGGATCAAACGCCGAGCTTTTATTACTTTGCTGTACTTTGCAAAAACTAAAACCAAAAGTAGCATTATTGCATCAGAAAGTCTCATTGTAATAAGTCTTCTAAGCAGGCCTTTATATAGGAGGATCAAACACCGAGCTTTTATCACCTTGCCCTACTTTTGCAAAACCTAAGAGCAGTAGCATTATTGCATCAGGAAGTCTCATTGTAACAAGTCCTCTAAGCAGGCCTTTATATAGTCGGATCTTTATCACCTTGCCCTACTTTTGCAAAACCTAATAGCAGTAGCATTATTGCATCAGGAAGTCTCATTGTTACATGCATAACATACGTTGGCAATACCTAAGATCGTCACCCCACCTACGTTGGTTCATAACAGATATGATACTTAAAGCACGTGTGTCTCCTTGAGGACCAATCGCCTCAAATTTTCAAAAGGTATGGCCAACAAGGTACCAACAAACTCTCGGTAGTCTGTGAAATTGGTTTTATTTAAAAAATGATATGCTATTAAGATACTTCGACTATTTGCCGAGCCAAAATAAGTAACGCAGACACTATTGATGAGAAATGGTTCGCATAAAGAAGACGTTTGCTTTTTGCTTTTTATATTTTACAAATTGTGACGTTCGTCGAATCTAAGTTGGGCGAAATGTGTATTTTCAGTATGTTTCCCACAACAATAAAAGCTGAATCTTACACACTTGCACAAATAGATGAAAACACTACAGGATACACATCGATCATCAACAACATCATATAAACAATTTTGGTTGTCTAGAAGAAGATTCAGGCTCCATTTCAGAGCAGCAAATTTGTGAATAGGCACATGGACAATGCGTTAAGTGCATAACCACTGTCAAAAAAATACGCCTTTGTTACTCGCACAATTATATACATTTTAAGTACCTACTCAAAATACTCTTAAGTGATGGCAAATTAGCCTTATATTAATCAAGGAATGTTTGTCTGCACACGTTACATTATAAATAAACTACCAAATAAGTACTAATATACCATTATCATAATGCATTGTATGCGAAAAAGTGGTTTGTCTCCCTATAACATTCATGTAATTGGTACACACATCATTACAGGTAAAGACAGGCAATAACTCTCGTCCAAACTGGCCGCCCAAAAGATGTCAAACTCAGTACAACAAATCACGCTAATAATTGTAATAACGCATTATTAGCTTGCAACAGTTCACAAGGGTTTATTGAGCGATTGTTATGCTAACGAAGCAGCATCCTTGAATCCATTATTACAAGCAGCTGCTCCAAACATGTGACAGTACAGCATTGAATAAACGCTGTATATAATAATGGAATTAACAGCGATAGCGGCGATGGTCGTAGTGGTCAAAAACTAATTCAACAATTGAAGGATTATAGCAAGCAGTAACATTCGAACATGGACGCGTGTTGCACCTAATGCATTGTCTTGCGAGCAAGATATTTGCTCGTTGCAGTGTATACAGTCATATAATATAGGCACTTCGGTCTAAGCAAGTCTCGGTTAACCTGTCAAATAAATTTCATCACCAGGACAAATTGACAATAGGCTTTGTACCATTCAATGCTGCCTGGCAAATGTGGCTAATGGCACATACGATATGACGAAATTGCCTATCGATAGAGCTCTACCTGAGGTGATAACGTGTATTGCATTTTGTCACAGTATGCAACTGGCGATCTAGCAGTTTTCGTTGAGTAACTGACATTGCCCCGTGGACGACAACTCTTTCTAATAATGAACGCATTATATATTGGCGTATCATACTTATCAATATGATGTCTGGACGATCACCGCTGACCAACGTATTACCCCAGATAAGTTTGTGATCAGCGCCCACCCTTTGTCGAAACATAAAATCATATTAATAACGATTGTATTTTCATTACAGCATCAAAAGGGGCATTCGCTGACAAGCAACTTACATAATAAAGCATGTCCTCATAGTGCGAATGCCATCCCTCATGTGACATTCAGTGGGATGGGTTTTACTTGTTTTCCAATAGCTACGCACCAGTAACATCTGTTATTCCTTTGTTGTCGCCGAGGGTTTGTCGTTTTCTGTATGGTAACCAAGCCATACTTTCATTTGCTTTTAATCAAAGTCTTTGCAACCTTTAATATGATTTACTAGCTACTTGTTGGCAAACGTAGGTAAGTGCAATTGCTCTTTAACACCTCATGGGCGGATGACTAATTTGATTTTCGCATTAAAGCATTCGTATTTGGAGATTATCAATCTAAGTTTAACCTCACCCACGTATGTTCTATTTTGGGAACATATACATTGAGGACAAAGGAACAATGACAGCTGCTGATGCACATGTCGATCTTACGCATTGTGTGGGCATCCTATATCTTATTCTGTTATGAAGGTTGAAAACATTATATTTTATTTGTTTGAAGAAACGCATTAACCAAGTCAGCGTGGGGAGCAAACTAGCCACAGCACTAATGTAGATATACTGATTTAGTCACCATCCTTCTACTTAAATAAATTATCCGGCAAATACATCACAAGACAGTTGGGACATGTAGTGAGCAATTTAAGTGCTCACCTATTATGAAGCATAACCAATTTCGTTGACACCAACCAACGGCCTGTCGATTGCACCTACTGCGTGATAGCAACAAATCACGCTTATCGAAAATGGTGCTGCGAGAGATTGCTGTTTCAGTTTTAGATTAAATTACTAAGAACGTATGGTCAACGTAATACCTGAGTGCTGAATGATGCGGCTGATACGTATTTGCCATAAAGCACTGAGATGTTTGCAATGATCGACAACTTGAAAGATAGGTGTCTGTTAAATATCATCATGGAACATAAATTATACCCTCCCGAGCGCTATTACAGACACAATTAGTGGGAATGATATACAAAAGTCATCCTTCAGGACATCAGTAAGGGCAAACTGATATTTGCACGCATATGGCGCGTTGTGTTCCGTAATTTAATTAATATGATATAAATACTTTTTGTCGTGTCCGACGTGATATTGGTTTCAATCACAATTTAACACTTTCTTGTCAAATACGGTTTGGTTTCAAATGGGCGCTTGCGCGATTAAAAATCAACTAATAATCAGTATCTTATGCTATGACACGAAGAGCTTCATAACAGTAGCTGTTTTTATGACGCTTACGCCGATCTGTAATTTTCTCCCCCTCCATTCTACCTCTAGTTATTTTGTTCTTACTCACCTTTACTTTCGCAACAGTACGAGTTTTATAAAGTCTTTTCCTCTCCTGAAAGCTGTTGAGCGCTCTCTGCTGGAGACAACAATGAGGTGAGGAATCAAATCACCAGGCTTGATAGAATGGTGCAAAACATAAGACAATTGTAAGTTAGGTAAACCGAACAACACATTTTACATAAGCATACAATCGTTGGGCTACTGAAGTACGATCTCAGAATAAGTGATATGTTGTGTGACGTCCTAAATATAAAACTTTTTGTTGACACAAGTACCCGATCCAAACTGACATATTGTAACTAGGCAAACGGTTTGTAACCTAACGTTTCAAATGTTTGTGGGCTAGAATTTTGCCAGCAACAGATGCCATTATCATCAAAAGGACACTGTAATCAATATGTCACTTTGCAGATTGCACTTATTTAACTGCCCCTGATTAAGAGTCGAGGTCGATGAATGGCCAATTCAATTGATGGTTAGATGTTGAGGAAAGGTCTCCATAGCCTTTCCAATGTACATTTCATGTAAGGCATCCTTAAGGCTGTTAGCTAAGATGTTGCAACCATGCGCAATATGTTAATGTAGTGTTTGTTAAGAAATATATGCACATGCAGCATATTTGAATTTATACCTACATCAGTGAAGCTTTTTGCGGATAGACATTGCTTTGTATTAACGTTTGTTGAAGTTAGAAACTGAATACTAGTGTGTCATAATGCAGTTGGTAAACTGTAATTACAATGACGCTGCTTGGTTTTTAAAGCCTCGCTCTCTGTGTGAGCTTTATAAATTTACAGTATGCTTTACCTCTTTCTGCACTGTCATGGTGTTATGTTACTATTTGGTTTGTCTTTGGCAACTCATATATAGTGCTGCTTGTGAAATGCAAACCACCGCAAAGCTAGAAGTACTTTATGCGTTGTATTTCCAATGACATGCCGTCTCTATATACAACCAAGGCGGTCATATAGGGAGGTGTAAACGTGTTGAATATCACGACCGAAGGAACAGTGTTTTGTTTAGTGTCTGTTGTAGCGAGCTCTCGATACGCTTAGTAAGATGAGAATCGAACGACCGTGCTGGAAATTTCCGATTAACATGGGGGTAGACGAGTATTATGCGATGAGTTTTGCTGTCCCTGCAGCGGCGATAGTTGCCTCAATCGTCATCACCAAGGAATTATTCATTCCAGCTACAATAGGAGTGATGCATTACCACACTGCCGAAAAATCAGAGATCGAACTGATCTCCCTTAAATGATGGCATATGGAAGTTTGTTTGAATGTATTATCTCTAAGCAATGACATATATAATTTTATGGATTTATTCAAATCATTTACATATATGAATCGACATTGTGTTATCTAACCTGGTATTATGCGGTCAATAATTATAAATATAGCTACTCTTTTTACCGTTCGTTTCTGCACACTAAACCATGTTGAATGCAATTTTCATGCTGCGGGTTCCTCTGCAATGGCAATTGTGCGATAGAATTCATAAACAGAACAGTTGCTGTGGCAATTTATACCTATTGGGAAACCCTCAAACTCTTATATTATTCGTTAATATTGACGGTGAAATGTGTCTAGACGAGAATCATTTTGTACGGGATATATCATCTCTTAAAGATATCCAGCCAAGAGGCGCATTCGAATCTGGATATTCGAGATTAAGCGATATTGTGGTACGCATATGAACATACTTTAATGTTCTGTAGACAGAAAACGCACAATACAACAATATACACTATGAGTAGCATATCAATGGTAAATGACAATAAAATCGCTCTTGCGCAAAAATGTGCATCAGTTGACACACAAAGAGGCCGACGCGGCTCGTTATGAAGGCCTAACGGCGAAACAGGGTTGCGACGATTTCAACAGATGTACTTCGGTTATAATGCAGGGAAACGTTTCCAATCACCTTTAATGGGCAATAGTCTATATTCGGGTACATAGCGCCAGGGATCTAAATGCATTACATTATGGCATAGAGATGACTACATCATGATATCTACCAATCATTAATGAACTCAGCACGAAACATTTCCGTCGCAAATTATGCAAGCATTGTCAATCAACACCAGTTTGCGGTCGTATTTGTTACACACGCGGCTAACAGTTATAGGTGAATATAAAAAAAACAATGTGTAGACCATGAACACATTTCTGAGCTCCACCGATATTTAATATTGGTTTAATAGTATACATTATACCTGCTAATTTAATAAGCGCTGTATAAAAAAATTACAATCAAGTGAGCGGAGGTAACTTCATATTCATCTCCGGCGTCCGTGTTCAACAATGTATCTTGCTTCCTTGTTGCCACTTTAGTGGTGCATTGCCAACCGGGGTGGGGGTGGGGGATCTGAAGCTCTTTCCTAGGCGACCTACACCTTATAACACCACAAAGTGCTACCCTTGTATAAAGCTGTCCAATGGTGTTTCTAAAGATATAGCTGAAAGGCTCATATGAAATTTGTCCGTATATTGGCATAGAGAAAGTAGGATAGATTAAATACCTTTTTTATATCATTCATGATGCTTTGTCAACCGATGTTAGGAGAACCAACACAGTCAAGTGTTTTACAGATGCCAAACGAGGTAACAAACTTGCAGTTTGCCGATATTACTCCCAATATCGTATCCTATTCAAATGTGCTCAGCTAGAGGCGCATTTTTTGCAGCGCGTTGCGGACACATGAAGTTAAAATATGTTTTCGGTGAATTAGACGAAAATTATAAAGCGAGCAGTCAATCGCCCTTTGTAAAGATACAGGAGATGATATTGACGAACCATTTAGTGTTGAGCTCGATGAAGCAGATTGCTAGATGATCCGCACACAAGAGGCTTTTTTATAAATGATGATACGCATCACGGAAATGGCGGAAATATCCAAGGCGATGAAAACTTGTCTAATAAACGCGACTACAGAGTAAACAACATTTACGGATCTCCTAAATTCCAGTCAAAGGGGTTACCTTCAATAGCTCCGTGCATTGATTTTTCATGGTCCCTCTTACGCATGGACAGTGGTTAGCGGTTGATATGGTTACTGAAGTTTGACCATTTTGAGGCTTCAAATTCGTTTGTAATTTTCTACTTCTTTACAGTGAATAACGTTTATCTAATATCCGTTTTGACCGTTTTGAACTCGTTTTACCGAATTGTCCTACTCAGATTTGAATTACAACTCGGCGGGTATGGAAACAGAATAACTGCTTCCTCACATTTCTGAGACAGGTTGCCAGCAATCTTGATAATCGAACGTTTATCAAATGAATAATGTCTGCGGCAAGATATGGTATATTGCAATAGCAATCGGAATGCTTCGAGAGGGCATCAACGGGAACAAGCCATTAGTGACAGGTCAAAGTTCAAACAATTTGGTCTGAATTATTGACGTGACAATGCAATTTGTGAGAGTGACTCTTTATCCAAGAGTACTTAACAGCAATTACGTATATCGCAAACATCGATAAACGCAAAATCGATGTTTTCTAGCTAATTCAATGATACCATCAACATAAATATTAAAGCTTCTAATGAAGACAAAACTACCAGCCTATTGACGAAAGCACTTACGTGTAACACGCGTATGGAACCATTGTTGCAAATATGGCTGCGTTACGTAATCACTGATATGTAAAACCAAACGGTACCATTTGGTGATGGCTAGGTGGTTCGCTATTATAATGAGTAACGGTAAAAATATTGTAATAATCTGCCTTTACACGTTTTGATTTGTGATTGCACTAGACGGGTTGTTCAAGAATGGAATATACTTCTCTGTACAGATAACAATCATTTAAAAATAAAGCACAGTAAATTTGAAATAGAGAGAGAAAGCAGTGGGAGAGGGAGTGAGAGAGAAAGTGAGCGAGAGGATTTGAAATGGAAAGGGAGAGATAGGATGAGCAAGAGATTAACAAAATGAGATGTGAGGGCATGTTAGTGTTAAAGGCAGGAGGCAGATTACTTTATCTTTGGAGATGCAGAATAAATACTATGTTCCTTTTTGTAGTTTATAGCACTACATTGTTGGTTTTTATTATGCTGAATGTTGGAATACCGGTATTTTTAACATTTAAAAATATATATATATATATATATATATATATATATATATATATATATATATATATATATATATATATATATATATATATATATATATATATATATATATATATATATATATATATATATGTGTTAGACACGTTTTTTTTGGATGAAGCCGTCATAAAAAAGAGCGTCTTTGTCGAGCCATGTCTTCAACTGTGCAACTAACAATTTCTCCTCCTTAGTAATGGGAATGCCATTAACGAACCCTTTACATTATTCTTGCATGATGAAAGGAAAAGTGATATTCAGCCCCTAAAAGAAAACTATATTTATCTTTATATATATATATATATAGATATATATATATATATATATAGAGAGAGATATATATATATAGAGATATAGATATATATATATATATTTTTATATATATATAGATATATATATATATATATATATATATCTATATATATATATATATATATATATATATATATATATATGTGATGTGATAGGCACGTTGTATATACGTATATATACATATATATATATATGTATATATATATATATATATATATATATATATATATATATATATATATATATATATATATATATATATGATATATATATAGACACGTTATATATATATATATATATATATATGTTTTTTCCCAATAATATCTCTCATTCCATGCAGCTCCAATCTTAAGGTACCGAGCGTATCAGGCCTGCTGTATATCGTCCATCCAACAAGAATATGGTCTTGTAAATGGAGATTGCAGCTATTTAATTACATCGACGATATGACGACATCACCATTTTTAGATAACTAAAAATGCGGATGACGCGTGTAACATGATTTTACGGTATGCGTGCAATCAATCATGACACAATATGTTTTGGTGATATCTGTAACCAAAATACATTATCCCAAGGTGTTGGTTATCAGCGCCCACTGCTTGTAAATGCGGCAATAGCAATTTGTTCAAGCAAGTAATGACCTCCAGTCAATATTAGTAACACGGAAGTGTTTGGTATGTGTAATATGAATTGTTGTTGATATAGCGATTTTTTTGTAGTATCAGAGTCATTAAAAGTAAGCCTTTCAATCTGGTTGCAGAACCACCTTCACAGCATTGTATCGCGTATTGCATCATAAAATCTGACACCCGGTTAATGCATCCCCGAACCATGCTTACACGTTTGCACAGCTTCAGTGTTTAATTATTTATCATCCAGTTTCTTCCAGGACAAAGCGTGTCTTCATTTTGCGAAAAAGGGCTCCCCATGCGGCATTCAAAGTGATTTGTTTTACTTCCGGTTGCCCGATGACAGGTGTTAATAATTTGCTAGCATACGTTAGCAATAGGCCCCTGTTGTTTCCTACATTCTAATGAAACATTAGGAATTAAACGTCAAATGCACTGGAATATTATCGCCTCTATCAAATGTGAAATGTAGATTCCATTCCTGTCAGATAGCAAAATTGGCAAAACATGCCAGTTAGTTCTGCCTATAATACTTAGATACTAAAATTTCTATGAGGATAACAGGTTAACTATAACAATGTCGATAAGCAGAGCATGAATATCTTTGACAATACTTTATTAATCATCCACTCTCTCTTATGGTACTGTTTAATTAAATCGCAACACACACCAACTGGAAACACCTCACTAAGCAGACCAAAACCCTTTTTCTTAGCATGGAGCATTTCCGTCGCAAATTAAGCAAGCATTGTCGAATCACCTCGAGTTTGCGATCGTATTTGTTACACACCCAGCCATAGTTGAATAAACACAAACCATATGTGGACCATGAACACATTTCTAGGCTGCACCGATATTCAATATCGGTTAAATAGTACGCATAATAATACTAATTTAGTAAACGCTATCGATTAAATTACCATCAGGTGGGCGGATATACATCCTCGGGCTTCCTTGTTGCCAATTTAGTGATGCATTGCCAATCCGGCGGAGAATCCGAAGATGTTTCCTATGCGACCTGCGCTGCATAACACCACAAAGAGCTACCCTTGCATAAAGCTGTCTAATGGTACTTTAGAAAATAAAGCAGAAATATATCCGATTATTGTCATAGAGAAAGTAGCAATCAAATATACATTCTTGATATCGTTCATGATACTTTGTCAACTGAGGTAAGGAGAATCAACGCAATAAAGTGCTTCTCAGATGCCGAACGAGGTAACAAACTTACGGTTTGCCGATATTTCCCCCCAACATTGCAATGTTCGCTGCGAGAGGCGCAATTCTTGCAGCACGTTGCGATCACTTGCTGTTAAAGTGTGTTTTCGGTGAAAAATTGTAAAGCGAGCAGACAATTTACCATTGCATTGGATTCATTTTTATTTTGCAGTTATGTTCATATATGTAACCTTAACATGTGCATTCATTGAATATATCTGTGTTAAATGAAGTTTACTTTACACCTAACCCCTGTTATTGTATCCATTATCTATCCATCCGTTGATAGGCTTGACGATAATATTACGATTACCTTTAAGGCCGCTCAAAACGTACCGTATCAATCATTCACAAATTGATCATTTAAAAATCGTTGTCGGGCAAACTGTCAAGTATGTCAAGTCCAATTTATTGTGTTGCTCTCTTTGTATGTGAACCATGCTGAGAAGGAATACCCACTGTAAACATGAACCTTTGGACTGTCTTAACCGTGTATGAAAACTTCGATCATCACCAGCTAATGTGGGGCTTTTATGATTTATATATATATATAATTGATAAGATTAGAGTGTCTTAGGATGAGCTTGTTTAAAATGATAACTATACAAAATTTCCTAACACATTCTACATATTTTGTGTCTGGGGGAAACGACAGCTGCTAATGCATTATCCGTACTCTAGTATTGTGTAGACATCCGGTTGTCGTCAGTTTTTGAGCAAATTGCGAACATTATTTACAGTTTTATTGCAGATATAGCGCATTCATTAATTTACGTGAAATACAAAAAAGATGCCCTACTAATGCATTGTTATTGTTCCACCATAGACACATTTCACAAAGCGGAGTGTTTTGTGTCGGCTGCAACAATGAGGATGCACTTCGGCAATATTGCTTTAGGCCAGTACATCACCCAGGGAGTGCCATTACTCGCATTCCACGAGTCAGTTGCAAATAAGCTGAATGTCTAATACAATACCGCTGAGTTACAGGATCAAAGAGACAGACAAGCAAAGTAATTGGTTCACAAGGGTCGGTCACCACGATGATGGTTTATGAAATCTAGTTATTAACATTGATAGAACCATCATATTTCGTAAATGTTAAATGTATTGACGCACCTTAACCTTTCATCACATTAAACGTTTACGTATATGGTGATCATGGCATATGCGGAATTTGTAAGTGCAATAGCAAATACGAAAAATTAACGATGCATAGTCAAATTGGGATCACGGCTGTGACACAAATAAACACACGTACATATAAATAAGTAAGAACCACGGACGTGCAATGCTTGTCAATGGATGCTATCACGTCCAATACACAGCTTGGGGCAACCTGTTCCCATTCCCAGGTGGTAATTTAACTACCGCACACGTTCCTCCTTACAAGGTAATTGATATATTAGCCCTGTGATTGTCAGCGCCGGATTTGCTAACATGCGATATCAATCGCATAGTTATCTTTGTAGAAGGTGTAAATGAAAAGACCGTGAGCGACAGATTGAAACATAGAGGCGTTGTTCATAATAATTACCGTTGGACCGATGCGTTATTGTACTTCCAGAAACAATGGTTATATACATCACCCTTGTATGATGGCAGATGTAACTGTTATGCAATTCATTGCCTCTTATGAAGTGCTTACATGAACAAACAATGTGCGCGTTTACGCTGATAAGTGAATGGATTCATAAAGATCTTCATTGTATGTCGATGGTAATTGTCTACTTACCCTCGGATAAATCTGTTTATTGGTGCATATATAAAAGCTTTTGTCACCTGTGCTTCAAACGAAACAATAGTCACCGTTACCCCAGTGGGAACTTTTAATGTGTAGTGTTCAGCAGCTAATATAGCTGGATAAAGGCGTTGGTTATGTATTTATCATCCTATGCCGCTAGGGCGTCAGAAGAGGGTGTGGATAGATAGTAGCCTGGCAGCAGCAACCCGCATTCTCATCCTCATTCTTAGTAATTCTAATGTGAATACCACATTCTCATTCTCTAGATTTCAATGGGTACCTCAGCACTACTTTATTATAGCGCTGTAGCACAGGAAGTAAAAGTTGTATTCAAACAAGATGTATAGGCTATACGAATGATAATGATTGATTCAGAGATAAGCGTTGCATACTGAATTGGTACATATTGTTAACATTACAACATATGTCCCCGCCATTGTTCAGGTGGACTCAGAAGGAGTGAGTATACAGCCCACATTGATATTGTTATGTTGATACACTGCAATGTTGTCAATGACGCATTTGCATCCTTCAATCCTCGGTCTCATGGCTTGAATTATTAATCACAGTCGACCGTCTACCACAGGCTGTGATAGTTCCCGGATGAACATTCACTGTCTTTTTGTAAGGACACTCCTTCATGTGACGTTAATGTTAATTACGACCTTCGTCTGCAAGTAAATCCTTTTTAGCTGGCTTTATCGTCCCACAGTCAAACAACGAAGTCGGCAGGACTAAATCGGTTACAACACAAATAAAAAAAGAATGTTAGGTTTGGGCCGACACAGCTGTGCTATGCAAGTCACAACGAAACATACGTTTATTACCTAAAGACAAGAATTCTCACGGGAGGATGTAATATCCGATACGCTTCATTATTTAACAGGCCAAATATGATTTCCTTCGGTACCCAAGAGGTTATAACAATTGCTATACTGGAACCTAAATTTTCTTCATGGTGCAAAGACAGGAGATGAAGGTTACCAGTCTGTTTGTACGTTTGCATTGAATTATTGCATTACGTGTATTGTATTCACAATGATAATGAATTCTCCTGCACTGATATGAGCTCAGAGCGTTATGTTGTGTCACAATATTCTAGCAATAAAAGCGCGTCGTGTCACAATCATGCATATAAACATACTCACTATCATATATACATACATACAATCACATGTATTTACATGCATACATACATACATACATACATACATACATACATACATACATACATACATACATACATGCATGCATGCATGCATACATACATACATACATACATACATACATACATACATACATACATACATACATACATACATACATACATACATAAATACATACATACATACATACATACATACATACATACATACATACATACACATACATACATACATACATACATACATACATACATACATACATACATACATACATACATACATACATACATACATACATACATACATACATACATACATACATACATACATACATACATACATACATACATACATACATACATACATATACATACATACATACATACATACATACATACATACATACATACATACATACATGCATACATGCATACATGCATACATACATGCATACATGCATACATAGAAATTATAGATGGATAAGCGTTAAGCAATTGTGAAGCAGCCTTGAAGACCTTCGGTTTATTTAGCTCCTCCTGAAGCGATGTTTGCTGCATAGTATACGATTTTACGTGTAAGGAAATAAAGTTATTATCGGTGATTTAGCACCAAAATCAAAATAGAACAATAACTGGTTTTTTTGAAAGCAGTTCTGTGGACCACGTAGGTTAATCAACGAAAGTTCCTTATTCACTTCAGTATAATCAAATACAACTGGTATTTTACAAAATATTGAATGAATTTCCGTATCAAAATTGCGTACTTTTCGATCTGCTCTCAATTGTGCTTGCTAAATGCGAAAATCGTTAAATCTGCACCAAGCAGCCTCATGTATAATTGTTGATTTTTCCATTGTAACAATCCACCAAATCAGTTTATATATATATATGTATACATATATATAAATACACGGTATATATAGATATATATATATATATATATAGAGATATATATATATATAGATATATATATATAGATATATATATATATGTCTGATATATATACATATATATATAAATATATTTATATGTTTATTTATATATATACATAAAATATACATATATATGATATATATAAAATATATATATAAATATGTATATGTACATATATATATATACATATATAAATATATACAAATTCATATCAATTGAATTCACTCTTTGTGTATGATGTCCTTAGCCATGGCAAAAGGAAAAGCAGGGACACGGATGCCGCAGAGACAAATGGATATATATATATATATATATATATATATATTTATATATATATATATATATATATATATATATATATATATATATATATATATATATATATATATATATATATATATATATACGAATGCGACTATTATGTAGCAGAAAAACAACCATTTTGGGACATTGGAGGTGACAAAACATACAGTCAATTTATGATCATTTCTTGTTTTCTGTCGGTCTGTCTGTAACATGTTTCGGTTTCGTAAACTTATTTTGGATCTTTATTGTTTTATTAAACTTATATATTTTGTGTACCCAAATAGGTGTTCCAAAATAGTTCGGGTATTAGGGACACATAAAACAAAACTATTTCGGAACATAGCTAAAAACCAACCATTTTGGCACATCACAAAAAACCAACCATTCTGGGACGTAACAAAAAACCTACTATTTTGGCACATACAAAAACCCAAAAGCTTTGTGACACAACAAAATCCAACCATTAGGCGACAGTTTAGTGAGCTTGTTGTGACGGGAATTAAATGTTTGCATCTTTGCCATGGGATATGTCTTTCATCCCTGTCTGTATGACGGGGAATCTTAATTTGAAATGGTAATAAGCGATCGAATTAACGTGCAGTTAGGGGGCGATGCCTGTTTAATTAACAACGATTCATTCATTTCATATCAAAAGAAGTTCTATTCAAAGTAATTCAAACATGGAGGAGCAAAGGCTCTATAGCCCGGCGCATGAATAGATATATCTAAACAGAGACACGCTCACTGTGAAAACTGGAAGTCGTATAGGAACTTGTGGGATGGAACGCGCAATATGGGCTGAGAGTCTTAATTTGAACTTGACAGGGGTCGGCTTTCTTATCATTGAGAAAACGTGAACATAGTTCAATAGCATAACAATCATGCGATAACTCATGGCGCGAGGTGATCTGTCCCGTCAGTCAGTCCTCTCGAAATATGCCGCTTGTTTAATGCGGGCAGATGTCACTGGGGCACAACCTGTAGGTACGCACATCGCTGCAGTATACTCGGCTCGACAAGGCAGGAAGCACGCACTTATGCAAATTTCGCACAAAACAGCACCTTTCACAACGTTGCCAATGCCTAGCCTCAAACATTGCAAGCCTAGCCGTCAAACTCCAATGGGCTACGCACATTCAGGGCAGTAGGATTTACCTGCAACTGCTGGCTACCTTGTCAAAGCTAATAAACCCCCCTCACACAAGGCACGAAGCTGAACCAAAAATGTTGGACTTAGCTCATACATTGTTATCATAATAATGTGACCACATTAATATGCTTACGACTGCAGAAAACGTCAAATGTTCTAGTGTATACAAGGCAGTAATCACCAACACTTTGGCTCCATAAAGCTAAGTGCAGTCATTGAGACAAAATTTCTGTTTTTCAGAAATGTTTTGTCATGTAATACTGTGAGAACACTTAAGATATAGACTGATCTACATGGCCAAGGATCAATAAATAGGCTTGATACAAAACTGATTGACAGACATTCCAATGACCTCAGAACAAAGGTCAAGGATTGATTAACAGATATGAAAATCAAAACAGATTACCTTTATAGTCATTGATGAATTGCAAGGTAAAACCATCGCGGTCCGATCCTAGGGCTATCGCAGTTGGGGATTTTGTCTGCAACATTAGAATAGATGGTTATTGTATCTTAATGAAGAGAGCACAAAAAGGTCAGATCCATGTTTGGACGAATTGGTATGGTAGGTGTATATGCATTGATATAAATATATATATTGGACAACTGTTATACTTTTGTAGTTTCTTTCAATATATGATTGTTTGACTGTATCGAGGCACGAAGCTGAAATAAATAAAAATGTTGACCTAGCTCATACATTGTTATCATAATAATGTGAACAATATTTAATATGCTTACAACTTATGTCAAATGTTCTAGAGTACACTTCAGTCGATAAAACCGGGGAATGGGGAACACTGTTACTGATAAATGAAAAAAAGTTACCATTCTTTTCCCATACGACATGATGACTTATCTGTCAGACCTGCAAAATAAATATTGAAGAAATTGTATTCACACTATGTCCCACCTAGAAAGTCTGGAAACATAAGCTCATTCCATCAAATTGCACACTTGACCATTTAAACTCACCACAGTACTAGACTTTGTTTGAAATTTGGGGATCCGACTTAAGCTGTCAGGGAGTACATGTGACCCAATTTGTATTACCATCAGACATGTATTGACGGTTTTATAGGCGCTCAAAATATTCATGAAACTTATGTTGTAATTCCGACCGATACCACGATTTGTCAACCTGGGGTAAGAAGGACAAAGGCTGCGCCGATCTTGTTTGGACAGGGCTGTTTTTGGGCCGTTTGTTAGTCTCATATGTTTGACCACTTACAACAAACGATGCAATGATACATTTTGTTCTTTTAATATATAGAGGCCATATAAGTTGTCGATTTTCCCGCTTCAAAACCGGATAACTCTCCGAAACTCGAATAACTTTTAGATTACCACTCACATCCACATAGGATTACCGAACACATCCGTATGATTATTTCTTCTGTGGGACAAATAATAAAATAGTACAGTTAATTTAAAGACACCATATATTCTGCTTATTTTCCCAGAGAAATCTCTCAACGCCATATAGCTTCGGCGTCATGGCAACGATCCGCATCCCTGGGAGATTTCATATTGCGACTTTGTCAAAGGTTGGCGAGTCTGAGTAGGTCACGTTTTTTTTAAGTTAGTCGATATGGAATTACCTGATTTACAAAATCAATTGGACTGTTGTTGTCATTTGCACGATTCACAGCCATTTGGCTTGTGTGACAGATACTGTTTCCATGCTGTGCTTTTCTCCGCTATACTGCAACACAGCACAACTCCAGCATCAACACCTACACAAGATTCTCCAGAACGAGCACCTTGAAACCACGCAAGCGAATGTCAATGATGAGGGTTATTTCCGGGAGTGCCGGTACGTCCTGTCCATGTTCCTAACGTGGCTATTCAATTAGATATTGATTATTGTTGAAGGAGTGCGAAATTCAAAGAGAGATCTTGAGACTGAACCACAAAGTGTGCGCCGGTTCCAAGAATCACTTCCAGTTCTAATATTTACTTGCCTATTTATGACAAGCGTGTTGGATCATTTAATTTACTGATTGATTGCAAGAGACAGAATGTCTGAACAGGTGAAAATAGACAATCAACTAGTGCTACACTTGATGGTGACAACCAATTAACTATCGTAAGGCGTACATAAATTATTCGTGGGTGGCATATGGTTTTGAATAACACGGTCTCCAACTATCCAACTAAATTACGTATCACAAACTCCATAGACGACTATGCGTAGTCGTCTAAGCCTAGCCTGCTACTTAGCTGGCTAAGCTTAGTCGTAGTCGGCTTATTCTAAGTCAACAGCTTTTTAAAGGTTCATTTCCAAAAAATCATAAAAATTCAGCTGTTAAATAGTTAGGGTCACCTAGCCCCTGGCTACGGGCCGTGTTTTCAACGAGTATTTATAGAGTTAGACAAAAAAAGACGGACCACTCACAATAAACAAGGAAGGCCATCAGAGAATCTACCTGATAGCCAATAATCACGCTTTAGGCACCTATTTGATTGAAGCAGTTGACCCTAGGGATGATATGTGGGTGATCAGTGGCACACCTGATTACCATTGCGGCTATCCCATGGTAACGAGTGGCAGGATATTACGTATAAGGGGTGACTGCATTCCTCAAAGTGGGTGCAAAAGTCGCTCCGAAATAGATATCTTCTGGAGGATCGTCACATCCAAGATAAGCCTCTAAACTCATACGGTGCTTCTAACAGCTCACCTATAAAGTTAGCTGAAGGTATGATTTTTAACTTCTGGGGCTTATATATTCTTATTCGCAATTTGGTATTGTATCACATTCAATTGAACTTGATTTATCAAATTCCTGTTTTGAAGTTTCAGTTATGGAACAATAAAAGTCGTCTATTGAACCACCACGGCACCTGTTGGCATTGTCATTGAATTTCCAGATGTCACTCAAAACAAGTATTTATGGACCGAAGCAAATTGGTACCACGAAGCAATCAAAAACATCTATCTTAAGCAATTGTTTTGCATAGAAAAGTGTTTACTATTTACATGTACGACCCTCTCAAGTGCAACGAATAAGGAGTAATGATGGAATTGATTATGTTATGAAAGTTAAGCAATAATTGACCACTTTCATTGATTTTATTGTCAGCTAATTTCTGTCTACACTCATTAATGTGGCATACAACAGTTTAAATGTGGTTCATTAAACTTTTCATTTCAAAACCTTTATATGCAAGGGGCTTCACAATATATCCAGCGTTTTACCATCAACTACAACGAATAGGACTCGATCAGTGAATTTCCATATATTACGCTATGTCCCTAATTGTTAGAGTGTGAAAAATTTTCTCGCTAGCTAAATATCCATGTGTGACTCTAAATGGAACTTACTATACTCATAACACAGGTGTAGGTTCTTCATAGTGCTCTACAGAACATGCACCAATACCATAATTTATGTCCGATCAGAGCATTCAATGTTTGAAAGAAAAATCATTGCTGGAACATTGTGGACAAACCTGTTTTTGCTTGATATTAGTGAGTTTTTAAACACTATATATATATCTTCTCTGACTTATACTACATCGACTGCGCCTTTTTTGATTTTCCATAATACCATTTGACCTCCTGACCCCAAAGTAGATGATCAGTGTGATAAGATCATTTACTATGATACCTTTTGGTGTCCTACCTTTGATAATAAATAAGGGATACATTCGGGCATGGGAACAACTCTTCGCAGCTGGGATTAAAATATGAGTAAATACCAGCTCTTTTTAGATTCAACTACTCACTGGTGTCCCATGCCATAGCTAAAGTAGTGCAGTAAAATGTATCAAAAATAACCAACAATTCGAGTTTTCTCTTTTTAAGTCAAATCCAAGATAAATAACGTGGCTATTATACTTCGAGCATGTCTTCATATGCATCCTGAAATTTGAAACAGAGAGTGTGGGATGCGTTTCACTGGGAGAAGAGGTAGTGATCAATGTAACTCACAACCAATGTTTCGCATAACAATCAGCAAACTCTAAAATGATATGCATCGCTTGCTCATATATAAAATTACTCTCCTTCTTCTTTGTAATGATTGTGGCATGTCATGCAAGCGACCCCTTATGAAACAGCGTGACAACCAATGATTCACATGTAGGGCAACCTACCGATCACTGGAATAATTATTAGACAATTTGACAAGAAAAGCCTTACGGTATGTGAAGAGAAGTTAGCATGCTCTAGGGGACAGGCGCGACATTGTGACGTTGGGTGGGGTTGTTATGCTGGTGAAGCCTTTATCAACAAACAGAAAACCTATACCGCAATATAACTACTTATACATTGAGGAGTTTAATTCGCATTTCTATCTGATACTTTGCTTTGCCATTTTCAGTCCCACACTATAATATTCTGAGTTCGGGCGCGCAATGGCCTAGACTGAACACTATTACGATTTATATATCAGCCGCGCGCTGCCGACGTTAGATAAAAAAATGAGATCCAGGCGGGAGCTCACCAGGCCAACGCCGCTGTGGCAATTGATGGTGAGACAAAAGAAACTTAGGCAATGCATCGCAGCAATTTCATGCAAAACCTATCTGCACAGTAATCTGTGGAGAAGATGAGCCACCAGAGTGCATACCATATAATGTGCCATAAGATAAAGACAATCGTGGTATGACGACTGCTCACATGTCGGCAGGGCGAGATTGTATTCACCCCTGCATCCTACCTCCACTGGTATATGGACTGTGTGTTATCTTCCTCAAATTGCCTACCCTCATATCTGCCCCCTCCGCGCACATAACCTAATTACTGAAAAGGGATTAATGGCATAGTCACTAGGTAATCGATGTATAATGTTTAAAGGCCCGGGATTACCCTTACACAATACACACATACAGAGAGTTTAACAATTTCAATCAAACATTGCTGACTATGCAGCACTCTATATCGCTGCATAAAGTGGGTATGGGTGTTTTGAGTCATGCATGAACGCCAGATGGTACGTTAAGTTACATTCTATTTTAGCTTCTAATTTATCCATTAATTATCCATCCGTTGATATGCTTGGCGATAATATTACGATTGTCTTTAAGTCTGCTCGAAATGCCCTTTGGAATAGGCTTGCTATTTGAAAAATAATAGAGATTCCCATAGGCTGTATAACGTACCAAGCATTCATGAATTGATAATTGAAAAATCGTTGTCGGGCTATCTCTTCGTCGATTCAAACAACATACCAGCAAACTGCCAACAAGTGTGTCACGTTCAACTGTTTGTGTTGAGTACATGTGTTATAATACAACGATCCCGTCCTTTTGCGACTTCCGTCGTTAGTTCCAAGCACTGAGATTCTCTAATTGATTCTCATACTGTTTGAGCCATAACTCTAAGATAGCGCCAGCGTTAAATGCCCAATATCAGTCGTAGCATTGAATACCGGCAGCCATTTACAGTGTAAATTCTTAATCTATTATAAGTTATAACTGCTATTGTGTGGCCTTTATTTAGCAAAAACGGAAGCCATATGCTATTACGTTCGTTGATTGTGCTCACTATATCACTCATAAATGACGACTCGGCATAACACGTGTATGAAACCATTGCTGCAAATATGACTGCGTCACTTAATCACCAATATGTTAAACCAAACGCTACTATTGAGTGATGACTAGATGGTTTGCTGTTGTTATGAGTACATAACGATAAGAATATTTTCACAATCTGTTTTTATACGTTTTGCTTGGTGTTTTCACAGTGAGGGTTGTTGAACAATGGCATTTATTTTCTTTGCAGGGAATAAAATCATTTAAAAATAAAGCACAGTAGATTTGAAATAAAGAGCGACAAAGGCGTGGAAGATTGAGAGAGGGTAAGAAATGGAAAGTGAGATATGAGCAAGAGGTAAACGAAATGAGATGTGTAAGTTAGTGTTAAAAGCAGAAGGCATATTACTCAGGAGGTGCCGAAAAGTTTTATAAAATTTCTTTTTTGTAGTTTATAGCATAAAACAGTTGGTCTTTACTATGTTGAATTTTTAAAATCATGAACTATGACTTCCCTAAACATGGGTAATTTCGACATTTCTAACATTTGATTTATATATATATAATTGATTAGATACGTTGTCTTAAGAAGAACCGGCGTACGAAAAAGACAGTCTTTGTCGAGCCGTGCATTCAAACGTGCATCTATCGTTTTTTCTCATCTTTAGAAATGGGATTGGCATTAACGAACCCTTTTTATGTTTGCATGATGACGCAAAAAAGCTGAGGTGCAAATATACATACGGATTGCTTTTCTATCATTTCAATGTGATACCACCTACTATGAATTGCGCTTTAAAATTTCATTATATATAAGTAAAACACTTCAAATTGTTTAAATACATCAAACCCTCGCTTGTTCAATTTTGTAATTTGAGATTGACTTCTTTATAGGACTTATAGTACCATACATAAGACAGATATATAAGGGCTACCATTACAAATAAAAAAAGCATGCATGTCTGGACCGCTTCTATGCCCAGGAATTAACGTTCCACATAGAACGAAAATTAGGGATACACAGAGGGCCCTTTAGTTCATGATCAATGGGTGGCCTACGCTGCATAATTAAACATCCCTAATTCATGGAACGTAACCTTGAACAACGTTTAGTAAAAGATACAAACCATGTGGCATTATGGTAACATAATTACGCACGAGGATATTCTGTGGACAATTATAATGGACTTGTCCGGGATAAAGGCAAACGGAGGCCGCTGGAAGGTCGAACAGTTGTCAAGGCCAACAAATTATATGATAAAACACACGCAGGGATTCGACGATAACGTTGCTCATCTATATTATGTGCTGTCTTTTCGTAGAAAAACGCCAATTAGAAACAGCGAAAATATCAGCATTGAAAACGCGCTATTGACATCCGTCAACATTTTTGTTATGTAGTTTATATGGCTTTATTATGCTGTATTATTATCGTGAATTATCACATCCATAAAGAGGGATTATACCGGCATTACTAACATTAGATTCATATATATATTTTTATTACAAATACTGTTTCAGGATAAAGCCGGCACAGAAAAAAGGGAATCTTTGTCAAGCCATGCATTCAAATATTCAGCTATCAATATTTCATCTTTAGAAATGGGAATGCCATTAACGATCCCATCGCATTTTTCTTGCACGATGAAAGGAAATGTTATATTCAGCACGGCGAAGAAACTGATTAATCAACTTTAACTGCATTGTAAGGTGTACCGATAATGCATAGTTCATTCCGAACAAAAGCCCCTACATATATATACATATATATATATATATATATATATATATGATATATAGATATATATATATATATATATATATATATATATATAGTTATATATTTATATATGTGTAAATATATATGTATATATATAGGTATATATATATATATATATATATATGTTTGTGTATATATATATGTAGATATTTATATATATATATACAATTATATATATATGTCTATACAGATATATATGTGTATATATATATATAGCGCTAGATATCTATATATCTATGTATATATAAATATGTATATATAGAGATATCTAGAGATATATCTATATCTCTTTATATATATCTCTATATATATATATATCTATATCTCTCTATATATATATATATATATATATATATATATCTCTATCTATCTATATCTATATATATATATATATATATAAATACGAGAAGACTTTACTATCATTCGACCTGGCTTAGCAGTTCGATTTGTCCAGACGAATATATATCTTTCTCCAGCCCATTGGCAAACGTCGAAACCAATTTTATTTGTTATATCGAATGTTACGGGGATAGAATACATTCATGAAGGAAGTAATTGTAAATAATATACCACAAGTTGGGATAATGATATATCGGATAATAACGAGAAACAAGCTGTTAAATGCCTATTACCAAAAAGGTCGTCGGTCCAATATATAAAGTTTTTCAAACGCCCATAACCAATTCCTGCGCGATGCATGAGCCAAAACCTCGCAATGGATGGAAATGAATGGAGATAATGTACAGTGTAACATCACAGTTAAATAAATAATTGTACAATAAAGCACTTAAACAGGTTTTGACATTTTTCAAACTTAAGTAGTGCGCCATGATTTGACTGTGTTTAAAATATGTTGGTCGATTGTCTCCAAAAAGTTGCATTCGTATAAATATATATATATATAGCATATTTTTACAGTATGCGTGCATTCATATATGACACAATATAGTACTAAGCTTATGTCGTTTCCTACAATTTAACAAAGCAACACGAATTTAACGTCAAATGCGCTTGAATATTAGGGCCTCTGTCAAATTTGTAATGTAGATTTCATTCTTGTCACATAGCAAAGTTGGCCAAACGATTAGCAGAGCACGAATATCGTGGACAATTCATCTAGTCTCTCTGATGGTGCTGTTTAAAGTGCAAGTAATGGGTAAAATATGAATTTTGTTAACGCAATTTTCTGATCAATAATTTGCAGTTATTTTTTCGATTCGACGCGTAGTAAACGAGAAAGAAGCAAAAACAAACAACACATTCCGGAACTCACCGACCACACGCCGAAGATGAACGAAGGCGCTGTGACGTCATATGTCACCAGAAGATGTTACCACGGACGCAGTTTCTATTCGCGAACTAGCTATCGTACTAATGTATCGCTATTTACAGACACTCATCGGCGTTTTGGTATCCATGGTTTCTTGAGAATCTGTAAGTATACTCATCCTTACATTTCCCATATGAAAGTCGAATTAGAATTCATTAGTTATGTTTCCGTACTGATTTTGAAAACAGAATTTGCACTTGCCCGTTGACAAAATTGACATGACCGGTAGTGATCAGTGTGGGGCGGCTCAAGTTTTATAAGGATGTTTCACAGATAACATATAGATTTGTCAGGCTGCTATATGTAGATGTATGCTAGCCTGACAGTAGCTTACACTTGTCCTAAACAATCCTCGGACGATACCCAGTGCTCAGTGAGTCAGTCCTGGCCCACTGTCAAATTTGCTTCATATAACTTTACCCTTATGTCTTCCAGTCTGGATCATCATTGTGCGAATATGTGAGTCCGAGTACTGCAATAATTCGCATCTAGGGCCTTAAACGAAGCATGTCATTTCGTTTGGATGACCAAGGACTCCAGTTGGACTGCATCATCACCGACAGGCACACGAGTATCAATAAGTACATCCGTGATGACCAATGAACCAGGTGCACTTGCTGAAATGTATGACTACCCTGACAAGGAGGAGGCTGAGAGGCAGCATATGGAGAGGTTTCTTCTTTAGATGAGTCATGTAGTAAGGTATCTAAAGGTGATGATGAATGATGGTGGTGGTGGTGATTGGGTAGGGGAGGGGTGGTGATGGAGTTGATGGTGGTGGCCTAGGCATTATATTGGTGGTTGGCCGATTGATATTTGCTTGTTTACAAGTAATATTTAAGCTCTGTTTATTTTTCAGCTTTGGCTTCAGCTAAGTCAAGCTTGTAACATTTAATTTTACCTGTCTATTAACAAGTGCACAAGGACATAACTATTTCTTATCATCATACTTACAAAATAAATGGTAAATACTGGGCTTGAAATTCACTTTGAACATCAAAGGTCATTTCAAACTGGTGGTGTAAGATGACGAACAAACATTGGAGTTTAAGATCATATCGCCCAAATGGCACCACCGTGCATAGCACACAATGAGATTTGAACTTGCCACATTTTGGCAACTAGACAAACACCCACCCTGCTAGACCACAGCTGTGGACCTATCATCTTAAACATCATTGGTGAGGTAAGCGCCGCAATATGACCTCTGATGTTGAAAGCGATGTTAACCAACACTATTAACCATTTTTATTTTCAAATCATCCAGCATGTTTATGGCTTTATGACTTAATTTGAATGTTAAATGGGTCTAAGGTAAGCTAAGCTGTGGTGAAACTCGCAAACTGCTATATGCTTCCTCTTTGTGGCTTGCTGAGAATTAATTTTGTAAATATATATGTTGGACTGGTGTATATATTTTGCCATTTCTATTATCACAGACAAGTGAATAAGAACCAGACATTGTTGGTATTTGTGAGCAGAATTGTATAAGCATTATTTGTATAATGTGCCCGCGAAATGTAATCATGATGATTGATGTGCAATGACACAGGATATATAAAATATCCTGCAAAAATTATTAAACGACTGTTAACATACTGTTATTTGAGTGATAAAATATCTTTTGTACGAGATACAGGATACAGTAACAAGATGCCATGCAGATATGTCATGATTTTAGAATTGATGCTTCCTTTCATTTTATGCATATGGTATAATAAATTAGGTGGACTGCCCTTAACTGAATTTTGTTGCTGGTTGTCATCAGCGTGTAGTATCATCCATAGGTTCTAATACAGAATAAGACACATAATGCTTTTTTGTCTCTTTATTATTGTAATGCTGGCAGTTTGAAACCAACATAAACTGATTCACCCTTGGGAAAAACACCTCTAATTTTAAGAAAAGCACAAGCTGGCAGTGGCACTCTATGATGTCTGACTAGATTACCCCATCACCACTGTACCAACTTGCGATATGCAGTGAATCGGAATAACCTGCAATAAAAAGAGATTTTTACAACTTTTCATTCAGTACATGAATATTTTTCATCAGTTATCATCTGAACCAGACCATTTTTAAGTATATTCACTCTGAGTATTAAGTTACTTCTTGTACCTCTGGATATAAGCACTATAAGCTATTTCTAGAGTCCAGGGACACAGGAACCCTGAGACAAATCCTGGGTGTGCTGTAATACAGGACACGCCTTTAGATTTTACTTTCTCGAGAACTTGTGGAATTTCCTGGCAGCATTTACTCTCTGCTACTGTAATCATTGGCCCACATGAGCACCTAGTACAGAACATAATTACAATGAATAACTATTTTTTCAGCAAACAACAAATTGACATAAAACGTGAATAAGAAGATGACTTGAAGCAAGACTTAAGGACAACTGTAAAATAAAGAGAAAAATATCGGCAAACGGTTTGAGATTGTTTGGACTGAAATGTACCAATACCAAGTGCTGTTACCCAGTCGGCTCAAGTCATCTTCTCTTTGATGAATTTGCAGGCCTTGTCTTAGCTGGAGGTTCAAATTTGCATGGCTGTATGCCCCCCTTAGGTTCCTAGTTCCTCTTCTTGGTGAGACGAACACTCGCTGCTGTAATCCAGCTCATTGCTTCCGGAGTTGTCTGTATATGAGGACGATGAGGACATTTTTACAACTTTGATTAGGGATTCGAAAATAGACGTTACTTGCACTTAAATAAAATCGCATCGCACCACAACTGGAAACACCTCACTAAGCAGAGCACAAACCTTTTTCTGATGGCTTGCATTACTGCCGATCAATTGTTGCCAAGGCAACGAACTACACTTGCAACTCGATATAACAAAATGGATGCTGCTTATAAGAGCTTTTTTAACATTCTACATATACCATAACCCAAAACACCTTTAACCTCTTTTATGTCGATGGAAACGACAGCTGCTAATGCACTATCCGTACTCAAGCATTGTGTAGACATCCGGTTGCTGTCAGTTTTGGAGCATATCATTAGCAGTTTTATTGCAGACACTAACGTAACATGCAAAACAAAAACGACACATCACCAATGCATTGTAATCTTTTTCCACCATAGACACATTTTACAAAGCGGGGTGTTTTGTGTCGCCTGCAACAATGAGGATGTACTTCGGTGATGTTGCTTTAGGGCTGTACATCGCCCAGTGAGCAACATCACTGGCGTGACACGAGTCAGTTGCAAACGGGCTGAATGTCTAATGCAATACCATTTAGTTACAAGATCAAGGAGACAGATACGCCATACATTGGCTCACATAGGTCGATGATGGTTTATGAAATCTAATTTTCTAACAATGATTGGATACAACCATTATGTGATTTATATGACTGAAATGGACAGCATAAATAAAAGATAACAAGTTAATTAATTTTAGCCCTAAATGTGCGGGATGTAAAAGGTACGATGTTAGTTAATGTAATTAATTTTCATCATGGCAATATATATACGATTGAAGTATGAAATAAAAGAAAGTTAATTGTTTGTTGCACAACACGAATAATACCAAAGTCGTCTTCTCTTACCAGCTAGTTTATTATCAACCGGCAACATCTATTATCCAATTAACAGATTCAAGCATTTCTTGTCTGAGGAATAATTATGCTTGAGTGTTGCAGTAAATTCTCTCTACACAAGCACTTAAATATGCGATCATTACAGAGCTCCATTGTCGTATTGTTCACGCAATTATGAAGTATACATGCATCATCGAAAATAGGTGAAGGGAGAATCGAATTCAAGTAACAGCAGAGTAACGACGCGGATAGGTCTCAGGTAGGTTATTTTTGATAACGCCGCTAGATAAGCCCAACAAAATAAAGATACCAAATTATTGCAATTTGCTATAACTGATAAAAGGGTCAGTCATTGTTGTTTGTTTGTTTGTTCGAATTATAGCCGTTTTTTTACCGACGTGACTACGGGGTCAGTCACTTGCGTTGAGCCCCCTTTTATAATGAGCCGACCAGACAGCCACGTTAAGCATGCAGATCAGAAAGCAACGTTAACCAAGCAGATCAGACATTATGTCAAGAATGCAGATCAGACAGCCGTTCCAAACATGCTTGCCAAACAACCATGTCGAGCGTGCAGTCTACAAACGTCGGGCTGTATCCTGGAAACCAGCAGGAAAAACATTTCAGCTAAATTAAACAAGATGCACATGTAACAGTGGGGCAGATAAAATGTCTTTCGGTAAATTTTAATCTGGACATTTTATATAAGCATCCATGATATACAAGCAACGTTGCGTTATGTCAGGGGCTCACATGACCGTGTTTATCTCAATTGACCTTGGCAGGACACTGAGGCTCTTCATTGCAGATTTATTTTTTGATACCCTATGGGAAACTTTTATATATGATGCATGCTTAGAGGCTCGATTGATTTGCATAATTTATCAAATTGCAAATATAACTTACCCCGAACTCCTATTAAGCCTTATTCAGTATCTTCATGTAGATAAGTTAAACTCAGCGTTTTAAAGTCCGTTACCATCCGCGACCGCGATGTACCTCCCGGACGCCTTGAACATGACATAAATCAACGTCCATCATATGAATAATTTACCAGCGACAACCCATGGCTAATAAATGGAACAATATAATGTCATGTAGTGTCTTACTTGTGGCGTGCACAGGTTTGTCGCAGCTGTACAATCTTTGTTACATTATGACGTCGCATATATTTGTAATGATTTACGACTAAGTATTTAAAAAAAACGAATAAACAACAATCTTACATATAATTACAATCATAACTCGGTTCTAAACACAGCTACATTGCTTCAGTCTTTGGCATAAGATACAGCAGACGAGGTGAATGCTGCGTAAAAGAGTGGCTAGTTACCAATTTCATTTGGCTAAGAATCACTGAAAGTACTCAATATCTCATCGTCTGTTTGATTTTTGTTAATAGCACGTGAAAACAATCCGTGTGGTTTACCTTGATTTATACCTATTTCCCGATCATCCCATTCGCAATAAACGTCGAAATCAAATGATTAACTATTGGCCATGCAGGATGCATTTGTAATGCACAAGGGCATCCCCATTTATGCCGCCAATGGCTCCTTCAGTCGGTTCAATTAATTCAAATATTACTGGCAAATGATTAAAACGGTTATTACCACAATATAGCGCCCCGTTAAACTCTGGCACTGCAAATTGTAGTGCAGCGGTAGTGAACGGATAATATTGTGTCTCATGGCTGCTATCAAAATATATTACTAAAGTATGATGTCCATATTCACCGTTTACTACTGTAGCTATAAATAAACTTTACCATAAATAGTGAGGTGCCACAAGGTTTTGATTAAACATGTTATGCACAAAGCATTATCAGTAATATAAACAATTGCGCAATTATGAACTATTTGTGTCTCTGTGCGTAGCTCTTGGAAGAGGTCAATACATACCGCATTAACAATCATGCCTATAGCATATTTCAGGCGTGGCCAAGCCGTATTTCGGCTATTGTTTGACAGATCGCACCTATCAAAATATAGTGAACCTTGACTATATGGAGACTGAGGCCAATATCCAGATAGTTCACACTGTCTTATTTCACGAAAGCATTACATCCATGACTGATTGTACTTGACAACGTAATGAAATAAGGTCTAATATTATGATCACGACTAGGTACGACCAATTGAATCCTGTCCCCGGAACTTGATACGATTGAGGTGACATCAAATGGCACACGTAATCTATCACCTGATTGAAGGATAAGACATTGAGCAATTGGGAAGTAGCCTCGAATTCATTTGGTTTATATAGCTCCTCTAGAAGCGACGATTGCTGCATAGGATAATTTTTAATGCAGAGATAATAAAAATGGCATTGATGATTTAGCACCTTAATACAAATAATATTCAATATCCCTTTGCACGTGCAATTGTTGCAGCGTATACATGTTCAACATCATCTTAGCTGTGTAAGGATATATGCCTCGCTTGCATTAACATTTGGATATAATCAACGCATTGAACAGCACCACGTATCACGAAGAGCCATGACCAACATAGTATTGAATTACTTCTGAGAGGACAAATGTACATCGTGCGGTCGAACCAAGACATCAATCCGAACTGTGAGTAGCTTGGTTGAAGAATATCAGTATAAGTTTTAATTAAAATATGTGAGTTATAGGGCTGGAGTACAATGACAAATGAATATACGATTCATCGTAGCCATTCACGATCCGTTTAAAAAGAATTGATTGCATCAAATTTTCCTAAATTAAGCTTCCAATGAACCTTTCCACTTTATTTACGCCGATTGAATATCCCACGTTACACTGACATCTATCATCTGAGGGGGACTCCTGAACTTCTGATTGGTATGTATCATCGTACGAGACGCTGTCATACAATTCTTCATTGTTGCCTGTAAGCAAAGAGCAGATACCTTCGTACCCATGGATGTTTTTTACGAGAGACGGCACATATACCGATTTTTGACTTTTCTTGTTCACCTCCTGTCAGAAATCCCGTTCATCATTAGCAAGCAGGGCATTTGTTAAGCGACCTACCGCATATTGCTATTGTTTGCAAATTACTAGGCGTGAAACAGACTTTGTTTTTAGCAGTGCATTTAATGTCTTTAAGAATATCGACACAAGTGTTCCTATTGTCCATCCATAAGCGTAAAACAGATATGAAGTAAAAACAAAATATCGCGCATTATTGTAAAACAGTCGATAAATACTAGCTAATTAATATCCTACTTCTGCAAGAATCTCCTTACACATGTGCCAACAGGTTAGAAATGATCACTTCAATAAAGTAAAATCCTCTTCTAGTATTTTGTTTTACGACAAATACTATTTATATAGTTTGGCTTTCTGTGGAACACATCACATCATAGAATGTTCAGCTGATGTGCATGATGAAACACTTAGCAAAGGTGACCTTGTATACTGTCCATTTTCCAGGTTATTTACTCCAGAAGCAGAGTCATCAGATGCTAATGGCGTTGTTTTAAGTAATCCCTCTTAACCCTTTTCCTCGTCACTGCTGGAAATCTGGAACAATGCGCTGGTGGGTAAATTAAAATAGTGTTTTGTGGTAAAAAAATAACGTTCTATAATATACGAAAAGACGTTTATATGACAAACAAATCGATGTCAACCTTTAATTATGGGTAGGTTTGACACATTAAAAATGAGATGAAACGGTAAAAAGTAACAACATTGTCCTATGGTTGACCTATAAGGCCCGGCTGACAAATGACGCGATTAATAACCTCGATGATATTCTACCAGACAATTTTGATGCCATGACAATTGGACGGTTTCCTCAGCAGATGCATGTGTCATCCACTTTGGCTGTATTTCGCATTATAAGTTCAAACATAAGGCGTGTAACCAAGAAAGTCTTGTCATTTTAATAGCGCAACAGTTGTGTATAATCATAGCTTATTGAATCAGTCAAACTTCCATGGACGTGTGCACATTCAGCAAAGGACGATGAACGATGGACTTCTTGATAAAACATGGTAAGTAATTTTTTATCTGTCCACTGCTCACATTGTGCGCAACCCGAAATATACTCAATATTGTGACCTGAAGACTTTTACTAACAAGATTGTTTAAAGAAATAAGTCGGTGTGTTTTGAGGAGAATAGTAGAAAAGATACACCAATAGGTATGCAGGGCGTCACAAAAAGGGCTAACAGTTGTAATGTACAGCCTACCGCGCATTGCTTTTTCCCTGTGTGGCTATCAATTGAGCAATTTTATTAAGCCATTATACCTAAACGGACGCCTAACCATAGTGAATAGTTTTCGCATTGTCTATGCCACTTTAGATCATAAGTTTGAACATTTGACCTTAATTTCTTGCTGCATCTTTATCCTACATTATTTATATATGAACATATTAAACGGGAAGGCACAATCCTCCGTCGATATATCTGTCGTGATATAAAGGAAGATCCTACTGACAAAACGTAGTTTCATGTCGGCCACATGTCGCTTACGTTTATATATTCATGCATATCATATCTCAATATAAATTAACTGAAAGACATCGACTGGGCATTATCAAGATGATATAAATTTAGGGGATGAACTAACGTCACGTCTACTTGCCATGTCCTTGTTTTTGCAAAAAGCACATTGTGCATTGTGCGTTGTACTGGTGAAAATGGTCAATAAACAACGTTCGTTCCATTCAACGTGTTACGAGATGTAAAATCACGACTCATTGTCTCAGAATACAGGGATGGGCCACCAAAAGGTACTATGCGAGCAAAAGGGATGCCGGACTCTTCCTTTGTTTCATTAGTGGCAGATCATTGTCGAAGTTGTCATCACATTTGATTTAATAAGCCACACCTAATTTACTGGAATATGATGCGATTTGGTAATTGTAGATGGGTTAAAAACGTTTACCATTACATTTACAGAAACAGCCTTTTCATCCTAGATAAACTAGTCAAGCTTAGTCAAGCTAGAAGTGTTGCATTACGGATGTTTTCACGTTCAGTCAAAAAACAAGCCGTGTGATCTGCATTATCATTTAACGAGCGGTTGTATGCGTCACTGTTGCATAGATGACTTCAAATAAAGCCATGGAAGTTACTATATTAAAAGTAAGTGTGATAACGCAGATTCCCTGCCGGAAATTAAGACACGGCCGTGTATAGCTGTATCTAAAATGGGGGTGTGGTTGTATTACGGTACGTGTTATATGCCTAACAATGCCCAAAGTTATTCTGGTGTATCTTTTTAGGCCCTGATTAGATTATTGAATGGAATAAAGGGACGACAATTCACATTATATCTCTTTATAGGAGAAGTCACATTGCGTACCCCTAGCAGTTAAGTCAGAGTGCAAATTTTGAGCCACATAGTACAAAACACAATACTGCTAAGCTAATACTGTCTCTACTAAACCCTCATTAGAAACTCTTCCTTTGTAAACATAATTCGAGGCCAGTTAATGATCGCCAGAAAGTCTTTATTTTAAAAGCTTGCTGCTACTTTTTTCAAACGTGACGAATACTCGAAAGAGAACCTATGCCAATGAACATTCACATTCCCATACAAGGAGTTTACGCACCCCGGAGCCGGACATTGAAAACCTGTTAACCTTTTATTCCTTATCGCCCATCGGATCAATTGTCGGACTATACATATAAAGCAGATGAAATGCACAATCTAGACAACTAAAATCTATACAATTTCAAAAAGTAGAAATTTGGACGAAGTGATGTGAGGTATCTGTGTTAGCATTAATCAACTTTATTGATGTATACAGCAATATCCCTAGAGCAAAATCAAACCAAGTGCATGTATGAATCTATTTCGTTCTGTTTCAAGGCTATATTTAACTTGCTACAACCTGGCGGCATTATAAAGGTACCAAGCTGAGGCATAACCTAATTCTGACTTTTCGTCACATCTTCCGGGAACTAAATTGAAGCCATCAATTGTGGCTGTATCAAGTTATCAGTGGCGTAAACGTTCATTTATGCAGTTGGTTCCAAAATAACAGGAAATGAATAGAGTTAGCGCTTGGGTGTTCTTTTGATGACGTAATTACAAATACAACACTGAATGACTAGTGCCCCTTCCATCAGTACATCAGTTATATCACATCTTATGGACCCCCCTCATTATTTGGCTATAATAGCCAAGGATCCTTCCCCCGCAAACATTGCCATATATTTCAAGCCGTTTGGCTATGTAGATTTCCTACAATTTCAGCATCCAATGCGGTGTGGCGGGCGCTCCAGAAGTTATGATCAATGACTGGCCTCTCCATGGTTCATCCGGTCTATAGGCCAACGGGTGATGAGTTCCATGTTCTTTTTCAAACACCAGATCTTCTTGATTGATACCTTAAGCCAATCCAATCGCTCGGCGAATAGGTGCGTATTTGTCTATATAGTTAGGAGTCGTACCTGTTGGTCCTAATTGGCAAGCTCTTTCTCGTGTTGCTGCAAAGTTTACAGGACGGCGCTACATAACCAGGTAGTATAAGTCCCTAAGAAATACCTCTTCCTGACTCCCACACATTATAAATCGACGACTATCTACCATATGCAGACCAGGTTATTAAGTATGCATCGCTAGCATATGAGTATATTATTGGCGTATACAGACGAAGTATGTGGTAGGTACGGAAACTTATAAAGATAACCGCCGCAATTATATTTGAGCATAATGTTATTTGACCACTATTAATCTGAAGTCCACACACAGCACTTCGATTGGTAATATAATGAAATACTGGTGTTTGTGATAACGTTCAACAATGAGGTAATATTGCGACGGTTGTGGATGAGGTTACTTGCTAAGCTTGGACGGCTTTCAGAGTGGTAATTATGACCGAGATCGGCTAACGCTGCTGAAATTTAGTATGATACATGTGGCGGTGTTTATTTTCGTTGCCAGAGTTGAGCCAAACCACTGCTTCAGCGTTCCATGCTTAGGAGTAGATTATATGGTTCTAGGAGTATTACATCACTTGGTTTGCTACTGATGGCAAATCCCCTGGGATTATTTGTGCTTTCCATAATGTTAAACATCATTGCTAGTTGTTTTCTTGTTAGTCAAGTAATTGATAGCTTTATTTCAGGTCGAGCTGAAGCTCTCATCCGGCCAATTCATTCGTACAAGAACAATGTCAAAGCTAAGTGGCTCCTCAGATGCATCTACTCATATAAAGTCTCAATGAAGGGGAAATGGAGACGATATGGTTTGCACCTATAATTTGCGAACAATGCTTAGAGAAAAGCCTGGCCAGTTAGCCATCATGTTCTATGAATTGCAAAAGAACAAGAAGCCCATATTTTATCTGATACTTCCCTGTATAAATTACCACTGACGTAATACACTTTCCAAGTACCACTTAGTGCAAATGTTGAGAATATTATATGTAAGGATTTGAGAAGTTACTCTAAAAGTTGCATCTTACGGTCGTACAATGCATACCACTCTTGAAGCTTTCCTCAAGATGTTGTGTTCAATCGGGCGTCTTGTTACATTGACGCGTTTAGGAACATCCAACCTTTCGTGCCCATATATATTTTCGTATATTTGTAGAATATCGAAATTTTTTAAATCATGTTCAGTCATCATGGATTAGAAACCTAATTGTTGTAGATGTAATCATTATGAACCATTGGTAGCATTTCACCATCTAACTTTATGTTGTAGATTGATGAATAAGGAGAAAAACAAAGATTTCGGAAATGAAATTTAAAAAAAAAAATTTCAAATAAACATATCCAACACACATGATTTAATATTATTTCGGAATTTCGGGTCGAAGTATATATTGTTGTATAAAAATATATTGAGGTTTGCGGGTTATGTCTACGAATGGTTAGTTGCTTAAATTTTATTTGGCTATTATATTGAAGATCCAAAGAAAACACCCGGAAAAAGTTATTTTTGTATGTCACTTACATTAGACTATCATATTGGAATTGTCAAACCAAAATATTTTCAATTACTTTTAAACAAATAGTGCGTTGACTGTAAGTAGACATATTGGTATGTCCTTTCGTGGACCCAAGTCTACGAAAAATTGGCGGTTTGTCCACTAAAGATCGCGTTTTTGTGCTAATAATATATATATATATATATATATATATATATATATATATATATATATATATATATATATATATATATATATATATATATATATATATATATATATATATATATATATATATATATATATATATATATATATATATACTTACAATTGCAACCATTTTGGAAAATATAGACAAACCCGACCATTTTGGGTCATCTGCTTATTTTGCATTTGCGGGCTCAAATTATGTGATATCGCGGATGCCAAATTTTAACATCTGCCTTGTATGGCTTTATTTAGTTATCTTCATTCAAAACTTATTTCCGACGATTTTAAATTTTTTGATCCAAAATGGTTGTACCAAAAAGGTCATGACGGTTTTGTCATGCAAAAGACCAACCATTTTGGCCTTTTTATATAATCGACCATTTTGGCCATATTATAAAACCAACCATTTTGGCCTTTTTATATAATCGACCATTTTTATCATATTATAAAACCAACCATTTTGGCCATTTTATATAATCAACCATTTTTATCATATTATAAAACCAACCATTTTGGCCATTTTATATAATCAACCATTTTGACCATATTGTAAAACCAACACATACCCCGTCGTACAAGGTATTATGCGAATGTGTAACCCGTCGTACAGATTGAAGCTGAAAAACATACCCCGTCGTACAAGTATGAGGCCCAAAAACCCGTCGTAAAAGTCGAGAGGCCGAAAAAGCATACCCCGTCGCGCGGCACATATATACTACCTCTATACACTTAGGTGCCCCCCCCCCCCCCCCCCCCCCCCCCCCCCGGCGATTAAGTATGCAACGAGTTAGATACAATTTGTATCATCCTTATTGAAAAGAACCCAAAAGAGAAGTCCAATTGATTGAGTAAAGCAGTGACTGTCATAACGCATGCAGATTGCTGGGCACACTGCTCATTAGGCAAAGGAACTTCGCCTCCCATGGTGGTTTTTTATAACATAAGCATACCAATATTGATGGTATTATCATAAGACCAGATTGGTTGGAAATACAAATTATATAACAGATCATTTTGGTGTGCCTATTAGAAAATTGTGATATATTTACATAAAAATACCCTTTTAATGAGAAAATTCTGCCGGTTCTCAACCAATCACGACAATGTTTAACATGATTACCGTTGCGATTTATATTGAGCTGTAATTATTTCTCACTTTTGCACCTAATGGTTGTTTATAAAACCCACCTGATTAAATCGTTTTGTGTTAACAAAGATTACGTAATTGATAGGTTATCAAGCAAAGTAACCTCAATTAAAACAAAGAATGAATATGAGAAGAAAAACATGCTTTAATCAACAACCATTTCATGCTTGATAATCATTTAAAGTTAACATTTTATGCTTGATAATCATTTAAAGTTAACATTTCATGCTTGATAATCATTTAAAGTTAACATTTCATGCTTGATAATCATTCAAAGTTAAGGGATTTCCTTGTCATTGACTGGGCTTTCCGCTGCTCGTTCATTATTTTGGTAGGAACTTTGTGTACAGATAGGTTATGCCGTTCTCTTGGATGATGCGCATAATCTCTTGTTTTCCTGGGGGACAGAGTTTAAAAACACCCGACATTAATCAACATGTCCGCTTGATAATACAGTTAACATTAAACCACAAATTCACGCATTAACAGCTTTCAGTCATATAACTGTTACCAGGCAGTTTGCGTTTGGGACTTGGAAGCTTGATATACTGTCCAAAAGCCTTGTGGATGATGCTTGTCTGGGCAGAATCCCATTTGCAGCGCTTTTCCATTGGGCCCTCATCACAACTGTTATCTTCATAAGGTGCAACTACAGCTGATTCTGCAAAAACATTTCCTACCAATTACTTAAATATATTCTAAACCCAAACTTGAAACACCAATCAATAGCTCACATATATGATAGCATAAAAAAATTGTCACTGACCATTCAATTGGAAATTGGCAGGATCATAAACTTCAAGTGAATCTGGCCATACCACACAAAGGAAACACATATATATATAATTTATCCTGCCGCCCGACACTTGAATTATGCATTGGCATCCATACAACGCCATATATTCAAGTATTATTTTTATTAGTTCTACCACAAGTCACAACAAAGCATTATCTATATAAACAGAGCACAGAAAGACTAATTTCACTCTGAGAAGTGCCATTCATCGTCTCAATCAAGACAGAATATTCACCAGTTTTGCCGACCATTTGTGCCGTCGTGTCCAAGTTGTTTGAGGAACGCGCCAACTCGAGACACAGCAAGAGCGGGCAGCGGCCTCTGGTAGGTACCGCGGTTGACCTCGGACGAATGCCCCATGTGTTTGTAAAACAACTCGCGATCTTGTTGGGAGAAGTCCTGTTGAGCGTATAATGTAGAGATGCGAGCTCTTTGGTTGGTAGCATTTACCAGACTGCAGTCAATGCCTGCTTTTTTCATCACTGCTTCCGTGGCGCTCCATCCAGCCACATGCCGTGAGGATCCAATACTGGGAAAAAGAATGTGTTTTCCTCCAATATATTTGCGCCACTTCTCCTTTCATTGTTGGCAAGTAAATCCAGTGCATTGAAGCAATCTTTTGGGATGATGATGCTTACCAAGTGATTACCCTTACCCGTACAGTAGGTTACGTCCAATTCAGAGGAATGGTAATCGTCATCGGTTTGCCATTTTCTTCGTTCAGTCCATTGTTTGATGGTCATTCTACAAGGCTCCCCACCTCGCCTTGCATTGAAAAGTGTGAGCCTACTACAAGTCAGATAGCTCAACAAATACGGAAGTGGCAAATTCATCAATAGTGATTCCTGAAAGGTATGTGATGCGATCCACTGTGTGGTTTCTGAGTTTCACCATAACTTCTTCCGGGGGAGTCCTCTCGGGCAGCCTTAAGCGTTCTTGTCTTGATTTGTTAATCAGATATTTACAATCACTGAACATCTTTTAAAATGCCCAAGCTCCTCTACCTGTTCCTTTCCCTGTTCCCCAGAAAGCATCAGGGCCTCTCCCTGTATTATTTCAGCTGATCGCATCAGTAGATAATATAATGAATTCTTCAATCCATATTTGAGTGTTTTGTCATCTGATGTGAGGCTAGTGATTGCTTCGCTAAGCGTTGTCCAGTTGCCGCGGTGGAACATGTCTCCAGCATCCTTCATTTCAGAGTCATCTTGCTTTTGAACTTCTAAGTACAGACTTGCAAGCATGCGCATATCAGCCATAACTGATTTGCGTACTTCTTCTTGTTTATCCACTTTGGATCGATCCTTTGCCCAAAGATGCTTGCCTATCATTTTTATTGTGCTGTCTGTTCTGCAACAGTCTCCAACGGCATTGCTGTGGAAGCTACTTAAAATCTCTTTAAAGTCATTGCCTTCCTTTGAGTTGATGACCATTGCCGAAATTGGTTTTGGCCTCATCTCCTCCTTGCATTGGCGCCTGTGCCGATAGAAGTATAGCTTGCTGTACGCCCCTTTGCACGATGAGCAATGGACAGTTTCGGCCTTAGTGGAACTCCGTTTGATGCGTTCAAAACAAGTCGGTGTCTTCGTCTTGTTTTGTTCAACAATTCCAGCATTGCGCAATTTTGCGAATGCCCTCCGTTCATCTATTTTGGATAACTCAGCCCCTCAGATTTTAATGTGTAATTATGTCCACATTTAACTATAACATGCAAATGTAAAGCTTTAACTTGGTTATTTGTGGCCTCCTTGTAGAAATTGTATGCTAAGAAATCCTCATTTAAAGTGATTATCTGTGATACAAATGGTCAAAATGTTGACTTTGTGCTCTGGACTTTTTCATAACCCCTCTAAATGCTTCTATTGGGAAATTGCCACTCACTTATAGCCATTGATATCACAAAACCACCAGCAGTGTTATTTTGCTATTCCCCACTCATAGCCGCTCTCGCGCTCTGAGTGTCACGAGCGCATATGCGCCCATCTAGTCCGTTAAGACCTCCAAACTATTCAGATACCCCCGTGACCCAGTTAACTGTAGCGCCTTAAGTTCCCAAACCTCTTCCGCATCCTACTCCAACGCAAGAATGCTCTTTTGTCTTTACCCACCAGGCGACCATCATCCTGCACGGTGGTAACTGTCCCGAGAAATCTTTATTGCATTCTTTTCCCTTAAAAGGTTTTAATTGTCAGTTTCTTGTCCGGTAGTGACAAAACCAACTGTCATGGAAAAGTCTGACAAAACTTTCATGGTTAGAAAACCCCAACAGGATATGCATTATGTCATGTTGCGGTTTGTCAGGTTGGAAGTAGCATAATTTGGTGGAGGATCGTTTTGAACTGGTTGTGTCATGTGGAAAGATAAATGTTCTATTCCCCAGATAGATTCCTATCGTTTACGTAGTACGAATATCTCCTCAAATAACACCCGTTTTGTCGCATTCTGAGTATCACAACAGAGTTCTACCGCATTTGTTAAAAGATAAGGGATGGAGAGAAGAGATGAGTTTCCCAACCAATGCAGGTCAAATAGTTTATTGGGATGTTCCAATAAGCAGGGTTGATAGATTCACCGGTACGACATAAATTATTTAAAAAGTAATTTAAGCATGCCAACAGTTTCACTCACACACGCCAAATGGCTGTGAATCGTACAAGTGACTGAAACAGTCCAACTGATTTCGTAAATCAGATAAATTCCATATCGACGAACTTAAAATACGTGACTTGCCAACCTTTGACAAAGCGCAATATGAAATCTCCCAAGGACGCGGACCGTTGCCATGGCGCCGAAGCTATATGGCGTTGGGAGATTTCTCAATGAAAATAAGCAGAATACATGGTGTCTTTAAATTGACCGTACCGCTTTATTCTTGGTTCTACAGAAGAGATAATCATACGGATGTGCTGAGGAGAGTCTCCTTTGTGTGGATCCGAGTGATAATCGTAAAGTTATTTGAGTTTCGGTGAATTATCCGGTTTTGAAGCGGAAAAATCGCGATTTAAAACATTTAACTCGAAAATCTGATCGATTATCACTCGGATCGACATATCACTTTCATTCTTCTACATTTTGGTATAATTTATATAGCAATCCTATGGAGAATATATAGGTACGGCCCTTTTTCCTTAGGTACATAAATCACGACACAACTTTTATGGCCCCGAAAACATACCACTTTTCGTCATTTTCGTCGGCGATTAGCACCACATTAAATACCAGCAAGAAAAACGAAAAATGTACCAAATGAAAAGCTATTCTTCATTAATAATATATTAAAAGAACAAAATGTATCATTGCGTCATTTGTTGTCAATGGTCATTTACATGAGACTACCAAAAGGCCTAAAAACGGCCTTGTCCAAACGAGATCGGCGCCGCGTTTGTCCGCCCTACTAATGTTGCAGCACGGATGATTCCATGTCAAAAATGCTTGTAGGGCACGTATTTATTCTCTGATTCGTGGATAATCAAATTACCATCATTTATGTTATTGCTGTAACTATTATACATATCGATTGCCTTGGGCAGCTTCATGTTATTTAACCACTCTGGACACTGTAATCTGTCTGTCAACGATGTTGGACAACAATCCTCGTCCCTTGAATCGGGAGAGTCCAAACAGCTGTCATTAGTAATCGCCGTGTGACACAGCGACAATCTTGCGGCCTTGTCGGGTTGACAGGCTTCTGTGAAGTTCTGAGCGGCTATATTTACGCAGCATGAACCTGTGGAGGTGGAGGCAGCATCACGGAGCGTTAAGAATCCAGGCTTCGCTCTTATATTATACGTTTTAATGATTTATTTTCGTATGGTTAAATATTAACGGGTATCATGCAAACCAGCCGTGTAGTTTCAGGTCGAACAGTAATGTCTTGTAGGGCAGTAGGGCTAGGCAACAGGGCACTTATCAAAGTATGTTCCTGTCATATTATGTCGTGTCCAATTGCATATATTCCTGCATATATTCACAATATTCTTCATCCAGCGTCACACTGACCTCAAACTAATTCATTTTATATTCTTTATTACATGTTTTATACCTTTATTGGACATTGAATTAACTTTGTGAATTTCCCTGAATCTCATTTCTCTATGTGAATGATATAAATCCCCTCAGGACACTTTGAATAAAACATGGATTAAACAATCTTTAAGTTCTAAATATATTGCCTTGATTCAGTTAGCTACATAATTACAAGTAGTTATAAAATGAAATAAATATATCTGCATCTGCAGGCAATGTGCTGAAGGATTTGTCAAGGTCAGGAATAGGTAGACAATGAATTTGATTTGCTGATAATTAAACTTTGATTGTAGTTCATTTGCTTATCTAGGGTCACCTAAACTATACCAGACATGTATCCACAATATAAGCATTCAAAGATGATTTAGCAAAAGAAATGGACCTCAATTGACTGAATGTATTGACCTCATAAGGATCAGTGATCATGAAATCAAGCAAATAATTGAGGGCATTAGAACAGATAAATTTGAAAATGATTAGCAAGAAATACCACATCAGCATCTTATATTGCACTAGCAGTAATATACTTTTAAGAGTCTTGGAGGGTTTCCATCTGGACACAATTAGTGAGTCCACAACAGCTTGCCTGTACGATTCAGCAAAAGATGATTCTCCTGCTGTGCACCAGCTATAGTTGCACATTCTGTTACAAACATAAAATTAACTTGTCAAACTGTCTATCAGTCTTATATCATAAGAAATAAAGGAAGTCTATGTAATACATTACACAACATTAATTCTTGCCAACCTGATTAGGTTGATCATCAATACACATGTCACATGTTGATTCTCATGTTGATTCTGTGACAAAACATTCACCAGATGTTCAGATTAAGTCTACAGTTCAGTCTTCAGCAACAGGGCTGGAAATTAACTAAAATGGCCACCCGTCCTGACCTGTCCCGATGACGGGTGGCCATTTTAGATGTTAACCGGCCTCAAGAAACTTTAGCCCTTCAAACAAAAAAGATGCCATGTTAGGCGAACCCTAGTTTGGTTACATACTTGGATGGTGATAAGAACCCCAAGTCAGTGTCACGATTAGTTGTTGATAAGAACCCTAGGTCAGTGACATACTGGGATGGTGATAAGAACCCCAGGTCAGTGTCACGATGAGTTGGTGATAAGTACCCCAGGTCAGTCAGTGACATACTGGGCTGGTGATAAGAACCCCAGGTCAGTGTCACGATGGACTGGTAATAAAGAGAATCCCAGGTCTGTGTCATGCTGGGCTGGTGATGAAGAGTTGATATGAATTGCAGATAAATACAGAGCAGATTAAGTGTACATCAATTTGACACTGTACACAGGTGCATACATCATAACTGCAGGACCATCAATTAGGACCAGGTGGAGCTTAACAGTCTTCCTGGGTAAACAGAACCTCTGATAAAAATCTTCGACTTAAACCGACTGATGACCCAAACTCACACACAACCAATACAGATAATACTCATTGTTTCGGTCATTTTTGTCATTCTGATGGTTTTATGACAATTAGACATAACATGTCTTTTTAAGCCCCAGTGATTGATATATCTCAACAGGATATAATAAAAAGAGAAGCCAAAACATTTGTAAACAGTAGTAAAACCAAAACATTAATGAAGCCACAACATTGATGAAGCCACAGCATTGACGAAGCCACAACACTGGTGAAGCCACAAAATTGGTGAAGGCACAATATTAGTGAAGTCACAACACTGTTGCAGCCACAACATTGGTAAACCCAAAATATTGATGAAGCCACAACAGTGGTGAAGCCACAATATTGGTGAAGCCACAACATTGGTGAAGCCGCAGTTTTGATGAAGCCACAGTATTGGTGAAGCCACAATAATGGTAAAGCCACAACACTTGTGAAGCCACAACATTGGTGATGCCACAGTGTTTGTGAAGCCACAATATTGGTGAAGTCACAATATTGATGAAGCCACAATATCATTGAATCCACAACACTGGTGAAGCTGCAACGTTGGTGAAGCCACAACAATGTGGAAGCCATTACACTGATGAAGCCACAACACAGGTGAAGCCACAACATTGGTGAAGCCACAGTATTGGTGAAGCCACAATATTGACGAAGCCACAATATTGGTGAAGCCACAGTATTGGTGAAGCCACAACATTGGCGAAGCCACAGTATTGGTGAAGCCGGAATATTGGTGAAGTCATATTATTGATAAAGCCACAATATAATTCAATCCACAACATTGGTGAAGCGGCAACAATGTTGAAGCCACAACACTGGTGAAGCCACAACATTGGTGAAGCCAAATTATTGCTGAAGCCATTACACTGATGAAGCCACAACACTGGTGAAGCCAAATTATTGCTGAAGCCATTACACTGATGAAGCCACAACACTGGTGAAGCCACAGTATTGATGAAGCCACAATATTGATGAAGCCGCAATATTGGTGAAGCCACAGTATTGGTGAAGCCACAAAATTGGTGAAGCTACAGTATTGGTGAAGCCAGAATATTGGTGAAGTCATAATATTGATGAAGCCACAATATCATTGAATCCACAACACTGGTGAAGCCGCAACAATGTTGAAGGCACAACACTGGTGAAGCCACAGCAATGTTGAAGCCAAAATATTGATGAAGCCACAGTATTGGTGAAGCTACAACATAGGTGAAAACACAACACTGGTGAAGCCACTTCATCGTTGATACCACAGTATTGGTGAAGCCTAAAAATTGGTAAAGCCAAAATATTGATGAAGCCACAACATTGGTGTAGCCACAGTATTGGTGAAACCGCAACATTGGTGAAGCCACAGTATTGGTGAAGCCACAGACTTGGTGAAGCCACAATATTGGTGAAGTCATAATATTAATGAAGCCACAATTAAATTCAATTCAAAGCACTGGTGAAGCCGCAACAATGTTGAAGCCACAACACTGGTGAAGCCACAACAATGTTAAATCCAAAATATTGATGAAGCAACAGTATTAATGAAGCCATAGTATTGGTGAAACCACAACACTGGTGAAACCACCACAATGTAGAAGCCAAAATATTGATGAAGCCACAATATTGATGAAGCCACAGTATTGGTGAAGCTACAACATTGGTGAAACCACCAAAATGTAGAAGCCAAAATATTGATGAAGCCACAATCTTGGTGATGCCAAAATATTGGTAAAGCCGGAACACTGGTGAAGCCACAACACTGGTGAAACCACAACAATGATGAAGCCAAAATATTGATGAAGCCACAGTATTGGTGAAGCTACGACATTGGTGAAAACACAACACTGGTGAAGCCACTTCATTGTTGATACCACAGTATTGGCGAAGCCAAAAAAATGGTAAAGCCACAACACTGTTGAAGCCGCAACATTGGTGAAGCCAAAATATTGATGAAGCCACAACACTGGGGAAGTCACAACATTTGGTGAAGCCAAAATATTGGTGTAGCCACAGTATTGGTGAAGCCACAGTATTGGTGAAACCACAACACTGGTGAAGCCACAGTATTGGTGAAACCACAATATTGATGAAGCCGCAATATTATTGAAGCCACAGTATTGGTGAGGCCACAATATGGTGGAGCCACAAAACTGGTGAAGCCACAATATTGATGAAGTTGTGAATTTACTATTAACATGCATGCAGAATAATTATTATGTTGGTTTAGCACATGGACCTTAATGTTGCAAATGTAACTCATCATGTAGAATAGTGAGGAGGTCATGTTGCTTCATCTTCATTGCTGTCAGTAATGTAGATGAAGCCACATGACCTCATCACTATTCTTATGTTAAACTATACATTTATCTCAAATCACCAAATGTCTTTTCACTAAGTAAGAGCCTAGTGGTCCTAAAGCAAAACACTGCTCCCTTTGATATGAGGAGGTATCATGCAGAGATAGATGAGCATAATTGTGATGGTTGGACAGCTGATACTGTTGCCCATCTTGAACAAATAAATTTCCTAAATAGGGCAGATTAACCAACACAGAGGATATGTATCTCCAATATGATTAAATTGAGTTACTGGGTCCATAATATTAAACCCAGAACAGGAGGTAAAGCAGTTAATCCCTACCAGATCGCGAATGCTGCTGAGCAAAATGTCATCACAAACACCTAGACAATCTCACAGCCTAACAATAACTACAGAATGCCGATGGCTAGTAAACTCTGCTTTATTTGACACTTACAAGTTATGACAGCATTTAATCATAGCGTTTATAGTATAACATTGTATTCAATGACACACCAGAGCTGAACAATATCCCCCAAACCCACTTGTCAAGCAACAACAGTCCATCGCCAAGTAGTTATGCAAAAAGTTTAAGCATTTGAGCCTAATAATTTGAATTTTTAAGAAATGATTCACCCAAACAACCATAAGCTAATAATGACTTAGCTACATTTTTCCTTGAACAAGCAAATTTAATTTGCTTTTATCTAGCAAGTCAGGGATCAAAAGCCATAAAGCTATGAGTTAAAGTTTGCAAGATTTGGTCAATGTAAAGTTTCTAGCTTGCATTATAAGAAAAGTGCCATCAAGAATTATTCCCCATTGAGATAATTACTCAAGAACAAAATGTATTGCAGTGCTGATATTTACTTTGTAAGTGATCATCAATAAGAGTGATTCATGTTTAATTTGAAACAGGTATTCCCTATTTGGTTAACATAGCTAGTGAGATTATTTTACAATAATAATGTCACAAAGGGCTGATAGTTTGTTTGTAAGTGACAATCAATATAAGAGAACCTTGCATTATCAAAAAAATGTTACACCAAAAGTTTACAAGCAGACAGATAGACAGGGCAAAACTGTGCTGAGGAGCATAACTTTTAATGGTTACTGCCTAATGGTCCCATAAATTATACCTTATAAGTGGCAAGCAACAGGTCCAGGATGGGCAACAAAAAAAGTGACCTCCCAAGCCATGCCTAACCAGGCAGTTTGTTACATCTTGGGAACTGCACTGTTCTAAAAAGGCCTCATGTGTGATTTGGGGCTTCAGATATGCTTAATAACCCTTCAACACTAGACCAGATGCACAGTGCTCAAGACTAACTGACAGATGACCATGTCATTTATAGCTTATACATGATATATTCAAATGATGTGATTGTACTATTGAACAATTGTTTGGATTACACACATTGAACATTTGACAACAATTTTATTACCAATATTGATGTGGCAGATACCCAGACAAAAGAGGCTCTTGACTTTAAAAACCTACTTAGGGTCTGATTATTTCCCTAGCCGCTAATGAAATTTGGCTGTGAACTCAAACCAGCACAGTTGTTTTAGATAGCTATTTCTGAGATCTAAAGGATCACTCTGCTGACTAATTGATAACAAAAGTGTGACTCTGTCCAACACTGAACTATCATATAACACATAATCAAACTTATAGGAATGTAACAAATAACTCATGTTTTAGTGTATTACAATGATACATCATATTAACAGATCATGCTATTTCCATGTTAAGGGTAACATTACTGATGCAAGTAAATAATTCAAGGATGTGGAAAGCAAAATATCAATCTTCAACCTTTGAAAAATAAATCACATTTGAAAGAGTAACCCCACCCCACTAACACAGAGCCATCAGCGCATGTCCGCTGTCACGATCAGGCGATGTTTACATCTGACAGATGGGGCAAAACCCGTTCGCTAAAATGGCCAATAGTCAATATGGTTAAATGAACGTTAGGAAATACATTTAAAAACAAATCAATGGTAATCGGTAGATCTGTCCAACCAAGCTGCAGGCATCTAGTCCTATTAACGTGATATCTGGGTAATATTTGCCGTTGGAAAAGTGTAAGTGATCGGTAAGAGTGAGTCTGAACCGTGAACGGTAGAGCCCACATGCGGAACAGCCCGGTGAAGCTCGCTAACCACTGTAAACTACGGGTATTTCATAATTTGTCGTACATGAAATTTCTTTCCGCAGCAATAACATTCATTGTCACATTAATGATATTCAATATTTAAACGTTGGAATTATACTGACCACATTAGAATCAAATGTAAATAGAGCGTGTAAAATGGTCATGGCTGACCGATAAACTTTGTTTATACTCGCTCCTGTACCGGAAATTCCATGCGGTATGGAAAGCTTGAATTGTTACAATCCCAAAATATACCTTCAGCTTGAGCCCGCAGATGCGTTCGTGGGGACAATTTGATTTTAAGACATGAGCAAACTGATAACATATAACGATCTGGCTAATCATTCCTGTGTTAAAAACAGTCCGTTGATACGATATGACTTCATTTATTACTTGAAACATTGCACATCATAGATCGAGAAAACCAGTGAGATTCAGCGAGATTTTCCAAACGTTTTGAATGCTGATCTGCGTCTCGAGTTCTAAGCTTAAGTGCTTCATTTGTTCTTATTTATCTAAATAAAACACTATCAAACTGATATATATTGAGAACAAAACACCAAAAATGAGTTGACAAAGACTTACAACCCCGGATTTCCCAGTAAAATCGCCATTTTTTTTATATCCGTTCGTAAAGATATTTGAGCGTGTGCCGCCCGTTACTCGTTAAATTGCTGATGTATATATACTTTCAAAATTTGTATGTTCTTCATTTGAAGATATAATTTAAAACAAACAATTGTTCTTTGACGTTAAAAGTCACACAAATCATGAACCTAAGTTTGAAGCAAATATACATCGAACAAAGCCAAATAATGACCGATTTTTCAACCTGGCCAAAATGGTCGCTTAGGCCAAAATGTAAATTCATGTGAAGGTATTTAACACAAATTTAAGTGGATAGTTTGCCCGAATAATGCGAATCCAACCTTAGGCGGAGTAGTTGCAACCAACGTTACACTTTGTAAGGCTAGGAGATGACGCTGAATATTTTGGCCCAATGATCATCGACCAAAATGTAAGTAGGGGCCAAAATGGTCGGTGAATAGTACCATAATGGTCGGACTTGTATAAATATATATATACATATATATATATATATATATATATATATATATATATATATATATATATATATATATATATATATATATATATATATATATATATATATATATATATATATATATATATATATATCTCTTAAATTTTATTTTGGCTCTTATACATCCAAATATCTGGGAAAAAATATATCACTACCTCTATCATATTTATATATTTATTTTTCTTTCTATATATATATCTATGTCCTATCTCTATCTCTCTCTCTATAGAGAGAGAGAGAGAGAGAGAGAGAGAGAGAGAGAGAGAGAGAGAGAGATCTAGAGAGAGAGAGAGATATAGAGATATCTATATCTCTATATATATCTATATCTCTCTCTCTATATATATATATATATATATTTATATGGTTAGTTGCTTAAATTTTATTTGGCTATTATATTATATAGATCCAAAGAAATCGCCTGGGAAAAATTATTTTTGTACGTCACTTACATTAGACTATCATATTAAAATTGTCAAACCAAAATATTTTTCAATTATTTTAAACAATATGTGTGCGTTGACTGTATGTAGACATATTGGTATGTCCTTTCGTGGACCCAAGTGTACGAAAAGTTGGCGGTTTGTATACTCAAGATCGCGTTCGGGCTAATGTGTGTGTGATTTGTATATATATATATATATATATATATATATATATATATATATATATATATATATATATATATATATATATAAATGTATATATATAGATATCTATATATATATTTCATCTATATCTATCATATATATATCTATATATATATATCTATCTATATCTATCTATCCTATCTATATTTCTCTCTATCTCTCTCTCATCTACAAGAAGGTATTAGATCACGAAACGCTGCCAACTCTGGTCTGACCATTCAATTATAATAGTTTTGTCTTAGTTACGTACAAAGATATTCTTTTCTATTAGGATTTCTAATATAATCTAAATTTCTAACAACTGACCATTCGTTGAGATAATTCGCAAACCTCAATATCTCCTTGCAAGCATTGATACTAAGATCCAAATTTCCTCATGTTTAATCATGTGTGTTTGATATATTAATTTGAAAAATTAAAATATTTGATTTTATAAATTACTACCGAAAGCTTTATTTTTCTCCTTTTTCATCAATTAACAACAATGTATTAGATCGCGAAACGCTACCAAAAAATTATCTCTTTCAATCAATGATGACTAAAAATGCTTTTAAAAGGTTAAGGTAGTCCTCAAATATTCTACATAGGCACGAAAGGTTGGATTCATTCGCATTATTTAATATCTTGACCTTTCGTCTCCCTTTCGACTAGTCTCCAGGAATAAAAAGTGACCAAAAGCTTTTATTCGCATTTAACTATCTCTATTGTCTAAATAAAAATATGCCGAATAAATAATTGATAATTGTAAATAGCAAAAATGTACGATAATAATTTGTTACGAACGGTTGTAATCGTCACTATAGATATATATATATATAAATCAAGCATGTATACTTCGATCCAAATTTCCGAAAAAAATGTTTAATCATGTATGCTGGATATCTATTACCGAAAACATTTTTTTCTCCTATTCTACAGCATTTATATGATCTCCCAATGGTTTATAAGGATCCACTTCATAAATTATATTTGTAAACCATAACGACTTAAAAATTTCTATTCTACGAAAATATATGTGGGCTCTCGAAATTAGTGCCCTTCTAATAGTTTTGTCTTAGTTCCGTCCAACGCTCTTCTTTTGGTTATTTTTAGGCTTTTTCCTCTATATAATTCCCTTTTTCTGACCTTCGTTTGAGATAATTCGCAAACCTCAATATCTTCCTTCCTTGCAAGCATTGATACTAAGATCCAAATTTCCGAGATCATGTTTAATCATGTGTGTTTGATATATTAATTTGAAAAATTAAAATATTTGATTTTATAAATTACAGTACCGAAAGCGAATTAACAACAATGTATTAGATCGCGAAACGCTACCAAAAAATTATATTTTTTCAATCAATGATGACTAAAAAATGCTTTAAAAAGGTTAAGGTAGTCCTCAAATATTATCGCATTATTTAATATCTTGACCTTTCGTGGACGACCTATACAATATACATACCAGGAATAAATGTGGGCACAAAAGCTTTTTATTCGCATTTAACTATTTTATTGTATAAATAAAAATATGCCGAATAAAAATTGATATTGTAAATAGCAAAAATGTACGAATAATTTGTTACGAACGGTGGTAATCGTCCTATACGATATATATAAAAAGCATGTATACTTCGATCAGGATTTCCGAAAAAAAAGTTTAATCGACACAAAGATATTTATTATTTGCATTCAATTATTTTCATTATATCTAATCAAAATATCGAAACGCTATCGATTCAATAGTCGATAAATTATATTTGATACCAAACTGGTCTTCGAATGGCTATTCCACAAATATCGTCACGAAAGGTTGGATTAATACGCATAAATTAGTGTCTTGACCTTTTTATAGTATATACCAGGAACAAAAAGCGACACAAAGATATTTATTTGCATTCAATATTTTCATTATATAATCAAATCAATAGTCGATAATATTGATACCAAAATGGTCTTCGAATGGTTGCAATCGTACTATATATATATATATATATATATATATATATATATATATATATATATATATATATATATATATATATATATATATATATATATATATATATATATATATATTATGCAAGTCCGACCATTTTGGTACAATTCACCAACCATCTTGGCCCATACTTACATTTTGGCCGATGATCATGGGGCCAAAATAGTCAGCGTCATCCCATAGGCTTACACAGCTGCGCTTCCCCACAAAATCGTAACTTTATTTGCTTCTACTCATCCTAAGGTTGGAATCTTATTATTCGGGATAACTATCCTCTTTTTCTTGGCGTTAAATGCATTTGCCTGAATTTACATTTGGCAAAAACGACCATTTTGGCCATGTTGAATAATCGGTCATTTTAAGGCTTTGTTCGATGTATATTTGCTTCAAACTTATATTCATGATTTGTGTGACTTTTAACTTCAATGAACAATTCTTTGTTTTAAATTATCGCTTGAAATGAAAAACATAAAAATTTTGAATGAATATTTAAATTAGCAGATTAAAGAATAACGGACGGCACACGCTCAAATATCTTTACGGTCGGATATAAAAAAATGGCGATTTTACTGGGAAATCCGTGGTTGTATGTCTTTGTCAACTCATTTTTGGTGTTTTTTACTCTGTATATATCCGTCTGATAATGTTTAATTTAGATAAAAAAGAACAAATGTAGTACTTAAGCTGGGAATTCTAGAAGCAGATCAGCATTTAAAATGTTTTGAGAATCTCACTGAAATGAAATACCGGTTTTTTCGATCTATGATGTGCAAAGTTTCAAGTAATCAATGAAAGCATATCGTATCAACGGACTGTTTTTATCAAGTGATAAATTAAAAAGATTGTTCTGTGTTATCAGTTTGCTCGTGTTGTAAAATCCAAATGTTCCCACTAACGCACCCGCGGGCTCAAGCTGAAGGTATATTTTGGGATTGTAACTATTCCAGCCTGCCATACCTCGTGGAATTTCCGGTACACGAGCGAACATAAACAAGACGATCGGTCAGCCATGACAATTTTACACGCACTGTTTCCATGTGATTCTCGCTTGGTCAGTATGATTCTAACGTTTATAGATCGAATATCATTCATGTAACAATGAACGTTATTGTTGCGGAAAGAAATTTTATGTACGACAAATTACGATATACCTGTAGTTTACAGTGGTTAGCGAGCTTCACCGGGCTGTTCCGCACGTGGGCTCTACTGTTCACACTCACACTTTCCGATCACGAACACCATTCCAAATGCCAACAATACCCAGATACCACGTTAATGTGACTACATGCCTGCAGTTTGGTTGGATAGATCTATCGATTACCAATGATTTTTTTTTAAATATATTTCCTAACGTTCATTAAAACGTATCGACTATTGCCTACGGTTTTTGCTGTCAGATGTAAACATTGCCTAATCCGCTCGGGTATCACAATAACCCAAACAGACTTCAGACTTTATGCCCTGTAACTAACAATGTTGTATGGTGGACTATGACACTAGCCACCCCTAGCCTAGTGTCATAGTACACCATATAAGTTACGCCTATAAGTTATAACTACTCTGGTGCTAGTGCGTTAGGAGTGGGGGGGGGGGGTACTCTTTCAAATGTGATTTTTTTTCAAAGGTTGAAGATTGATAATTTGCTTTCAACATTCTTGAATAATATACTTGCATCAGTAATGTGACCTTTAACCTACCTTTTAAAGTACTTTTATTGGACATGGAAATAGCATGATCTGCTAATATTATGTATCATTGTAAAACACTAAAACATGAATTCTTTATTACATTCCTATAAGTTTGATTATGTGTTATATGATAGTCACAACTTTTGTTATCAATAAGTCAGGAGAATGATCCTATCTGTATCTCAATAATAGCTATCCAAAACAAACTGTGCTAGTTTTAGCTGCCAGCCAAGTTCAACAGTGGCTTGCCAAATAATTAGAACCTAGGTGGGTTTTTGAAGTCCAGAGCCTCTTTTGTCAGGGTATCTGCCACATCAATATTGGTAGTAAAATTGTTGTCAAATGTTCAATGTTCAATAGTACAATCACATCATTTGAATATGTCATGTATAAACTATAAATGCCATGGTCATCTGTCAGTTAGTCTTAAAAGCTGTCCATCTGATCTAGTGTTGATAGGGGTATTAAGCATATCTGAAATCCCAAATCACACATGACACAGTACAGTTTTGCACTGTCAATCTGTCTGCTTGTAAACGTTTGGTGTCACATTTTCTTAATAATGCAAGTCACTCATATATTGATTGTGACATTATTGAAAAAAATATTTCTTAGCTATGTTAACCAAATAGGGAATACCTGTCGCAAATTAAACATGAACCACTCTTATATTGATGATCACTTACAAAGTAAACATCAGCGCTGCATGACATTTTTTCCTGGGTTATTTACTCAATGGGGAATAATTCTTGATGGCACGTTTTCTTATAATGCAAGCTTGCAACTTCACATTGATCAAATCTTGCAAACTTTAACTCATAGCTTTATGGCTCTTGACCTCTTACTTGCTAAATAAAAGCAAATTTGCTTGTTCCAGGAAAAATGTAGCTAAGTTATTATTAGCTCATGGGTGTTACTGTTAGGGTGAATCATTTCTTTATAACTTAAATAATTAGGCTTAAATGCTAAAACTTTTTGCATACTTGGGGATGGACTCTTGTTCCTAGACAAGTGGGTTTGGGAGTTATTATTCAGCCCTGGTGTGTCATTGAATACAAAGATATACTATAAAAGCTATGATTAAATGCTGTCAAAAGAGTTCAATAGCCATAGGTCTTCTGTCTTTATTGTTAGGCAGTGAGATTGACAATGTGTTTGTGATGACATTTTGCTCAGCAGCACTTACAATCTGGTAGTGATTAACTGCTTTACCTCCTGTTCTGGGTTTGATATTATGGACCCAGTATCTCAATTGAATCATAATCGGAGATTAATATCCTCTGTGTTGGTTAATCTGCCCAATTTAGGAAATTTATTTTTTCAAGATGGGCAACAGTATCAGCTATCCAAACATCTCAATTATGCTCATCTATCTCTGCAAGACACCTCCTCATATCAAATGGAGCAGTGGTTTGCTTTAGGGCCACTAGGCTCTTGCTAAGTGAAGAGAAATATTCTTTAGTCTTTTCATTTCATGACATTGTGTGATTTGATATAAATGAATAGTTAAAGATAAGAATAGTGAGGAGGTCATGTGGCTTCATCTACATTACTGACAGTAGATGAAGCCACATGACCTCCTTCATATTCTACATAATGAGTTACATGTGCAATATTAAGGTCCATGTGCTTAACCACCATGAAATCAAATTTTATGTTAATGGTAAATTCACAACTTCATCAATATTGTGGTTTCACCAGTTTTGTGGCTTTACAATATTGTGGCTTCACCAAAATTGTGGCTTCACCAATACTGTGGCTTCAATAATATTGTGGCTTCATCAATATTGTAGTTTCACCAATATTGTGGTCTCACCAATACTGTGGCTTTACCAATACTGTGGCTTCAATAATACTGTGGCTTCACCAATATTGTGGCTTCATAAATATTGTGGCTTCATAAATATTGTGACGTCACCAGTGTTGTGGCTTCATCAATGCTATGGCTACATCAAAATTTGTGACTTCACCAATATTATGGCTTTACCAATATTGCTGCTTTACAAATACTGTGGCATCACCAATGCTATGGCTTCATAACATTTTAGCTTCAACATTGTTGTGGCCTCACCAGTGTTATAGATTCAATGATATTGTGGCTTCATCAATATTGTGACATCATTATTGTGGCTTCACCAATACTTTGGCTTCACCAATGTTGTGGCTTCATTAATACTGTGGCTTCACCAATATTGTGGCTTCATCAATATTGTGGCTTTACACATCTGTGGCTTTTCCAATACTGTTGCATCATCAATATCGTGACTTCAACAGTGTTGTGGCTTCAACATTGTTGCGGCTTCACCAGTGTTGTGGATTCAATGATATTGTGGCTTCATCAATATTGTGACATCAATATTGTGGCTTCACCAATAATGTGGCTTCATCAATGTTGTGGCTTCATCAATACTTTGGCTTCACCAATATAGTGGCTTCACAAATCTTGTGGCTTCACTAATACTTTGGCTTCACCAATATTGTGGCTTCATCAGTATTGTGGCTTTACCAATTCTGTGGCTTCTTCAATACTGTAGCTTCATCAATATTTTGGCTTCACCAATGTTGTGGCTTCACCAGTGTTGTGGCCTTACCAATATTGAGGCTTCACAAATACTGTGGCTTCACCAGTGTTGTGGCTTCACCAATACTGTGGCTTCACCATTGTTGTGTCTCCATAAATATTTTGGCTTCATCAATGTTGTGGCTTCACAAGTGTTGTAGCTTTACCAATATTGTGGCTTAAGAAATAATGTGGCATCACCAAAGTTGTGGCTCTACCAGTGTTTTGTTTTAACCAATGTTGTGGCTTCAACAATATTTTAGCTTCAACATTGTTGTGGCCTCACCAGTGTTGTGGATTCAATGATATTGTGGCTTCATCAATACTTTTCCTTTTCCAATAATGTGGCTTCATCAATATTTTGGCTTCACCAATGTTGTGGCTTCACCAGTGTTGTGGTTTCACCAATATTGTGGCTTCATCAATATTGTAAATTCACCAATTTTGTGGCTTCACCAGTGTTAGGCTTCATCAATATTTTGGCTTCACCAATGTTGTAGCTTCATCAAAGTTATCCCTTTATCCAAATTTTGGCTTCACCAAGTTGTCACGTCACCAGTGTTGTGGCTTTACCAATGTTTTGGCTTTACCAGTGGCTTCACCAATATTTTGGCTTCACCAATGTTGTGGCTTTAGCTGTGTTGTGACTTCACCAATATTGTGGCTTCAGCAATATTGTGGCTTCAACAATACTGTGACTTCACCAATATTGTGGCTTCAGCAATATTAAAACTTCATCAATATTGTGGCTTCACCAATATTGTGGCTTCAACAATACTGTAGCTTCACCAATATTGTGGCTTCACCAAAACTGTGGCTTCACCACTATTGTGGCTTCACCAATACTGTGGCTTCACCAATTTCGTGACTTCGTCAATGTTGTGGCTTCATCAATGTTGTGGCTTCATCAATGTTTTGGATTCTCTTGTTTATCATATTCCATTGAGATATATCAATCACTGGGGCTTAAAAAGACATGTTATGTCTAAATGTAATTTTTGCTAAAACCATCAGAATGACCAAAATGACCGAAACAATGAGTATTATCTGTATTTGTTGTGTGCGAGTATGGCTTTAGCAGTCTGTTAATGTAGAAGTTTTTTATCTGAAGTTCTGTTTACCCAGTATTACTGTTAAGCTCCACCTAGTCCTGACTGATGGTCTTGCAGTTATGATGTATGCACCTGTGTATAGTGTCTCATTGTTGTACACTTAATCTGCTCTGTATTTATCTGCAATTAATATCACCTCCTCATCACCAGCCCAGCATGACACAGACCTGGGGTTCTTTTTATTACCAGCCAGTCGGTACACTGACCTGGGGTTCTTGTCACCAGCCAAGTATGTCACTGACCTGGGGTTCTCCTAACATGGCATCTTTTTTGTTTGGAGGGGTAGAATTTCTTGAGGCCAGTTAACATCTAAAATGGCAACCCGTCATCAGGACAGGTCAGGACGGGTGGCCATTTTAGTTAACTTCCAGCCCTGTTACTGATGACTGAACTAAGCTCTCTAGGCTGTAGACTTATTCTGAACATCTGGCTTTGTCACATAATCATCTCCAGATGAACATCAGATATGTATGTCCTCATCCTCACTATATACTGATTTTCAGATGTGTACAATTGTAAATGTGACCTCGGGTTAAGGGTAAAGAGAGCTGGCTTATGTGGATGAGACACCATTTTTTTAAGTGACAGAAGGAAGTGCATCATAGCCAACCCAGGGGAGCAGTCAAGCATTGAATTCTAGTATATTTATCAATGCTAAGCTCCATAGCAACCTTCCTGGTGGTCACTAGTCAATGCCTGTTATCTGGATACCCAGAATGAGAATGTTAAAGTTGCCACCAGTGGTCAATGAATGAAGGTAACATTAATTATTGATGGGTGGGCGGTTTGTTATTTGTTATATAATTGCAGTGCATATTGATAATATCAGGCTTACAATGTGTTTTACCAATATTCTATTAATTTATATTCAAATGTAGATTCAATTTCTGCCACAGGAGAGGGATTAGTTTTTACTTCCTTTACTTAATAACAAGAGATTGATTCATGTGACATGTTGTATTGATATTCAACCTTATCAGGTTGGTAAGAATTAATGTTGTGTAATGTTTTACATAGACTTCCTTTAGTTCTTGTGATATAAGACTGATAGGCAGTTTGACAAGTTAACTTTGTGTGTGTAACAGAATGTGCAACTATAGCTGGGGCACAGCAGGAGAATCATATGGACAAGCTGTTGTATGGATTCACTAATTGTGTCCTAATGGAAACCCACCAAGACTGGCCCTATTGAAAGTTTATTACTGATAGTGCAACATAAGACGCTGTTGTCAAAGTTCCTGTTGATCATGTTCAAATTTATCTGTAGATATGCTTTGCTTGATAATGATATCCTGCTAATTGATTTCCTTATATTGTTAACCCTTATGCGGTCAATACATTCAGTCCATTAAGTCAATTTATTCAGCTGAATCAACCTTTATTGTGGATACATTTTTTGTAGAATTTAAGTGACCCTAGATTGGGCAAGTGAACAGCAATCAAAGTTTAATCAAAAACAAATTAAATTCATCCTCTGCCTACTCCTGACCTTACGAAATCCTTCAGCACATTGCCTGCAGATGCTGCTGTTTTTTTTCATTTTGTAACTACATGTTATTATGTGGCAAACTGAATAAAGGTGATATATTTAAAGCTTAAAGATTGTTTAATCCATGTTTGAATCATGGTGTCCTGAGGGGATTTATATCGTTCACACTAAAAGATGGGATTCAGTTTAATTCTCAAAATAAATATAATGTAAGGCAAGACAATGATGCTCTTTCATGAACAGATAAAACATGTAATAAAGAATGCACAATTAATCAATTGGAGGTCAGTTTGACACTTGATGAAGCAAATTGTGAATAGATGTATGAACATATGCAATTGGACACATCATTATATGACATGCACATACTTTGTGTCCTGTTGCATAAACTTCTCGGCTGGTTTGCATTATTGCAGTTAATATTTAACAATACGAAAATAAATTATTGAACCATATAATATAAGAGCGAGGAATGGGTTCATAACGCTATGTGATGCTGCCTCCACTGCTCCGTGTCATTCAGTGTATAGCTAGCTAGCCGATCAGAACTTCACAGAAGCCTGTCAACGCGACCGATTTGGGAAACACCCAAATAACTTCAGTCGAAAGTTATTTTCTCTCAAATTACCATATCTTATTCGCCTTTCATTTACTATATATAAACACTTCTTCTCTCATTAAATTGGAACTGATTTAAGATTATCACCTTGTTGTTTTGTTGCACCAAATTTAAGCGGATTTTGCAACTTTGGCCATGTGCGGCAAGACTGTCGCCATGTCGCACGGAGATAAATAGTGACAGCTGTTTGGACTCTCCCGATTTAAGGGACGAGGGATGTTGTCCGACATCGTTGACAGACAGATTACAGTGTTCAGAGTGGTTAAATAACATTAATCTGCCCAGAGCAATCGATATGTATAATAGTTACAGCAATTACTTCAATGATGGCAGTTTAATTATCCATGAATCAGAATATAAATACGTTAAAATATATGACATACGTGCATTTTTGACATGGAATCGTTCGTGCTCCAATATTAGAGAAGACAATCTTCAGAATGTTAGGTATCACTAATTCTTGTTAAAACTCGCAGTACCTAAGTATAAATGTGTATCCAAATTAATAACGGGTACGTTGAAGAACTCCATTCCTTAAAATAGGTGACTTTAATCATATTTTCTCCGTTCGACCGGTACACCTGCCGCTCGGCAAGGTTCGGAACTT
>CM067356.1:57179337-57226837 GCA_034190875.2 Urechis unicinctus | reverse complement strand
TTACCGGTGTTTCGTACGAATATTTTCTATTCAATCAGCGGTAATGATTTTACATAACCCACGCCAAGTTCTGTCCATCCACAAGCCTCGGCTGTGTAAAGCTATCAATCCACTTTTTTGTCAGCATGTCGCCTCTCGCCTGCCATTTCCACAAAGTGTTGCATCTGAATAACATTCAGGGTGACTTGTGTCTCAACAGAGTTGACGTGTTAGATGTGCAAGAGAGTAGGTTTAAAGTAGAAGAGAATCATGGGTGGGGCTGCAGCCTAGTGCAAGCTGCACGGAATCTGTCTTAACTATGCATAATCATATGGTGATTTGGACCTTGCATTGCAAAATAAAAAAACAACAGTTCGATGTAGCACTGAACGAATAAACAACAAGCAGCCGCATTGTACTTCCCACAAAGCTAATTGGCCAATAGCATGCTGTCTATTTACAAAGACATATGAACCATGATACTATAAACACCGCCTGTACTCATCTAAACAGATGTTATACAAACTGCGAACAAGCAATTTGATCAATACGTGGTACATAAAATAAAAGTGCCGCAACCTGCAGAGGTAACTAATATTTGTTCTTAAACAATCAACTTCTCCATTCAGTAGCTATTGTAGTAGCTATGCTTTCATCAAATTCCTGCAATACTTCAATGAAAAGTATGTAAATCAACATGTTTATATTGAAGCAGACGCTACCAGTTATTCTGCTATTTATGCGTGCATGTGTATGCTCTTATGAGTGTGCCAATATGTATGGTGTTCATTTTTGCGTGTCTGTGGGTGTGGGGGGGGGGAGGTATATATAAAAATGGCTAAATATTAAAGATCGGCCTTTTAATTATAGGTTGTTAACATATGGTTAGCGCAATTAGCATATTGTTTGATACCTCAATGTATTTGTATGTGTGTGTTTGTGTTTGTATGTGTACGTCTGTGGTGGTAGGGTGTACTCGTGTACCATTGTGCCAACTTACTGGCGTTTAATGTGTAGCCGTATACATACCGCTGTAAAGATAGAGCAACCCATTGGGTAGGATGAACCTTGCCGTAAGTCGATCAGCTTGCATAGAAATAATAATACATAATCCATACACTCAACATATACAGTAGTTACTACTGTAACGGTTGATACACATGCAGCATCGATAGTGAATAGCTAGAGATGTGCCGTAATCTATTGTTGATCAGTCACTTACAAGCACCGTATAGAACCATTTCAGAGGCAGTTTTCCTATCGACTAGGAGGACCCATAACCTAATTATGACATGACTTATCAGACAAAACAGGGATATTCATGAAAATGTTTTCATGCTGACATTAGCATGGTCAATATTAGCAGCTAACTTGGGTAGGAAGTATTTGGTGTACTTAATATTTGACGAGCGACAATGTGCGCATCATGGATGTGTTCCGGGTTCAGGCACTGCTACGTTACCAAGTGATAATAGCTGTGACTCAGCCACATGCGACGAACTTAGGTACTGCCAGCGTATGTTATGCATGTTACAATGAGATTTCCTGATCCAATAAGGCTGCTACTATTAGGTATTGCGAAGTAGAACAAGGTTATAAAAGCTCAGTGTTTTATCCTCCTAAATATAGGCCTGCTTAGAAGACATGCGTTTTTTCCTGGTCGGAATAGTATATTGAAGAACCTGTGACCTAAGCCATAGGCTTGGATAAAACCCTAAGAGCCCGCCGTCTATTTTTGTCATTCCGCTCGTTTGATGTAGGCGTAATGTGTATAGACACGCTATCATGGAGCGATCAATATGTAATATTGTCGTGACCCATTGTGTTTCATGTACACCTAGAATAAACTCACAGTGAACAATGGTTATTCAAGTCACGAAATTGTACGATGCATGCTCATTTTGGGGGAACCTAAACATCAATAAGTGAACATAAGTCAATCGACATCATGCAGAGAACATCATATAAAACCTGCGACCACTAGCGTTTGAACATCCTCATACACCCATAGAAATACAATCTCAGCTATTTGATATGTTCTTTGACATGCAATGTCACTGTCATGTGCAAGTGATAAACATGTGTGTATCATCATGGGATCAGCGACCGAATTGATTAAGCATGTCTGACCATGTCGCAATTTCATAACCTGCATGTGGGCAGACAACGCCGCTTCTAGTGCCAATGATGTCTCATGGAAGACGCTAAACGGCGAAAGCTGCTTTGAGACCTCAGGTGTTGTCAAGGATCAAATCTAAGATCGGATTAACTGCACATTTCTTTGATTAGACGACACTATTGAGAACGAGTTTTGTTGAATTTAGAGACGTGCTATGCAAGCTCACAATAGAAGCGATGGTTTTTCAAAGGATACAAGCCCGTGGGGGGGGGGGGGGCACTTATGTGTATAGAGGTAGTATATATGTGCCGCGCGACGGGGTATGTTTTTTCGGCCTCTCGACTTGTACGACGGGTTTTTTGGCCTCATACTTGTACGACGGGGTATGTTTTTAAGCTTCAATCTGTACGACGGCTTATACATTTGCATAATACCTTGTACGACGGGGTATTCTTTTGGCCATTTTGACCTTGTACGACGGGTACGGGTTTTCGAGGTCCCGTGGCACACCCCTATCCGGAATAAGGCCAAGTGCCCCCCCCCCCCCCCCGGGGATACAAGGCCCTGCTGGGTTATTAGATATTCTAATTCTGAAAAGGTTTTATCCCCCAGGGCTTGCTATGATGCGACGAGTTCTTTGATGTTCAGATTTCGCCCACATGGTTCGGGATTTGGGCATAATATTATCACAGTTGTGACGTGTTGAGTCAAACAGTTTTTGGAGAAACTGCAATCTATTCCTTCGCTATAAACAGTGCGGCAAAGTGCATGTGAGCGTCGCCCAAGCTCTCTGTTCACTTACATATTTCAATATGTTTGTGATATAGGCTATCTATTTTGCACTTCATCTACATTATTGCATTCCTATCTAATTGAATCACCCATATTGTCTCTCTCTTGAATCACATGTGCAAAGCTATAATCCAAGGTTCAAGTAGTCATTAGCTTTGCTTATAATACAACGTTGAATTTGGCGCAGTTTTACAGCTTAAGCATGGATGAAATTATATTTTTAAAACACTTGATTTCAAGGGATGCGATTGAGTGTACGATTATTTTATTCATAGCTCAGACCATGGCTTGGGTGCACACCAACAATATTCGGGTCGAGCTTGTACGGCCTGGTTGCATGTTCGCCATCATTGATTAATTGTGAGGCATCGATTAACGCTATATTGCAACACCCATATACATAATCTATGCATATTTTGCATTTTATATCACAAGACGTGCTGTACGTAATTTACCACCACCACTTAAATCCCATACGCATTAATCATTAATTAATAATTTGAGTGTAATTTGATTTCCTTTGCGCCGTCTATTCGCTTCTTGCCAGATAAAATTGCTTGATGTGTTTCCTCTAGTTACGTTTGTACCTGCTTTTTAAAATTAAACCATGCAAAACGCAAGAAAAATTCGACCTCGTATATTCCCACTTCTCCGTATAATTCAAAGGCAACGCCTTCTGTATGGCTTGTCAAGCTTTTGGGTCTCTTCCAGGAAACAATTTGCACAGGAGTGAAACCACTAACCACAATAATGCTTGTACAGTTTTCTCCCCGAGCGCGAAATTAGTGCTATCTCTGACCATTATCAGTGATGCTTTTTGTAGTGTGATTGAGATTACTGCTTTAACTACGATCATTTATTATTCTTGATGCAGACACCCTCTCGAAACGTGGACAGGCAACTGAAACCGGGTTATATCTTACTATTGCTATCAAACTTCGAAAATGTAATTAAAAATACTATTAAAAGGCTTTAAAGCTAGTATTAGTAACAATGTTCACGTGGCTATTTCCGTCACAATTACTATATATAGGTTGTGATAACTGCTATATTGGTTATTAGCATCGTCCCGTGTGACCTAAAACCTATCTTGCACAATCAAAAATCACGAAGCATGAAGGGTAATCAGAGGTAGCAAGAACACCTGATACTCATAGGCCGGATCATTAGATAAACGAGTTATTGAATAATCTGTATGAAAAATGAAATGCACTGCTTGGTTAATCTTAATGTCACCGTTTATGGACTGCTTCTCATGAATGGCACCATCCATGCGAAGCATAAAATTAATTAAATGAAAACGGATTATATATTTTTAGTGACAAACGTCTGAGCCGACAAATCGCCGGTGTTTTATAGGTGCGAAAAGCGGTCCATGTAACAGTGATATATTTCCACAGACAAAGACACATTCAGCATGTAAACAATATGAATATTGCGGTAAAAGTTGTGATTTATATCATCATCGTCTATTGATGACCGAGGTATTGCTTGGTACCGCCCTTTGCATAGGGACTGCTGCTACTTCACAGCAGTTTGTGGTTTGGCTTTACGACCAATGACTGGTGTTTATTCCGCTGCTGTTAGGTCGATATCCTCAGGTATTGACCTTGTATCATAATTTAGGCTGACTGAGATCTGCTCTAAGCACCACGATTGTATTCATGCATGAATTGTATCCTCGGTTTTATGCACCAGCAAAACCGTAAAGAATCATTACCTGTCACATATCGTGCTTATTTAAGTTCCTAATCATATTATTGCGCCAATTTAGATAAACCTCATGTAACAGACGACCCACACACAGGTAGGGACCACGCGTGTGACGTAAACGTTGTCGGTTGAAATCGAAAGCCTTCACCACGTCCGCTTATGCGTCACAACTGTAATTTCTAATGTGCAGCAAACTCAAAGTTAGCAACAACCATGTATTTCCGTTACTTTGTAGAGAAAACATGTGGAATGCAGGTATCAAGGTCAACATTAATCATTTACGACGCTGCTATCTTATAAACGTAATTCTCTCTAAGAGCCTCGCTGAGAGAAGTACAATTGTGCTTATGGTGGGATATGCATTTATGCCATTTCCAAAGACTGCTTGACGTACACATCTATGCCGATCAATTGTGGAACATAAAATAAAGCTTGCCAAAAAGCAAACAACTCAGGTGTGGTGTCTAAGGACAATAAACCCGTCTTCGTAAGCTCCAAATATGTTACTTATTGTAAATGGTGTTGCATAATATTTCTAAGCGAAAACGGTGCGAGTGATTGCATGTGGCAGTAGCGTATAAAAAGCTATTCAACTTGGTCGAACAGAAAGGGGAGGATTGCATTCTAAAATGCAAAGGCGGGATCAAATTGTACTTGCAGCTCAAAACCGACTATATTGGCGATCAGCCCTTGACATATCTGGCGTACAATACGGCTGGTGTTGACATGGAAACATCATAAAGGGGTGCGTTAATCATTTTGAAGATACCACAACGGGCCATGTATTACATGGCTCCACGATTTCGATGACCTGAAACAGATTGGTCCCTGCTGAATACCGTCGCATCATGGATTATAATTGTCTGCTTGCTCGACGTTGCCTTTAACGCGTGAATTTATTGCCCGTTTTATTATCCAGTATGATCATAAAGGATCGCTGTCTTTCAGATCTTATGGTCACTTGTAAACTCGCGTATTATTGTGCCCGTTTTATTAGAGCTTATGGCGACCGCTTGCAACGCACTGTTATGGTCTAACCGTGTAACCGCTATTAGTGACACACCAATATTTTGATCACTCTGGCAAGCATCCTCGTGAGATCATCCGCCCTGCATAGGTATTCAATGCAAACTCAATAATAGACAGCGACAAATGCTTGTTCTGGTCAATATTGCAATTGCGATACTAACCTGCTAGACCAGGTTATGAAAATTTGTTACGATGAATTGCCCTCTCAGACTCTCTGAGGGTCGCTTTACTCACATGATGAATATATCATGATAGAAAGCGAACACCATGACTGAGTCTAGCAGATATCCCGCCGAGCTGACTAGGGGGATTACCTTATTCTGTTAGTCATGGACTGAGTGATATAAACACCACTGCAGAACATATCCAAAACATAATTATGACCTTTACGAGAGACTTGTATACATTATGATTCGCTATCATTATTGTGAATTATATGTTTTTGCAGAATTGCAGTCACATTCGCAGGTTTTCGGTTGTTATTTTTTGTTTTGCTATAAGTGACCAATTCTAAAAACCAGGCCATGTAATTTTGCACGTAGCTCATCATGTACATTTTTTAGGGTGGAATATATCCCAGACAGGCTTTGAAAAAGAAAGAAAGCAAATGTCTAATAACAGTATTTGAGAGCTTCTATTCGTCGCAAAATATATCTTTGCAAACTTGCTGTCCTGTATATGGGATAGGTTTTCGCTGGCTTTGTTTGACTTTTATTACCACGGTCGTCGGCATTGTACAAACTGCGTGTGTATATATGGAAAAAGTCTATTGTTTAGCTAGAAGATCTCACACGATTCTAAAGTGGATCGTTCCAAATTATGTCTGCATGCCACAAGTGGCAGAAAATATCACAATAGTATAATCCTTGGCCTCTGTATATGTTCGTAGGTTTGTGTGAGTGCGTGCGTATTTGCTCGCGCTTTGATGTGTGCTATGGCGTATGGGTGGGTATAAATAGATGCGTGTATGTGTGTATGCATGTGTATTTAGCTTCGATTGGGCGTTGAAATTGAATGTGTGAGAAGGTGACTGTAATCTATAGTTTCGACTCGTCACTCCGCGTCTGTGCTCGCTCAGTAGGAAAAATCCGGTTGTGGCTAAGCTCGTGAATTACACTGTGATTACTATATGCTTTGCCGACCATGCCATTTTAATCACGGCTGGATAGTTAGCAGCCAATCAGTCGGTTCTAGGTTTTTTACTTGTAATGTTCTGATGTTTAAAAAATCGCACAAATAGAGGGCTCGGTATAATGGTTATACATCAAAAGACATTTCGTTATATCATTTCAGCGTCTGGTTAAGCTCACGTAATTTTGTAATAGCGCAATTTTGCTTCAGATACGGATGACTTCATTCAATATTACTATCTAGAGAAACAATGTGGGTTAGGTTATATATATATATAAATATATTAATATACATATAAATATATATATTATATCATATATATATATATATATATATATATATATATATATATATATATATATATATATATATATATATATATATATATATATATATATATATATATATATATTATCTTTATTCAGAGGTTATGTCTAGTTGTTACCTTTAAGTGATGCCGATTCGTTATCTTGTTTCACCTCATCTGCAACGCAACTGTGTTTTTTCGTTTCCTCTATGTTGAGCTGAGTAAAACCACCGCACAGCCTTTTAATTTTAATCAGAACCAAATTGCTTAGGACGCTGCAAAATTTTACTTGAGTATTGTCAGTTCACAAACGGAAATGGGACCAGCCACCATTTTACATGCAGATATACGTAATGGAAGCTATTTGCGTGCTCGCTTTTAGTGAACAACAATCTATATGCATATATATATATATATATATATATATATATATATATATATATATATATATATATATATATATATATATATATATATATATATATCATTAAGATGTCATGTATCAATATTAGATTAAAACTAGTAACTCATAATATATATATATATATATATATATATATATATATATATATTGTTAGCTTTAAGCTTTAAGTGATGCCGATTCGTTATCTTGTTTTACTTCATCTGCCACGCAACTGTTTATTTCGTTTCCTCTATGTTGAGCTGAGTAAAACCACCGCACAGCCTTTTAATTTTAATCAGAACCAAATTGCGTAGGACGCTGCAAAATTTTACTTGAGTATTGTCAGTTCACAAACGGAAATGGGACCAGCCACCGTTTTACATGGGTGCAGATGAGTGGCCCACGTAATGGAAGCTGAATTTGCGTGCTCGCTTTTAGTGAACAACAATAATAACTCACAACAAAACTGCATAATACGTATGTTTTAGAGATGATGAACATTATCTAGCCCCTTACAGCTAACAAGAGCTGCAGTATTTTAAGTAATGTCACTCTAGTTACACTGAGGTACACGCAATGCATGTAATAATGCCTTTTTATTGGTGGATGAGTGTGGGTAGGCTGCATTCATTTCCAGCGCTTATGGTGCCTTAGTAATGACGATTTGCGGCAGACTGAACACTGTGTGATCGTGTTTGAATTATTCTCATTAATTGATATTGCGGTAGATCGTATAGAAGAAAGCATGTTTAAATCGCATGACTCGAATAACCACTGTCAGGCACTCTCACATTTGATTGGTTAGGTAACTACTGGTCAGCCTCAGATTTTTACTTCGGCCGCTCAATGATGGCGTGCCTGTAGGCAATAAGCGTACATCAAACGAGTAGAGTTGAGGTTGGAGACGTTGAAACCTTTATAGAAAAACCTAAGGTTTTTTTTCAAGTCGTCAAACCAGACTAATGGCTGGGGGCACATTGTCGCTAATGCATTATTCCGGCCATAGTTATATTGCCTTCTTGTGTTTGGCTATCGAATTGAACCCACATATACGACAATGGTAATCAAAGGCTGTGATTTTTTAGCCTTATTATATGTATCTTAAAACAATTTTATATCTCTCCAACATGTAGTGAAGACGCTTTTAATCGATCCAAAGAGCATAGAATCTACTATCAATTTAAATAAATAGGTTTTAAGACTCTTGCGAAACATTCCAGAATAAAGGACAAGAACGAGAAAATGCAATATCACCACAATGCTTTTTTCTGCTCTTTGGCACAACCAAAGCACTTTGTTGCTTGATCTCAATGACCTTGCTGGCTCGTATTGCGTATCAATTTCACATATGTAGACTGGTGCCTGATGATGTAAAGCACGGTACTCTTGAACAAAACCTTGAAATTGACTCTGTATGTGACAGTAAGTCAGTGTAGGTGTATGAGGATGGGAGTGATGTGGGCCTAACGACTGCTACGGCTAACAAGACGAGCAGCAGCATTTGGACTAGCTGCAGTCTATTCAGGTTATGCTTTGATGTGCTGCAGTACAAAGCATTTGCATAGTCCAATTTGTGATGACTAACGAATGCACAAGAATCGTGGTGGCATAATTAGACAGGTAACAGAGTATCCTAGAGATATTTCGTAGCTGGTAGAATGCTGCTTTGCACACTGAATTTACCCGTTTAATTTAGTGAGAAGGTATGGTTTGACACTATCCTGATTTTCATTGCTATCTCCCTAGCTTTTGCCATCCTAGAATTAAACAGCATCATTTTCGTCTTATCATCCATCTGCAAATATCTTCTTTGCAACAAGCTAGACTGCTATGTGAGGCTGCCTGGTTTGCCTGTTTAAAAGCACATTAGAGCTGTCTATCGTCAGTGTAGCCATGGTTACTATGACCATGGCTGCTGATGACATACATGGGATAATAGTATATCTACTGCTAGGTCATCAGATATGGTGAGAGAGTATCTGTTTTTATCAATAATCTTTCAAGCAAAAAAGGCAGAGAACTCTTCAGCAAGATCCACTGAGGAGGAATGTGCAGGTAATGATGAAGACTTTTGTTGCAGCAGCGTCCTGCCGATGCTAAAGTCAGCCTTCTGGTCCTTACCTCAACTTTCAACATGTTCTGATTAGTACTTTTGTTTTTCCTTCAGTAGCACCTTGTACACCTCTACACACATGTCCCTGAAGATCTGTCTGTGCATCTCCAGCCCCGTACGACTAGCGGTCATATTCCTGCACACAGTACATACGAAAATGTATGGGCGTTCAGACCTATGCATGGCTAAACCACCTGTCGTAAATGACATTAAGCCGTTTAAATTTTTCATTGGTATCGACCAAATATTATTCGAAATGTCTAATTAACGTTTGTATATCTATCTGATTTAGCTCGAGTTCATATTAAAACGCGTCCATGTGGACACGAATTTGACATTATTATTGCAAACACACATCTCTAAAGAAATTAGGACCATGTACAGTCACCATCTGTTTTCGCTAGTGAATCCATTGACGACGGAATGGAATGGGAAATAGTGCCCTTTTTGCGGTTTTTAATTTGTTTCAATGCCAACTCTACAATTACATTTGCAATAGCATGGATCCTTTTGTGAATGGTCGATTATACTTGAGGGGCTTGATGTGCACTATTTACAGAGACTGTGCAAGATATAAAGTTATGACCCATTGACACCGTCAGGAATTTGCAATAGCATGCGGTATAATCTAAAACTAAGCCTATTTCAAGGACGTCTATTCGCCAGGCATTGCCTAAATTCATTGGAGCTCTATGCCATGTTGATCTTAGTATGCATAGGTGGTAAAAATCATGTGGACACATGCTATCGAAATTAGGACCGTACATTGAATTTGTTATTATGATAAGATAAGATAATTTATAAGCCCGATTCGGGAATTTGCTTGACAGTCTACAATTGACTCGTGTCTCTGTGTCACTCTCCTCGTGTCCCAGCCTCTGCTATAGCATGTGTATTTTGGCTAAGAAAAATTCCAGATGGCGCTGGAAGACGGGTGCTCTTGTATGAATAGGCAGTGACCCGCAGATATCGAGCAATTTCCTTCCTGGTGTAAGGACAGCATATGCTTTATTTGCATCACGTTACATATTGATGTGGTGGTCAGAAAGACGGCTGGTCCTCTGGTGACGTTGTTGTAGTTTCCAAGATAAAAGAGTGCAAAAGACACTGGGCGCTGGACCAGGCAAAGCACTTGGCTGAAGAGGCGAGAAGCGAAGCGCGTAGTTGAGCAGCGGGAAAAACACAATGTTCTTTCCTGGGCAGCTGATGAGACAGATTCAGATATATCCTTTGATTCCAAGATGTTGCAGATGATCTTATTCACACATTGCACTAAAAACACTAGCCCAAAAAAGCCCAAAACACGCGCAGACACTGGACTGCGTGTCACCGCGGTACAGCGGCACCTATCATATTATGAATGATTTGTGGTAATTAATGTTTAATTTGTATTGAGTTACATGTTTAATCGAAGCGATATACTTGTGAGTAGGTATGATGCCAAGCTCAACGTACACCGTAAACCTTACTATCCTCTGGCTTGCAAGCTGATGATTTATATCTGTTACTTGCGTCACATCCTCGCAAATAAAGCCTGTAGGTTCCACCACATTCTCAGCGTTTCTTCTAATTTAACATGACGTAACTGCGTTAAACATTCGGATATTTATCCATTGCAATTATTTGGCAGTCAGCGAACCACATTTGAGGCTCTGCGTTTACATTACAGCGACATGTATTTTAGGATTCGTTCGATTTGTAGATGACTATTAAGTCCGGGTAGGTTATTTCTTTCGGTTCAGACGACGATAACCAATGCACAATATAAAAAAAGATGCGCCAATGGTCAAAAGATATTCCCTCCTTGCATCATCCCTTATCGTCCGCTGCTTCCTTATCCCCTTAATCTATTTCCTCTTCTTCTCATTGTAGCCCGCTTTGCATTTGTCCGTCGCTGTTTTATAGAGGATGGCGGCTTTTCAGATGAATGATGATGGTCTGGTACATCCACGACCTTCTGTCTTTCAGAAAACTGAAAGACCCTCTTTGTTCGGCGACCTTGAATGACTTAAGTGGTAATCAAAAAGCTGCGTTGCACGAACCCATGTGGTGCTACCATTTTAAAGGCATAATAATGATGACACTTCAGCACCTATTTGGTATTTGTTTGTTATGCTGAAGCGAACATAGGCTCGGATTGATTCATCCTGCAAATGGCTTTCTAAAAATACTGCGACAGAATCAATGAACAAAACGAGTTGGCCTTGGAGTACATGATATTGGTTCGCATAAAGAAAGGCACCTTTGTCATACTGTTAATATACATGATCACATGCTTTCTTTGTTCATAATGCCCCCCCCCCCCCCCCTCCCCAAGTGGAAATTAATTAATGTCATATTACTGCAAATATACATTCGTTTGTCAACAATCACTCAATAACGCTGCACTGGCTATTGCGTTCAGTTTGTTCTCTCGTTAATTAGAATGTTTATCCATATAGAAGCCCAAAAACATTCAAGTGCCTTGTATTATTGATGACATGAATGCTATCGCCTTACAGCCCCACTTATATCAGATTTAAGTCTCACCTCTCAGGTCTGTATGCGAATGAAATGAAGCATGAGAGATCCGAGGCACTGTATAGAAAGTATTTCCCGCTGTCCCGCCATCTTACGCAATTGTTCGCATTTTCCATCCTAGTTTGTTCATGTATAAGAAGAGAGATAGCCGTTTTGATTATCAGACTGCTCTTAGCAAGAGCATATTATGTCGCCGAACATTTAAAATAATGGCGTATATCTTCTCCCAGAACGTAAATATGCATCCATTTGTCAAGGACGAAAACACAAACACAGGTTTAAACAACAATACGGATTGCATGTTTAGGCAGCAAAAGGTTCAAACAGAATTGCTAATTGCAAGTTAATGCAACACAGTTAGTTTATTTGGTTTATAATTCATAATTCTAACTGTATTGAACGTGTGTCATAGTTCACACTCACAGTCGTAGTCACAGAGCATGCACCTTAGCTTCTTGATTCGCACTTCATACTGCTCTATTTTCACTTCACACGCACTCGTTTCCAGAAAGGTATTGAGCCAATTCCATTTCACTACTCGTACCAATATTGATTTTGCATATTTTGTCGAATTTTTTTATCAAACTTCCAATCGTACGCTGAATTTAGAAAATAAGAGATCGGCTATTGCTAACACGACTCACACAAGCTGCCGTATGTGCACATGGCACACGCAAATATACACATACATAAGACTAAAACCGTCGATGACAATCGATGGTTATTTTATGCAAACCCAGACTACTTCGGATGTGCCGAAGACAAAATGTCGGGCAATTCATTGATTTAATTTGTACCACACACTGTTGCAATTGACGCTATTATTCGACAGGATCATCATGCAAGTGCTCATCTGCAGAAAAACTGTTTCATTTTATGAAAAAATATAAGAATATCTAGAATAAGTGTTCTGTATGACCGAAGATGTATAAGTCAATATAATGAGACGCAGATGTTAATAAAGTCAATACTAAGACAATGCAACCCAGTTGGTAAATTTTAACACTCAAACGATACAAGAGTCCTGCTTATTTTAACAATACGTGTAATAAACTATGTATCACATGACAATGGAAGGACAACGCCAACGAATTCACACACATTTAGATTATGTCGCACCGACGCGATTCCAGATATTGAACGAATTCTTCAGTAATACACGATGATGAAACGAGTGGTCACAGTGCCTCATGTGTCGGTCTTGGTGATAGGTGTTGGCCGCTGATTAGCTGATCATCATAAATCTCTATCACTTTCATTCTGGGATAAAACATATGCCATTTAGGTTAACATCACACATTAAGCCACATGTCGCTAAGCGAACACTAGCATCTCGCATGTTCACTTGCACACTGAAATGCAGGTATTAGCAATACTACAGCGCAATTAACTCATTTTCATTATATCAAGTTCATATGAGTGCTTTACTCGCCGCACAAACGTTACTGTCAATCAATGCAGTTTCGGTATAAAACGTCTATTCAAGGGCCTCAGATAACTACGCTTACCTCTGCGTTTGTAGAGCATACTTCATTGGATTAGTTCAACGGCGTCAGAAAGGATAAATAACACGAATAAGCTGCTTCCCTGAAAGCCATGTGATGGTTAAGCTATGAATAGATAAGACGATTATTAGAGTGAGCCATAGACGTTGCATCCACCTTGTGTATTGCAGAAATTTACAGGTCTTGATTTATCATGCGCGATTCGATAAAGATGTTAAATGCATTCCAGTCTGACATTGTTACCCGTTGTTACATGATAATATGTAGTCACTTTGCGCATACACAGGGCCTGATTCTACGAACTTTCAATTTAAACATAATAGGCTGGTTCGGCTGGGTGTAATGGCAGTGTCTGTATGGACAGGACTTGTCTGTAATATTTTAACAAAAAAAGTGAAGCTTCATGACCAATATAGTCTCCGTAATGTGCCTTGCGGTGAATGGAAAAGAGCCGTTCCTTAAAGTTAACATCGCCCTGATGCCGCGATTGAGCTCGTTTAGTTGGTTCCCGAGGGCGCTAATGACTATGCGTTTATGGAACCAAGATAATTGTGAGGTCAATTGCTTCCCAAATGAACAGGATGTGGTAATTCATAGTTTAATCACGTTTTGATCACGGACTCATAGACTCGCTACGTTTAAGGTACATTTGCATTCGTCATTCTAAGTGATCAATAGCTCGTCGCATTTGTGATCTTGGATACGGTGAATTGATTGCGGTTACCTCGTGGATAATTGAGTAACTGGAAGAAATCTGCATATCGTTTGACATTAAGTTAACGATCAAAGTGAGAACCTGATAATAGCGTGTTCATCCCGTAATGGGTCGTATGCACAATAAGCCATGTATGCGTTCGATATGTCACCTGACAATAAGCGTATCTGTTTCTCACGACCCGGAAAAAGCAATTTGCGTTGTAGCTAGATATTCGAAGCGAAGTAAACAACCAAAAACTGTGGTATTCAGACAATTAACAATCTGATCAACAGCATAAACGGCTACGTGGTCTCGCTCAGTGCAGTGTTATAAATAACTATTTAATAATCTGCAGACTCGTATTTAAAATGCGTTGCAGTCCACACTAGTACAATACAATTTGCACCATATGAAACTAGGTTAACGACGCGACGGTCCATGCAAAAACCAAAAACCCAACCTTCAGACACGCGTGGAGTTAATTATCTTTTGCATTACAAAATGTGAATAGTAGCACTATTATATGCAAAACGTTTTCCGAATAACCAAGTTACTGAAATTCAATTCCTAGCTAAAGTCGGCCATTAAAGCAGATAAATGCCTCCCAATTTGCGGCTAGTTAGGGGCCACTTCCTTGTTAAATAAAGCTCAGCGGTTTGAAATAGATCCCACGTAAGCAGCTTGCTATTTCGATCCATTAGCCAAATATCTAGTAGGGTGAATTGTTTCATCAAATTAAATTAAGTAAAGATATCTTGTGAGATACATTGCTCGTCGGAGCTCGGTGAGTTCTTCGTTTGTTTTTACTGAAATATAACATAAAAAGCAACAATTATACAGAACTAGAGTCTAGATGCACATAAATAATCATGATCATGGTTGGGGTAAGGGTTACTTTCATTATGTAAGTATATGGCATTATCAAATGCACTACTCAGTGAAAGCAATCCCTCGGGAAAAACAAAATACCTCCGTAATTGCAATATTGGCTAAGGACATCTGCATTCCTTAAATGTATCCATTGACTATATCATCATAATGCTGATGTGGCAATTACTTTGTCAAAGTAGCCTCTCTTGTAATCTCTGTATTTGTACCGGAGACTGTCCATGAGAAATAGCTTCTGGTGCCATAGACAAGTCTGTATACAATTCATGTTGTAGTTGTATTGCTATAAGTGGTTATAACCTTCACTAGACTTTGGAGAGCCATATTTACGGTAATCCATTATAAGACCAATCTCAGGAAGGAATAGGATAAGTAGGTGACCGGATAGGGTTAGGAGTTTACAAATTCGCGTGTGTCAAGTCGCCATCAGATGTTCTTATTGGGGAAGGTACGTTTCTTACCACACCAACGTGTAAATGTCATTTACGGATGGAAATATGAACTACTTTGTGTGACAATCAATGATATAGAGGCACATTTTACATCAAGAATATCTAATTATTAAGCAGAAATATTTAAGAGGGAACATGAATATTGCGTAACAGTATAGAAACAACGTCTGTGTTTATTTCCACCGTTACAGTGCATCGTGAGTACCCACACAATGCATATGGAACTTTTCTGCACTGATTGCAAAGTGGCCTTGTATGTATAACGGAATCCATATGTGCGCGCGTTACATTATATACTTACTACCGAATAGGCAATAATATGTCAATACCATAATGCATCATGCGGATAACGGCTGTTTGCCTTAATAAAACAAGTTTATAATGGGCACATAAATCGACAGAGGTAGTGACTCAGTACTCCAAATCACGGTGATATTTGTATTATTCGCGAATAAGACAAGTACAAGTTGTTACGATGGGTAAACAGACAAGGAAGCAGCATGCTGGATTCACTCGTTGAAAGGTATTGCACCGAAATATTAGAATAGGAAATAGAATCCACAGCATTGAATAAACGCTGCATACTATAATGAAAATGGCTCAGACAAAGATAAGTAGGGCATTGTGTCAATATGGTGACAGTGAATGTCGGATGATCTCGGACAGTCTTGCATCCCACATTTAATAGCACATTTCCGTCATTTTACATCGACCATAAAAGCGCATCCACGTATTTTCACAACCAGTTGCACCGGATTTTTTATCTGGTCTTGGAGAGCGATTTGTAAAGAAATATGAAATACACATGCGAGATGCACCTTCAATAATCCAACATATAGATGGGACAGTCCTGTTAGTTCTAATATCATTCTTCATTTTTGTCTGTATTGCATTTTGTATCTTTAAATATTGCTACTAGAGGAATCAGCATGCCGTTTGATATAAGACTCGCAACAACCCGAACCACAAAATCGCAGTCGTAGTGTACTTCTAGTTGACTTAGTCGGAGGTTTACACAGAGCGTTCCATAATATAGTGATCTTAGTAATGTGAGATGTGTTCCATCATAAATGAAATGCACCCTGAACTTTTTCAAAAATGTAAAACAAGAGATTTGTACGCTCCGCCATAGATCGCTTGATTGATCTTGGGTTAGGTACTTAGGGCAGGGTGATGTAATTCAAACCGTGCTATTTATACAAGTGCCCCCATGACACCGATAAATATGGATAATTGTAATGCCAAGACAGCATTCCTCAAGTGCTCTTGCTCATTTCCGAACCACTTCCAAAGCGCTTACCGGCTAGAGTTGACAGCATCCATTACTAGAGGAAGAGTGCTGACGCGTCAGATTTTCTGGACGTCTCTCGAAAGCAATGACCTCAGCATCTACTAATAAAATATTAACGAGGCATAGATATCTAAAGCACCACGCGTGTTATGAGCTGAATACTGACGGCCAATGTATTTGCGTATTGCGAGATAATTTAGCACGCTAACTTACACATGTACATTTTACATTATAATAAACTGAAACGACAAAACAGTTCGAGGTGATAATAGGCTCATTGGAGCAACAGACCAATTATTTTATGCTACTGTAACTGTAAGCGAGATATGACGATAACAATAGGTTAACTGTGGGAGTATATTCACTAAACCAACGGCTGTATGCCAAAGGAGAGACACATTACCTGCCTATCTTGCTCGACCTTGATTCTTACTATTGACAACGCAACAAGTAATGACAATGTTTATGTCCAGCACTTCGTATGCCTTTCACAGTGCCTACCATACTACCAATGAGCGTCGATGTCACTGATAACTGACCCCAGGATCTCACGGCATGCAAGTTGTTGCGTGATCCCGCGTATTTAAGTACGTATCCGGTTAACGATCAATATAGGCATTCACTACGTGACGCAGTTGCGTGTAAGTCAATCTAATCCAAATTATTATTCCTCTGCACTACCTGTATCTGTCGATATATTGCTATTTTGTGTATACTTTGGAGAGTTGATCGAGTGGATTTATATTCACCAATGCCTTTAATCATGGAACCCATTTCGGACAAATACTGGGTAAGGTAATATATCTGTCTTAAATAGCCACCCGTACATTGTTTACTACAAAGGCTCCTCTTGTATATTCCTGTAAGATGCTCTTGAGTTACTGTCTGTCCATCAACACACATATTGAAGCCACATTAATGGCTAATGTGAGCGAGTTCTTAAACATATAATGTTGCAGCAACCGTAGTAAATCTGCATATCATATTATCATTGAAACACAATTGTGTTAGAACACGACCATGCAACCGATATAATGATATACATGCTACTTGTTTGCAAACTTAAATTGAAACGTCTGCACTTTCACTTGCCACCAGCGTAGGACTTATATGATGTTTTTATGCGTAATTACTTTGTCACTGTAAATATAAGCTCGCCCATCTCAACATTACATTCAGCAGGTGGACATGTTCAAATTTCTTCAACTTAGTTAATACTGTAGAAATCACTTCCAGATTAGTTCCCTTTGCTTGTCACCATAAATAGAGTATCTAGAGAACATCTACATAGAGGCTAAGGAATAAGACAGGATATGAAACCTGCATCAGCCGATTCTGCTTGACTATCGTGTTCTTACTACTATCATCTTCATTACTCTTTGTTGTATAATTAAACGTTCAATTCTTCGCATGAGGTAACGAACTTAAGAAGCGTTTAGATATGCCTGTTATATGGATGGTTGACGTTTTAGCGGAATATTCAGCACTCAAACGGTCGTACCAAAAGCATGGATGCATTAATAAATTCTCATTAATGCTTAATCTGCCCTCAAATTTGCAGCCGAATTTGAATTACAAAACTGAATTCACCTTAGTGACTGTGCAATAAACCTTAAAACACACTGTCTTCAAACAAGCATCCTTTGTCAGGGATTGTGCACTGGTCTACTATTGTGTGGGCTTCCAATAACTAACTTTTTGGGCAAGTTTAAACAAACTAGCCATAGCACTGGTGAAAAAAATACTTATTTAGTTGGTATTCTACCAGCAAAACAAATAGTGTTAAGCAGTTTGTTTGAGGTTGATTGGGGTTTTGCTTTGTGTCCAGTATGACATGCCATTACGGGGCACAAATCCAAAAGCTGGCCGCGAGACAGACTTCCCAGAAAAGGTGGTCACGTAAGATGGTTACAGATGTTAATAGGTTATTCTAATCATAAGAACTCTAACAATGACATAACAGACCATCCATGGACTTAATCTCCTCAGTCTTTGATGCATGCATGCATGCATGTGAATTATGCTTTCAGATTTCTTAGTACGTATCTCTACTACTTAATACGACAATGAACGTTATTGAAACTCGCAGTTTCATACAACACTCATGAGATTGCCTGCAGACTAATTTTTGGAACGGTCAGTAGCCTCGTATATATCTTTTGAGTTAGCGTCTATTCAAGATCTGCACATTGGTTCTCATCTATTCGTACATGTCAGGTCGGCTTCTTACATGTGCATGTTCGGCTAAACATCACAACAAAATCACGCAACGCATCACTCTCTCGATCCTGATGGAAGTGATTTACACCTGATATGCCTACTATATTTTCTCGAAAATATAGTCATTGCAGATAAAAACACAAAAGCATTGTGTAACCAGCATGACGCAGCAGATAAGTGGTGTGTTAGGGGCATATTAAATAGGAATTGTCGCAACAAAAGACGATCTAAGTGATGTCTGGGGCATTGTGTTACTCGTCTGCTGGAACTGAGCACATCATTTGACCTCCGTAAGGTGATTCATTACTTACAGAACAACCGCCAGACCAACGAACATACTTTGCTCAAACGGTACAGTGTGGTTTATTTTACGTATCACTGCAGATACTGTTGTAGTCTTAACATGGGGGTCCACTCTCCCCCATATTTAAGAAAATTGGGACGATCAAGTGGACTTAAGATGACCTGAGCTGCGCTTGCACTATGTAAGTGGTTCCTTATTTGTACGATAAATTGTTCGTACATTGTGCTGTGTGGTTGTGGACGAGCTATGCGAACATAACAAACAAGTGCCGCAGGTCAATGTCAACTTGACTGTCTGCGCGATTAATGACCATAAGTGGCGCTGTTAACAATTTTCCATTGCGATGTAAATATGATTATTCGACAGAATGATTGCATATTGACATCATTAGGGAACAAGGTTGCGTCGCATCTGGTGTAACCACAATAGGGATTATTATACAGAACCGATGCTGATCGATGCATCATTTCGACCGAGATAACAAGATTAGGTTTAGTAGAGAACATTTCTAAATTGCTTACTCGAACTATCACACTAATACCCGAGCCACGATTGTAATCAACAATGTTAATTTTCTTTTTAGGTGTAATGCAGAGTTAATAGAACTTTATTGACTACCTATCTGTTCTATGTTGTTGATCGACCACAACCTTGATAGGTAGAAAATTTACAGAACAATAAGATTACCAAAGCCGAACGACTTTTAAGCTAGTGTCTGGTGAAATCGAACGTAGGGTAAATTCCTGATGACGAGCAATTCCTTGTGAAGTAGCTACTAAGCGTAACCATTTGATATTCCTTCTTCTGCCATTACTAAGATTATGCTATTGATACAGATGCCGTCGACGTTTTGATGGCGTACATTGTGTTCAAAGTAGCAGTACGATATCTTGCCGTCTTTCTGAACCGACTGAACTGAATCGGAGCGGACATAATAGGGCTCTTGAAAAGCGGTTTAATTTTGGATACAAAGCCTTTTGACATACGAAACACATATTCACTTCGTGATGATAGATAAAGATGCACATAGTACATCAAGAATATCACATAAACCAATGTGCTTGTTAAGAAGAGGATTCACTATCTGCTTTAACAGCATCGAATCAGTAGTCGGCACACGGATAATGCGTTTGGTGCATATTTACAGTATCAGGATAGAGATGTGTTTATTTTCACCGTTACAATGCATTATGAGCACATATTAAACTTTTCTGCGGTGATCGAAAAAAAGCCTCGCATGAATCAAGGAATCTGCGCACGTTACATTATAAACTGACTACCAAATAGGCAATAATATATAATTACCGCAATGCATTGTGTAGATTGCGGCTGTTTTCTTTCAGATACCTAGTCTATAATTGGCACATAATCGCTTGAGGTAGTGACTGCTCTTATCGCTTGTCGGAACCGACTGCAAAAAGATGTCAAGCGCAGTACCACAAATCACGATAATATTTTATATAACGCATTATTCACGAAGTGAGGTAGCAGTCGTTACGGTGGTTAAGCGATGCTCTGAGTAACAAAGCAGCATCCTTGATTCACTCATTAAAAGCAGCAGCTCCAAAAGAGCAATAATAAGAAATGGAAAGCACAGCATTGAATTACCCCTGCCTGCTATGATGACAATAGTGCCGACAAAGGTAAGTAGAACATTTTGTCACTATGGTTACAATGGACGTAAGATTATCTCGGACAGTCGTGTGCCCGCATTTAAGAGGGAATTTTTGACATTTTACATCGACCATCAAAGCGCATCAACTTATTTTACAAAACCGATTGCATTCGTCGTATTAACTGGTCTTGGAGAGCGGTGTATATACAAATATGAAATACGAAAGTACGTGTTCCTTTCACATATCTAAAATATATTTTGACAGTCCTCTAATAGCTTACATTGTTCTAATGCACTTTCTTCCTCTAATGCTGGCAACTAGATGAATCAGGATGACACCTACATAAGTCTTGCCATGTGATATAAGACTATGGCATCTTCCCGAACTGCATAAGTGCGGTCATAACATACTTCAAATAGTCAGAGGTTTACTAAATTGTTTCGTAATACCTTGATCGCAGCAATGTGAGAGGAATTCCATCACAAACGGAGCACGTATATTTGCAAGCATCTGAAAGAAAAGAGATTTATACGCTTCGAGATCTCTTCATTGACCTTGGGCTGGGTACTTATTGCAGGCTGATGTAATGCATATCGTGCTCTTTATATAAGTGCCTCCCCGACACTGATAAATATGGATCATTGTAAGGCTAAGACAGCACCCCTGAAGTGCTTTTGCACGTTTCCGGACCACTTGCAAACCGCTTCACGGCTTACATTTACAGCACCCATTACTACAGGAAGAGTGCTGACGCTTCATAGCTTCTGGACGTCTTTCAACGCCTGACAGGCAGGCTTTCAGTCGAAATCACTAACCTCTCCATCATCGTGTCTTTGAAAATACTGTTGCCACCATACGTCCTGCTAATTCTTATTGCTGTTAAGCCCGCAAAATACTCATGTATACCAATACTAATGGGACTTTATATCACGATCATGTTAGAATACGACTCTGTACTCTTGATGCGCCCAAATATTAACTCTGGAATAGCCTGGATCTATTTATGTTACTTCTGCAAAGAGATGAATTTCATAAACGGTGTGGTGGGATGGCTTCGATAGGGTTCGCTAGCTATAGTGTTGATTTGGTCTCGAAATTTACATCTGCACATTATTACCAGCATACAATGAAGATGACGCCTTCTCGCTTGGTTTGGTACGTAGCGGTTATGTCTTTTGGACGGTGACAACGCTATCAATGCTGAAATGTAAGGATATCTGTCCTTCTCACACATAGGTGATGCAGTGTAAACGGTAAAAATTCTAATCTTGGCATGCATAACTTGTCTGCATGTTTGTGTCGGCTATGAGGGCTAATGGATTGTGGATTCTCTGTAAACTGTTGTGCTAATCTAGAATGTGATAAAACCTTTGCACTATGCAGTGACTTCGGCAGCCAAACATGTATATCAGTCAGATTATAGCGAAAATCGCAGCTGTAAAATTACTTTTGGGTATTTCTTACGGTAAATAGCATTCCGAATGTTGCACTTAATTCTAATAAGTGTTCCATCGAGAGCCCCAATCAACCCTGGGATACGCTTTATCTGCTTAAATCCATTACAATTTTCTGTGATTAATGGGCATGTGATATATTGCTTAGAAAAACTTCATATTTGATTGTAAACCAAAATAGTTGATTAGCAAACTCCAAACCTATCTGGAAAAATGTTTTAATTATAATTCAACAAATCGTTACACTATTATTAAACAGACGTTGACAGTTTTGTTTAATTAAACAAAACTGATTTGTTTATGTTTTATTCAACTTTTAAACGATCAAGAAAAAATAAGCCCGTTGTGAATAGTATTATTTGTATCTAGTACCTTCCTTATGCGTTTTGCCTTTTGTTTGCTGTCGGTTTCCTGTCGTCAGGGCATTATAAATTAATCGGTTTCGTGTTTACTGCCTTAACATCGAATCAAAAAGTGTAATGTTGCTGGAATCACAGAGCAGCGATAATTTAGGTGATGAATTTCTAGCAACATGTCGTCTTTATGTAATACTATGGCGAGACTGAGTAGACTAACGATAGGACGTGTTGTAACTATCTCTCAGAAAAACATTGGAAGATGAGAATTGAATAACAGTGAAAGGCGTTTTGCGTTAACATGGGTTTAGGCGAGTATTATGTGATGAGTTGGTTTTTTATTTATCGTGAATTACCACTGCGATTTGCTTACCCTGTAGCGGTGAAAGATCAAACTCACCAAAATCTCCCTTGAATGATGGCGTATGTAATGCTGATTGCATTTATTGCTTCTACCAAGACGCTCATATGGAAAGTATGATCCTACGGCATGTATAATTGCATGGATTAATTAAAATAACTACAGGGAGAAACACTAACGCTGATGAATACTTGTCAGTCGGGCAAGTAATCCTTATATTTGCTTGTCCGATTGAAAACCTCCTTGCCCCGTCATAGTATGAAATATTGTCCAATAGACTAAGCGTAGACTAGCGCAGAATTAACCCGGAATCGTCGATCACGCGCTGAGTCGACGAGTCTCGCAACGTGATTAGTTTAGACATTGAGCTCGCATACGGACGATTGGGGTTTTCTTTCTCGGAAAACTGAGCGCACGTTCACAGGAATCGCCGATCGATTTTGATATGCTTCGTTCAGAGACCAAAAAAAATTAATATGAAAATGACTTGTCCCGTCGGGCAAGTTAGATGGCAGATTCACTTGTTTGATGGCTTCACCTACTTTACCGGTATGATACATTCTGTTATTGGAAATACACTGGGTGTCACTAGAAACGCACCACTCACATGTTGTGAAATATGTGAAGTTATGAAAATGTTACAATCTATTGTTTTCTTATAATATGTAGTCACACATGTTGCCTTGCTTGGACTGATCACCTGTCTTTGTGTGGTCATGCGTGACGACTGCAGAACAAAACAATAGAATCAGAGTGGGAAAGTAAAACTCGCAGAATGGCCTACTGAAACAACAACAAAGTCAATGACTAGAAGAACTTTATTACAGATTAACATTAAGCATATGTTAACGTTATCACATTAAGCAACCCGGGGCAGCGTTAGTAGTGTGTGTGTCCTCCCTCATAGACAATACATTCTCTTCATCGCTTGTGCATTGTGCACTCGCTGCCGAACTGCAGTGGCTAAAACGACAAAAATCAGAATACCGTTAGGGAAGTAATACAAGTACAGTAGGTCATAAACTCCATACAAATTGTAGAAAATGTACCTGTAGTAAATCGGTGGCGCAGTACAGTGATTCTGATAAAGCGGTCCTCTGCACTTGTAGAGACGACATGGTGACGAGGCCGAGGACGATCTTTAACTCTGCCCGTCTCTTCAAAGCGAGCACGTAGACGACTGATTGAGCTGTGATGGACCCCGTGTCGTCTGGCTACTTCTCTAACTGACAAACCAGCCTGGAGCTCACCGATCGCTATTAAACGGTTCTCATCTGACAATCTCATCTTCTAGCTGTGTCTTGGCACACCAAAGACCTGACTTAGTACCTGCCAATATGTCAAAAGTTGCCAATTGCCTGCTGTTGGCTTGGCTTTGAATGTAGCCTTTCAGAGATGGGCCTATTACCTGCAAGTTCTTTCGTTTGACTTTGGCCACCATCTTTACAGCTGGAGCCGTTACGCTTCATCGCAAACAGCAAGGTGATCTACCCTTGCATAATAACACCTGTAGGTGTATATTGCAGCAGAAATTAGCAATATGCTATCTTGATATCTAGATATATTTCAGATTATGTCAGTGGTGCGTTTCTAGTGACACCCACTGTATAACGCTAATTTCTAACTGTCAGTTCCGTCACTAAGCCATGTCGAATGCAATTATCATGTTCAACTTATTGCGAATGACGTGTTTATAAAAATAACTAAGGTAAACACCTCGCCCGACTTTTCACTACTGTAAAAATTGTTAGTATTTACCAAAGAATGCCACCTTTACAATGTCTTGATATTTGCGATTACATCCGGACTAAAGAATGCTTGCGCTGTTAAATGAGCAGTAAACAAATGTGTACTCGAGACGAAAGGTCAAGAAAGAAATGAACGCTCACTGCACACATCATCCGCATTTATTCTACGTGGTTAAACTGACACTGCATGAATCCAACACTCCGATATATGCTCTCGCACCGGCAGCGGATTAATAATCTGATTAACGTAGGGCTGACATATCCACCTCCATCCACCTCCCACTTTGATATTGTGACATCCGTATACGACATCGGCGTCAGGGATACACTGACATCGATCCATTCCGCGCGTATTGCGTGAATCAATTACATATAGCAGTATATACGGCTACGCAGTGTATCTCGTGTGCGTGAAATGACGCATCCGCCCTTATAACTGCGGTGCATATTTAGCGAACCGTCAGAACGGAATCACGCCAAGTATGAAGGCTCTCGATCCTGATGGAAGCAATTTAGAACTATTATCTAAGTAGACTTCTCGATATTTTGTACAAAATCACCCGCTAAAGAACATCATGTGTGCCTAGATGCAATGATCCATATGTATCACACCATCCGTCAACAGGACTTTTCCTGCACTGCTTAAGGAAGACCGTGAATGAAAGCTAAGTGTAAGCCTATGGATTCTGCAAAAGAATCAAGGTTGAGGTTAATCATTACTCCCGTGTTTACTGCGAGACGTACAAACATGGTTTTCCCAATTGGCACAGTGTGTAAATTTGGTGATTGGTGATTTGATGTCCGTATAAATTCATTTTAAGCATCACGCAGACGGTGTGGTGGCGTTTCTTGGGAAATCAGAAGCGACTATGTGCACTAAAGAGAGCCTATTGGTCGCTTGCACTGGTAAATTCGTTCTCTATTCGTAAGAGTTTGCAGTGTGTTTGTCGGCGACCTAGGCGGACATAGCAAACGAATGACGCGAGTCAATGTCAACTTTTATACCAAGGCTGTATGTCAAGTCTCGACTTATATTCTGGGTGAGTGTAATCTCCCGGTGGCTTATCGGCGAGGCCAAACTTTTTATTATGAGACCCATCAAAAGCTCTACATTATTGCAAATTAGGGAACCTGTTGGTCTTTTGAACAATAAAGAACAAACGATGCATTTTGTAATGTGCTTACTTACAATATATTGAAATTCTGTGCAGTGATAGCAAATAATCCTTGTATGAATCAAGGAATCTTCCTGGAGCTGTCGCACTTAGTACTACAAATCACGCTTATATTTGTAATAACGCACTATTAGCAACTAGCTGTTCACAAGTGACATTTGTCTAAGTTTCTATTAAACGATTATCTTGGTAACGAAGCAGCATACTGGAATCCATCAGCAGCTGCTTTACACATGTGACAGTCTAAAATAGAAAGCACAGCATTGAATAAGCGCTGCATATAATGATGGAAATAACAGAGATAGCGGCGATGGTCGAAGTGGTCAACATCACATACAACAATTGAAGGTTTGTGGCAAGCAGTAACATTCTATCACCGACTCGTGTTGCACATAACGTATCGCCTTGCACGGCAAGATCGTTGCTCGTTGCTGTGTATAGAGTCATATGAGATAGGTACTTCGGTCTAAGCACGTCTCGGTAAACCTGTCAAATAAATCTCATCACCAGGACAAATTGACAATAGGCTTTGTACCATTCAATGCTGCCTGGCAAAGATGGCTAATGGCACATACGATATGACGAAATTGCCTATCTATAGAGCTCTACCTGAGGAGATAACGTGTATTGCATTTTGTCACAGTATGCAACTGGTGATCTAGCAGTAACTGACATTACCCCCGTGGACGACAACTCCTTCTAATAATGCACGCATTATATATTGGTATCATCAATATGATGTCTGGACGATCACCGCTGACCAACGTATTACCCCAGATAAGTTTGTGATCAGCGCCCACCCTTTGTCGAAACATAAAATCATATTAATAACGCTTGTATATATCATTACAGCATCAATAGGGGCATTCGCTGTCAAGCAACTTACATAATAAAGCGTGTCCTCATAGTGCGAACGCCATCCCTCATGTGACATTCAGTGGGATGGGTTTTACTTGTTTTCCAATAGCTACGCGCCAGTACCATCTGTTATTCCTTTGTTGTACCCTCCCGAGCGCTATTACAGACACAATTAGTGGGAATTATAGCTATGCGACTACACCCACATCCGAATTATATACAAAAGTCATCCTTCAGGACAAACTGATATTTTCACACATATGGCGTGTTGTGTTCCGTAATTTAATTAATGTGATATAAATACTTGTTGTCGTGTCCGACGTGATATTGGTTTCAATCACAATTTAACACTTTCTTGTCAAATACGGTTTGGTTTCAAATGGGCGCTTGCGCAATTCAAAATTAACTAATAATCAGAATCTTATGCTATGGCACGAAGAGGTTCATAACAGTAGCTGTTTTTATGACGCTTCACCCCCTCCATTCTATCTCTAGTTATTTTGTTCTTACTCACCTTTACTTTCGCAACATTCATACGAGTCGGTTATAGTCTTATCCTCTCCTGAAAGCTGTTGAGCGTTCGCTGCTGGAGACAACAATAGGTGAGGAATCAAATCACCAGGCTTGATAGAATGGTGCAAAACATGAGACAATTGTAAGTTAGGTAAACCGAACAACACATTTTACATAAGCATACAATCGTTGGGCTACTGAAGTACGATCTCAGAATAAGTGATATGTTGTGTGACGTCCTAAATATAAAACGTTTTGTTGACACAATTACCCGATCCAAACTGACATATTGTAAATAGGCAAACGGTTTGTAACCTAACGTTTCAAATGTTTGTGGGCTAGACTTTTGCCAGCAACAGATGCCATTATCATCAAAAGGACACTGTAATCAATATGTCTCTTTGCAGATTGCACTTATTTAACTGCCCCTGATTAAGAGTCGAGGTCGATGAATGGCCAATTCAAATGATGGTTAGATGTTGAGGAAAGGTCTCAATAGCCTTTCCAATGTACATTTCATGTAAGGCATCCTTTAGGCTGTTAGCTAAGATGTAGCAACCAAGCGCAATATGTTAATGTTGTGTTTGTTAAGAAATATATGCACTTGCAGCATATTTGAATTTATACCTACATCAGTGAAGTTTTTTGCGGATAGACATTGTTTTGTATTAACGTTTGTTGAAGTTAGAAACTGAATATTAGTGTGTCATAATGCAGTTGGTAAACTGTAATTACAATGACGCTGCTTGGTTTTTAAAGCCTCGCTCTCTGTGTGAGCTTTATGAATTTACAGTATGCCCTAGTTCTTTCTGCACTGTCATGGTGTCATGTTGCTATTTGGTTTGTCTTTGGCAACTCATATATAGTGCTGCTTGTGAAATGCAAACCGCCTCAAAGCTAGAAGTACTTAATGTGTTGTATTTCCAATGACATGCCGACTCTGTATACAACTATGGCGGTAATATAGGGAGGTGTAAACGTGAACAATATCACGACCGAAGGAACGGTGCTTTGTTTAGGGTCTGTTGTAGCGTGCTCTCGATACGGCGTAGTAAGATGAGAATTGAACGACCGTGCTGGAAATAGACAAATATTATGCGATGGGTTTTGTTGTCCCTGCAGCGGCGATAGTTGCCTCAATCGTCATCACCAAGGTATTATTCATTCCAGCTACAATAGGAGTGATGCATTACCACACTGCCGAAAAATCAGAGATCGAACTGATCTCCCTTAAATGATGGCATATGAGAGTTTGTTTGAATGTATTATCTCTAAGCAAGGCACCTATATAGAAAATATTATGCATCGACATATACAATTTTAAGGATTTATTCAAATAATTTACATATATGAATCGACATTGCACACTAAACCATGTTGAATGCAATTTTCATGCTGCGGGTTCCTCTGCAATGGCAATTGTGCGATAGAATTCATAAGCAGAACAGCGATTGTATCTCAGTTGCTGTGGCACTTGATACATATTGGGAAACCCTCAAAATCTTATATTATTCGTTAATATTGACGGTGAAATGTGTCTAGACGAGAATCATTTTGTACGGGATATATCCTCCCTTAATGATATCCAGCCGAGAGGCGCATTCAAATCTGGATATTCTAGATTAAGCGAGACACAGCGGCGCTATTGTGGTACGCATATGAACATACTTCAATGTTCTGTAAACGTACAATAGAGCTATATACACCATGTGTTGCATATTTAATGGTAAATGACAATGAGTCGCTCTTGGGCAAAATAGTGCATCAGTTGACAACAGATGTACTTTGGTTATAATCCCGGGAAACGTTTCCCATCACCTTTAATGGACAATAGTCTATATACAGATTCATAGCGCCAGGGATCTGAATGCATTACATGATGACATGAAGATGACTACATCAATAATATCTGCCGATCATTAATGTACTCAGCATTTCCGTCGCAAATTAGGCAAGCATTGTTAAAACACCACGAGTTTGCGGTCGTATTTGTTACACACGCAGCTAACAGTCATAGTTGAATATACAAACAAACATATTTGGATCATGAACACATTTTTGAGCTGCACTGATATTCAATTTCGGCTAAAAGTATACATGGTACATGCTAATTTAGTACGCGCTGTAGACAAAACTACAATCAAGTGAGCGGAGGTAATCTTCTAAACATCTCCGTCGGCCATATTCAAAAAGGTATCTTGCTTCCTTGTTGCCATATTAGTGATGCATTGCCAATCAGGCAGAGAATCTGAAGATGTTTCCAAGGCGACCAACACAGAATAACACCAAAAAGAGCTACCCTTCCATAAAGCTGTCCAGTGGTACTTTATTAGATGAAAGGCTCGTATGAAATATGTCCGTATATTGGAATAGAGAAAGTGGGATAGCAATTACATATACCTTCTTAATATCATTCATGATACTTTGTCAACCGATGTAAGGAGAACCAATGCAATAAAGTGCTTCAGAGATGCCAACTGAATTGGATTGATTTTTATTTGGCAGTTATTCTCATATATGTTACCCTAACATAAACTTTCATTATATATCTGTGTGTAGAGAATTTGTGGCAACTGAGTGACAACTGTTCACGCTTGCAGCCGGATTCGCTTATATTAATGTGGCGTGTAGCCCTTTTGCAAGACGCAATGCATGTTCACATCTCTCGCCTAACCACTGTCATGGGATGACGATTATCCTAGTTAGGAAGCAACATTCACGACAGAGGTAAGTGTCTCCCTGTATGTAAAAATCTTACCTTAGTGTTGAAATGCTTCCCACAGCTGTCATTCAAATAAATAACTCACATTCTGTGAATTAGTTTTGCTTTTGCAATTTAAATTTGGAGTGATTCCGGATGTGACAAGCAAGGAACTTTTCATTGTTGATTATTTTGAAAGATGTTACAATAATAAATCACGCTAATATTGCCACTATAGCTACAGTTTGGAACCTGTGAAACACAAAATATTCTCCTCGGTATAATCGTGAAGTGGTTTGCATACTTGATGCGCAATTATGATAATGTGGTAAATATTTGAATCCTAGTGCGACTGGACGTGTTTGCAATCTTGTTGTTGTCCAAATGGGTGTTGTGTATTAGGGACAGGGAAATAAAGTTTACTTTACACCTAACCCCTGTTATTGTATAAATGGTAAAGTACTGCTAACCTACGCGAATAACTAACAGGCAGCATAATAAATACAGTTAAATGCTATTTACTTAACTAATAATTGTTTTGACATAGCCGTACGAAAATACAATTTTAGAAAACGTACGCGTTGAACCGAATTGTCCTATTAAGATTTTAAATTACAACTTGGCGGGTATGGGCAAAAGAACAACTGCCCCCCTCACATTTCTGAGACAGGCTGCCAGCAATCTTGATAATCGAACGTTAATCGAATGAATAAGGTCTGCAGCAATATAGCTTCAAATGTTATATTGCAATAGCAATGTTAAGGTAGTATAATAATCAGATATAAATACAACTGAATATGCCGGATGTGTATTAATACCAAAATCCCGTCTTTTTGCGCCTACCGTCGTTAGTTCCAAGCTCTGATTCTCTAATTGATTTTCATACTGTTTGAGACATAATTCTTAGATTGCGCCAGTGTGAAATGCGCAAAATCTGTCGCAGCCATATCCTATGTAATTTTTTAATCTGTTATAAGTTATAAATTGCTAGCGCGATAGACGTGTTTTACCTTGGACAAATCGGTTTCGGCAAAACAAAGTCGTCAAACCAAACCACTCCTCGAAAAAAACCTGGCAAATCGTTAGATTTAAATCGTGTTTACAGGGTATTGCGCACGGTAAAGCTACGCTAATATGAATGCATTCAATCTGTCTAATGGGAATGCCATTCCCCAGAACCACTTTTATGTATAGGTTTGTTTCAATGATACGTGATAAAAACGCATTAAAAAGACGTGTCTTCACGTGTGTGCTGTAATATATTCTACAATATTTATCAGGAATATCACTTACATCGTGCAGATTAACGTTGCAATGATTGCTTCATTGCATGCTCAGAAACCCCTCGTCTGCAAAATTACCTGAATCATCCCCATTTTCAGAAAGAAGTTAAGCTGTTTTATGTGACACCGGCAGCGCAATAACAGCGATTGTCTCACAACAAAATATGATACTGATATATACCCGTCTGAACGTATAATTGCTGCCTATATTCAGCAAACAACGGAAGCCGTATGCTATTACATTCGTTGATTGTGCTCAATATATCATTCATTAATATCGACTCGGCATAACACGTTTTTGGAACCATTGTTGCGTTACTTAATCACGAACATATTAAACACAACGGTTATATTTAGTGATGACCAGGTGGTTTGCTGTTGTAATGAGTACCAAACGATAAGAGTGATTTTATAATCTGCTTATAAACATTTGCTTGGTGTTTTTACTAGAAGGGTTGTTCAACAATGGAATATACGTTCTTTGCATGGATAACAGTCATTCAAAAATAAAGCACAGTAGAGTTTTTATAGAGAGAAACAAAGCAGTGTGAGACATAGTGAGTGAGAAAGGGGGGGAGAGGATAGGCTAGGGAACTGGAGAGATAGGATGAGCAAGAAGTAAACAAAATGAGATGTGAGGGCACAGTAGTGTTAAAGGCAGAAGGCAGATTACTTAATCCTAGGAGATGCATAAACAGTAGATGTTTTATTATGATGAATTTTTAACATCGTCCCTTGATAGAGACAATATCGGCATTTTCAACATTTGATTGATATATATATATAATTTATAAGATACGTTATGAAGTCGCTATACAAAAAAGATTTTGTCGAGCCATGCATTCGAATGTGCATCTATCAATTTCTCATCTTTAGAAAAGGGAATGCCATTGACGAAACTTACGCATAATTCTTGCATGATGAAAGGAAACGTGATATTCAGCCCCTGGAAGATATCGATCAATCAAGTTTTAGTGCATTGTAAGGTCCACCGCAAATGCATAATTCATTTAAAACTAAGGCACCTAGTACCCGATTGGCACATTAGAGGAGCATTGTAAAGACAGCAGTGGAGTTCATGTTGCGCGCCTATTAAGTATAAACGTTTAATTCGAAATATGATCCATAGTTTGACTTAAAATTGGTCTGATGATATATGCTTTTGGATTTTACAATGCTATCATTTGTCTTCAGTCTATTTTGCGTTAGATGTTGTCCATGGAGGAGATATGTTTCTAAGACCACGCACTTAGCCAATCGGTTTACAAATCGCTTATATTTAATTCATCGCCATAAAAAGGAACACTAGTTGTCATGCTATAGAAAACGTCGTGATGCAGCTATTGATTTACATCGACGATATGACGACATTACCATGTTTTCGGGAACTAACAATGCGGATGACATGAATGGCATAATTATACAGTATGTATTGGTTATCAACGCCCACTGCTTGTAAATTCGACAATAGCGACTCGTGCGAGCAAGTAATTATCCCCCGCTGATATTAGTAACCCGGAGGTGTTTGGTTTGTGTAATATGAATTGTTGTTGATATAGCGTTATTATGTTGTATCAGAGTCATTCAAAGTAGACCTCACCGTATGGTATCGCGTATTTCAAGGCTCGAATGTTTCATATCGACATTTATTGGAATATTTAGCATCATTATGCGAATGGGATTCATCATGTGACATTCAACGTGATTGGTTTTACTTCCGGTTGCCCGATGACAGGTGTAATTGATTTGCTAACATACGTTTAGCACTAAGCCTCTGTGATTTCCTACAATGTAACAAAAGAACATGAATTAAACGTCGAATGCACTTCGTCAAATTTCATATGTAGATTTCATTAATAGCACAATTGGCCAAACGTGGCACTGGGTTCTTTCTATAATATTTCGATTCTAACTTTTCTATTAGGATAGCCGGCTACATATTACCATGTCGATAAGCAGAGCATGAATATCGTAGACAATTCTTTATTAATCATCTACTTTCTCTGATGGTGCTGCTTAATAAAATCGCAACACACCTCAACTGGAAACACCTCACTGCGCAGAACACAGCCTTTTTTCTGATGGCTTGCATTACTTCCGATCAGTTGTTACCAGTGCAGCGAACTACACTTTGCATCTCAAAGTAACAAAATGGATGTTGTTTATATTAGCTTGTTTAGAATGCTACATATACCATAATCCCAAACACATTTTATCGCTTTTGTGTTATGGGGAAACGACAGGTGCTAATGCACTATCCGTTCTCCAGCATTGTGTAGACATCCGGTTACTGTCAGTTTTGGAAGAAATTGCAAACATTATTTAAAGTTATGTTGCGGATATAGTGCACTCACTAATTCAACGTGAAATACAAATACGACACATCACTAATGCATTGTTATCGTTTTCCACCAAAGACACATTTCACACTACGGGTTTTTTGTGTGGCGGGAAACAATGAGGATGCACTTCGGCGATAATGCTTCGGGACTGTACATCGCCCAGGGAGTCAGCGGGCAACGGGTCAGTTGCACAAGACAGACACGCCATGAGATTGGCTCACATACGTTGGTCACTACGATGATGGTTTATGAAATCTAGTTTTCTAACATTGATTTGACAGAACCATCATGTGATGTTTATGGTACAACAATAGACAGCATAAATAAAGGATGACAAATTAATTAAATTTAGCCCTGAATGTGAGGGATTTGAGGAACGAAGTAAGTTAATGTAATATATGTTCTTCATGGCAATATATCCACGATTGAGGTACAAAGTAAGGGACAATTGATTGTTTGTTGCCCATCACGAAAACACCACTTACCTTTGGGTTAGTTGTGAAGAGAAAAACTATATACGACGGATTGAAACATTGAGAAGTGTTTGGGAAACAATTTTGCATAATTAGAGTCATTGCCTCTACCTCTGCAACTAACTGTATGTGCATTTGTGTGAGTGCCGACTACGTTTACGGATTCATAAGGATAATCATCGTATGTCGATGGTAATTGTGTACTTCACCTCTGATAAATCTGGCTTTTGGTGCATGTACAATAGCTATTGTCACCTGTGCTTTCTTCAAACGAAAAAATTGTCAGCGTTACCCTCATGGGAAGTTTTAATGTGTTTTGCTCAGCAGTAAATATTGCTGGGTATCGGCGTTGGTTATGCATAGATCATTCTATGCAGCTAGGGCGTCAGAAGAAGGTATGGATGGATAGCAGCCTGGCAGCAGCAACCCGCATTTCTTGTCTCATCCTTATTAGCTGCCCATGAAATACCACTTCCCATTCCTTTGATGTAAGTGGGTACCTCCAGACTACTTTATTAATGATAATGATTGATTCAGAGGTTACACACGCCACCCACTCCTATGCATAATGGCCAGACTCACAATGTGTATATTTTAAACTGTCCAGCATCTGTCTTCGCCATTGTGCAAGTGGAATCAGAAGTGGTGAGCATACCGCCCAATTTGGTATTGTGATGTTGATCGAAAACAATGTTGTCAGTTACGCATTTGCATCCTTCAATCCTCGGTCTTATGGCTTATATTAATAATTACAGTCGACCGTTTATCACCGCCTGTAATAGTTCAGACTCCCGGATGAACCTCCACTATATGTTGGTTTGGACACTCCTTCATGTTACGTTATTGTTAAAGTGCAAGTAATGGGTAAAATATGAATTTTCGGGATCTTATAGAACGCGATTTTCTGATCAATAATTTGCAGTTCTTTTTTCGATCCGACGCGTAGTAAACAAGAAATAAGCAAAAACAAACAACACATTCCGGAACTTCCCGACCACACACCGAAGATGAACGAAGGCGCTGTGACGTCATATGTCACCAGAAGATCTATGTTACCACGGACGCCATTTCTATTCGCGAACTAGCTGTCGTACTAATTTATCGCTATTTACAGAAACTCATCAGCGTTTTTGTATCCATGGTTTCTTGAGAATCTGTAAGTATACTCATCCTTACATTTCCCATATGAAAGTCGAATTAGAATTCATTAGTTATGTTTCCGTACTGATTTTGAAAACAGAATTTGCACTTGCCCGTTGACAAAATTGACATGGCCGGTAGTGATCAGTGTGGGGCGGCTCAAGTTTTATAAGGCTGTTTCACAGATAACATATAGATTTGTCTCGTCAGGCTGCAATATGTAGATGTATGCTAGCCTGACAGTAGCTTACACTTGTCCTAAACAATCCTCGGACGATGCCCAGTGCTCAGTGAGTCAGTTCTGGCCTACTGTCAAATTTGCTTCATATAACTTTACTCTTATGTCTTCCAGTCTGTATCATCATTGTGCGAATATGTGAGTACCAGTACTGCAATAATTCGCATCTAGGGCCTCAAACGAAGCATGTCATTTCGTTTGGATGACCAAGGACTCAAGTTGGACTGCATCATCACCGATAGGCACACGAGTATCAATAAGTACATCCGTGATGACCAATGAACCAGGTGCACTTGCTGAAATGTATGACTACCCTGACAAGGAGGAGGCTGAGAGGCAGCATATGGAGAGGTTTCTTCTTTAGATGAGTCATGTAGTTAGGTATCTAAAGGTGATGATGAATGATGGTGGTGGTAGTGATGGGGTAGGGGAGGGGTGGTGATGGAGTTGATGGTGGTGGCCTAAGCATTATATTGGTGGTTGGCCGATTGATATTTGCTTGTTTACAAGTAATATCTAAGCTCTGTTTATTTTTCAGCTTTGGCTTCAGCTAAGTCAAGCTTGTAACATTTAATTTTACCTATCTGTTAACAAGTGCACAAGGACATAAACTATTTCTTATCATCATACTTACAAAATAAATGGTAAATATTGGGGTTAAAATTCACTTTGAACATCAAAGGTCATTTCAAACTGGTGGTGTAAGATGACGAACAAACATTGGAGTTTAAGATCCTATCGCCCAAATGGCACCACCGTGCATAGCACACAGTGGGATTTGAACTTGCCACATTTGGGAAACTAGACAAACACCCACCCTGCTAGACCACAGTTGTGGACCTATCATCTTAAACATCATTGGTGAGGTAACCGCCACAATATGACCTCTGATGTTGAAAGTGATGTTAAACAACAATATTAACCATTTTTATTTTCAAATCATCCAGCATGTGTATGGCTTTATGACTTAATTTGAATGTTAAATGGGTCTAAGGTAAGCTAAGCTGTGGTGAAACTCAAACACTGTTATATGATTCCTCTTTGTGGCTTGCTGAGAATTAATTTTGTAAATATATATGTTGGACTGGGTATATATATTTTGCCATTTCTATTATCACAGACAAGTGAATAAGAACCAGACATTGTTGGTATTGTGAGCAGAATTGCATAAGCATTATTTGTATAATGTGCCCGCGAAATTTAATCATGATGATTGATGTGCAATGGCACAGGATATATAAAATATCCTGCAAAAAAACGACTGTTAACATACTGTTATTTGAGTGATGAAAATATCTTTTTTGTACGAGATACAGGATACAGGAACAAGATGCCCTGCAGGTATGTCATGATTTTGGAATTGATGCTTCCTATCATTTTATGCATATGGTATAATAAATTAGGTGGACTAGCCTTAACTGAATTTTGTTGCTGGTTGTCATCAGCGTGTAGTATCATCATAGCTGAATGTAAATAACAGAATAAGACACATAATGCTTTTTTGTCCCTTTATTATTGTAATGCTGAGCACCTAGTACAGAACATAATTACAATGAATAACTAGCTTTTCAGCAAACAAAAAATTGACATAAAACATGAATAAGAAGATGACTTGAAGCAAGACTTAAGGACAACTGTAAAGTAAAGAGAAAAATATCTGCAAAGATTGTTTGGACTGAAATGTGCCAATACCAAGTGCTGTTACCCAGTCGGCTCAAGTCCTCTTCTTTTTGAGGAGAATTTGCAGGCCTTGTCTTAGCTGGAGGTTCAAATCTGTATGCCCCCCTTAGGTTCCTAGTTCCTCTTCTTGGTGAGACAAACACTCACTGCTGTAATCCAGCTCATCGCTTCCGGAGTTGTCTGTATATGAGGAAGATGAGGACATTTTGCTCCCTTGACATATAATAAAAGCAAAGTATAATGGCAGTTATGCACTGTACTAGGTGTAAGTAATAAATATAGAACTAATAAGGACAAGATAAAGTATGTATTATTGAGGTTGGTACCCCAGGTAATTCAAAGAACTAGCGTAAGGCCTTGAACTCTTTAAAGGCCTATGATATATGTAGTCATAAACATGTCACTGAACTTGGATCCTGTACAATTCACTGGAGAGGTATATTCAATTGTAACAGCTTATCCCTGATAGGTCTCGGTTCCCAAAACCAGTGCCAATATTTAAAATAAAATTGATATTTTCTGTTGTCAAGGAGAATATAAATTATTGAAATTTTATTCAATTTATAGCAAAAACGAAATATCGAGTGAAATCCCCATTTAATGTAGAATCAGTTTTCATTTGCGATTAAATCAAATAAAAGCACAAGAAAAGATATTCTCCGTAACAGGACAGGCAAATGGTGAATCAATCATTGATAACCATTAAACGGGCCTGAAATCGAGGTGCAGACCTCTGTTCCAGTACTGCCTGTATTATCGCTCGGTCCCCTTTGGTTGACGTTTTCAACCAACATAATAGAAGTTGATCACAATTTAATGTATTCTAGGCGAACAAGTACTCCATTCCACATTAAATGATGTGATTCGTTGCGGTATATGATGTACATGATGACGGTATAAAATACGATTATGCTCACACCTACCACAGTTCCCATGACATCGTAGGATTACATCAGCAAAACTGAAAGGCCAAGTCCATCGTCAAAAACTGTTATGGTAGTACATTTATGTATACGTCCTGAATATCAGCCGCTTCAATCCTGTACAAATTAATACCAATAAATTATTGTTTGTGTATTGATCGTCTCTAGCCATGGCGATAGGGAAAGCAGTGACTCGAATGCCGTACAGCCAAATGGATGATGGCAGGCTATGTATTTTGGTGCAAGGCATTTCGCATGGCACAAAAATGAAGAGGCCAAGCTATTAAGGCTCACCTGCTCTTAAAGCTATCATTGCTGTTCAGGTGACCATTCAGTTTCGTGGTAATCCATATTATAATTAGGAAAATAATTATCATTCTGACTGTTTCCATGTAAATTTATCAAGAATGAATATTTCATCAAACTCAACATGTAGAACCACCATGTATTTTTTCGCTTTTTTTGTCATTCAACGACCAACAGAGAAATCGGTTCGACCTGCGTTTATCTCCGCTATTCAGCAACAAAACACAACTCCTGCATCAACAACTACACAAGAGTCTCCAGAACAAGCACCGTTTCTGCCAGTATACACTGAAACCACACCAGCGGATGTCAATGATTAGGGTTATTTCCGGTTGTGCAAGTACGTCCTGTACAAGTTCAAAACTTGGCTATTTAATGAGATATCCAATATTGTTAAAGGGGACCGAATTCGAAGAGAGATCCTGAGACTGAACGACAAAGTGTGCGCCTGTTTTAAGAATGACTTCTCCCCCAGTTCTAATTTGTACTTGCCTATTTATGACAAGCGTGTTGGATAATTGAATTTACTGATTGATTGCAAGAGACAGAATGACTGGACAGGTGGACATAGACAATGAACTAGCCATGACATGATGGCAACAACCAATTAACTATTTTAAGGCGTGCATAACTTATTCGTGGGTGGTCTATCCAACTAAATTGCGTTTCACAAACACCATAGACGACTATGTGTAGTCGTCGAAGCTTAGTCTGCTACGCAGTTGCCTAAGCTTAGTCTTAGTTGGCTTATTCTAAGTATAACAGCATTTTTAAAGGTACATTTCTCCAAATAATCATCAAAATATGGCTGTAAAATAGTCAAGGTCACCTAGCCACTGGCTACGGGCCATGTTTTGAACGAGTAGTTATAGAGCTAGACAAAAAAGACGGACCTCTCTGAATATGCAAAGAAGGCCATCAGAGAATCTACCTGAAAGCCAATGTTTACTCTTCGGGCACCAATTTGAATGAAGCAGTAGACTCTAGGTATGATGTGCGGGTAATGAGTGGCAGGATATTACGTATAGGGGTGACTGCACCCCTCCAAGTGGTTACAAAAGTCGCTTTAACTATATATAGATATCCTCTGGAGGATCGTCACATCTTAGATAAGCCTCCAAACTCATACAGTGTTTCTAACGACCCACCATTAAAGTTAGCTGAAGGTATGATTATAAACTTCTGGGGGCTTATATATTCGTATTCGCAATTTGGGGTTGTATCACGTTCAATTGAATTTGATTTATAACATTCATGTGTTGAAGTTTCATTAACGGAACAATAAAATACGTCTGTTGAACAACCACGACACCTGTTAGCATTGTTTTTGAATTTACATGATGTCACTTAAAACGTGTATTCATGGACCTAGGCAAACTCCGGCGAGCACTGTTCAGGGCGCCGACCTTTCTGAATATGCAACAGAGACCTGCGTTTCTATTGGTGACTCACAGAAAATGGATAAAGCTGGCGGTACTATGACTGGAGACCTTGTTATGATAGACAATAAGTTATATGGCTTGAGAGTTCTGATTTCGCAGAAAGAAGCTGCCAATAAAAAGTATGCTGATGCACAACCCAGACAGCATCGCCAGGATCAGATACAACACGTAAACACCTCATTATTTGGGCGCAAGCAAGCGGCTTCCTTCGCAGAGGATATGGAACAAACCAAGCTGTAGGGATAAGTAAGCCTGCTGATTAACGGGCTGTTGTAATATATTTAGACCAACCTTAACAGCTGGAACAAGGTAACGTTATTGTACAACCAAACAAAACAGTACGTCGACTCGGTCTATAGTATTACTCCTAATTGAATTTGACAGAGTTGGGCCCGACACAACTTACTTTTGACTGAAGCTCACCCTAACTGAAAAGGGAGCAAATAAAACAACGATATCCTGTATAAGCTATAATTAGGGGTGAAGTGTAGATGAGAAGTGGTGCGTCAAAACCGCTATTCTCTATACTACTGCATAAGGTGGCCAACGTATGCTCAGCCGGTGCACTGCTGCAGCTAATCAGCACATCCAATATTTTAACATTTGTGAGAGCACTCTGGCCGAGGTATTGATAGGCGTTACGTGGAAAATCTTGACTTCATAAATCAGGTGAGTGTACATGTGTATTAATTTCCTTTTAAATGAGATTCACATTAAATTCATCCAAGAAATACTTGAATATTCACCTTCACATTGAGAACTTCATTGCGCGTGCACATATAAGATAATAGGCACATATAAAGCGAGTATTTCAAGCTAGACTGAACACCCATCCTCAATTATGTTTATATAGACGATGGCTCACTTGTTATAGTTGATTGTCAAGCGAAACGTTTAGACCTATCAAAATCAATCATAAAGTGGGATATCTATGAGTATATTATTGAATGAACAGTACTTCAAACGATAGTTGGAGAACATGTTTGTCCTTTTTTAGTTATTGTTTAGTATAAGTTCTATTATTATCTCATTTAAAACCGCAGGTGGTATCGACATCGTGATTGCTTACAAATTGGTCTCAAAGTTTCGTCTATGCACAGATTCAGGTCGGGTGCGCAAGCGCGATGATTGCGTTGTATCGCAGCCATTTTGAGGTTTTTACCGAGTTACGTATATTTCCAAAATTGATAAGGTTAGTCGAAAATACTATGTGTAATTATTCTATTTTTTACAATAACCAATAATACCAATGTGATAATGTGTGTCATAAGTTCAGGCGAGAATAATCAGCATAATGCCTCCATATTAAGGAGGAAACAATCCTTGAAACCTGATTATCACCTCATTTACACCCATGAATATGCATTAACTATCAGGATCACAATATAGCTCATCAAGTTCAAATATACTGTTTCAATTCCAATAATCCGACTTAACAATGTGAAATTGATTTCCTTAGACTAATTGTAAGAAATCATTAAAGCAACGTCAATTGGTATAAATCAATGAAAGCGTTATAGCAACTATTAAGAATAGTGATTTCAACATCTGTTTGTTTTGCAGTGTGTAAACTACACGAAGGTCCAGTAAGCTGAGTAAACTTTCGATATGAAAACTACAAAAAGAAGCTCGTGGATCACATTAGTGGCTATTTTAGGTACAGGCTTTCTGACCATTATTTTGACACAGATTGAGCTTGATATTGGTACGGGTCTTCTAAGCCCATCGATGATTACAACAATCCTTGGATGGCGTCCACCACCCAACCACGTAAACACAAAAGGGAAACCCTATGTCCGTGCATGTTCCCCAAACATACCTTATGAATTCGAGGATGAAGTCGACTTAAGAATTATTGTCATCACTTACAAAAGGGGGAAATCTCTTCAAACATTGCTGGCTACACTGAATGAACTGTTCATTGGTAACGATACTGCTGTCCTTGAGATATTCTTAGATCGTGATACCAATAATGAGATTTCAAATGAAACTCTTCAAGCAGCAATTGATTTTGACTGGAAAGTAGGTGGCCGAAAAGATGTTTTTGTATGGGAGGAACATGCGGGACTCTATGGACAGTGGATAGATTCGTGGCGTCCAAAACATGGAACAAAGGAAATTGCATTGATCATTGAAGATGAAAAATGCCAACTGCAATCGGTCGTAAGCCAATCAAAGTAACACCACATGACGTCTCCTATATGTACAAGATAGTTGGTTCATTCGGTTTCTCACCACACCCCACACACTGGACACATTTCTAAGATTGGTACCACGAAGCAACCAAAAACAAAACGTTCCACCCTTATGTACCTGGAATTTCGATGACGAAGTGGTATGAGAGTTGTGAACGGAACGGAAGGGCAAGCTCGATGTGGACAATGTGGTTTATATGGTACACCGACAAGCACAACCTCTACTGCGTTTTTAACAACATAGGCGGAATAAGTGGAAAATCGGCTCCCTGCTTGATTGAAAATCGGCACGAACCAGGTTTACATTGGCACGGGAAAGGATTGGAAAAAGCAGTCAAACTACTCATGGACTGGGACGAAGCCTATGTGAAATTTCCGAATTATACAAAGAGGTTAGATTACAATGGTGATATAAGCCTGGCTGAGTGAATTACTGGTGTTATGAAACAAGAGTAATTGTTTCACCATTAAGTAAGCATGCAATAATATTGTATGTAATGGATGTGTAACAATAATAATTAAAGTGGAAGCTTATGTGTGTCTTGTTTGAAAATCTATCTTCAGCAATTGTTTTGCTTGGAGAACTGTTTACCATTCCACTTGTACGACCCTCTCAAGTGCAATGAATAAGGGTAATTGATGGATTGATTATGTTGTCAAAGTTAAACAATAATTGACAACGTACATCTATTTTATTGTCAGCTATTTTTTTTTTTTCGCTCATAAATGTTGCACACTACAGTTAAGATGTGGTTCATTAAGCTTTCTCATTTCAAAAGCGTTTTACATTAACTCCAACGAATACGGATCGCTCAGTGAATATCCATATATTACACTGTGTAACTAATTGTTAGAGTCTGAAAACGATTTTCTCGTAAGCTAATATATGGTTTATATCCATGTGTGACTCTAAATGTAACTTACTTTGTTCAGAACACTGGTGTAGATTCGTCAAAAATGCTCTAAAGAACATGTACCAATACTATAATTTATGTCCGATCGAAGAGTTTAATGTTTGAAAGAAAAACCGTTGTTGGAACATTGTGGACAAACCTGTTTTTGATTGTGAGTAGTGAGTTTAGATAAGAAACCTTATCTTCTCTGGCTTATACTACATCGACTCTGCCTTATGTTTGATATTTCCAAACAATATTTGACCCCCCTGACCTAAAAGTAGATGATCAGTGTGATAAGAACACTTGATATGATATGTAGTGGTGTCCTACCTTAGTTAATTTGACAAGGTTTGTACATTGCCAAAGATGCTAGTTAGAATTATGTCATCATATACTTACATAACAACATATATGATTCTTGTAATCCAGTGTAGGGTTGAAATTACGTCAATGCATTAATTAAGGATACATCCAGGCATGGGGCCCTCTCTTCATAGCTGGGCATGAATGGTGAGTAAATACCTGCTTTTTTAGATTCAACTACTCGCTGGTGTCCCATGCGATAGTTAATGTTGTGCGGTTAAATGTATGGAAAGTAACCAACAGTTCTAGGTTCGATAAAATGTATCAGTATATGTTCATATATGAAGCAACTTCAAATGATGTCTGGTTAGGCCATGAATATGTCAGCTGGTTGAAACCTGACACTTACCTTACAATGCTTGATTTTCATTACGGGTGCTGAGTTATTTTGAAGAGTTGTTCTTAATAGTTTGTATTGAAGTTCACTTTCAGAGAGTTTTCTCTTATTAAGTCAAATCCAAGATGAATAACGTGGCTATTATAATTCGAGCATGTCTTCATATGCATCAGGAAATTTGAAACAATGAGTGTGTGATGCGTTTCATTGGGAAGAGGTAGTGATCAAAGTAACTCACAAATAATGTTAATCATTACAATCTGCAAACTCTAAAATAATAAGCATCGATTGTTCATATATAAATTCACTCTAACATATCTCCCCTTCTCCTTTTAACGAGTGTGGCATGTCGTGCATGCGACCCCTGATGGAGCAGCATGACAACCAATTATTTACATGTAGGGCAACCTACCGCTCACTGGAATAATGATTCAACAATTTGACCCTATGATATGTGATGAGTAGGGAACAGGCGTGACAATGTGACGTTGTGTGGGTTCATTATCTTGATGAAGTCTTTGTCAACAAACAAGAAACCTATACCGCAATATAACGACTTATACATCAAGGAGTTTGATTTGCATTTCTGTCTGATACTTTGCTATGCCATGTTCAGTCCCAGACTATAATAGTCTGAGTTCGGGCGTGCAAATGCCTCGACTTGTCAGAAGACTCCATATTTGTACAGGCCGATAACAAACTGAACACTATTACGATTCATATATCTACAGCCCTTGCCGACGTTAGATAAAAAAGGATATCCAGGCGGGAGCAATATTTGGTGAGACAAAGGAAACTTAGCTAATGCATCGCGGCTATTTCATGCAAAATCTGCTCAGTAATCTTTGGCGAAGTGCATACCATATAATGTGCCATAAGATGAAGACAATTATGGTGTGACGACTGCTCCCATATTTCGGCAGGGCGAGATCGTATTCACCCCTGTATCCCACCTCCACTGGTGTATGGACTGGTGTTATCTTCCTCAAATTGCTTACCCTTATATCTGCCCCCTCCACGCACATAACCTAATTGCTGGCAAGAGAGTAATAGCATAGGCACTAGGTAATCGATGTATCATGTTCAAAGGCCCCGGGTTACCCTTACACAATACACCCATACAGAGAGTTTAACAATTTCGATCAATCATTGCTGACTACGCACTACTCTATATCGCTGCTTAAAGTGGGTATATTGATCGGGGGTAGCGTATGTGTTGTGAGTCATGCATGGGCGCCAGATGGTACGTAGAGTTAAGTCCTATTTTAGCTCCTGATTGAACCATTAATTATCCATCCGTTGATAGGATTGGCGATAATATAACGATTTTACTTTAAGGCCGCTCGAAATGCCTTTTGGGATAGGGCTTGCTATTTGTAATGTTATTGGGATTCCCACCGGCTCCATAACGTTTTAAGCATTCATGAATTGATAATTGAAAAATCGTTGTCGGGCTATTCCTTCGTCCATTCAAACAACACACCAGCAAACCGTCAACAAGTATGTCACATCCAACTTCTTGCGTTGCTATCTTCGTATGTAAGCTATGCTGAGAGGATACACCCACTTTGAACATGAGCCTTTGAACTTTCTTAACCGGGCGTGAAAGATGCATAGTATCAAAGTCACCCGCGATCAATATGAAAACGTTTATCATCACCGGCTAATGTGGCAAGATGCAGTGCCAAGTGGGCGGCTATAAAGCAGCAATCGCATCATGACGCATCATTATTGTCGCTTTCATGACGCAATAGAAACTCCCGAGCAATAATGAACACTGGCTGTTCGTATCAGATAACCAGTTACTAGACTATGATACTTCCATAATAAGCATGTGCGGTTTGGTTAATGAGTTTATTTGATGGACTGTGCGCTTTTTTCGCTTAATGCTTTTTCAGTTTGAAATGCTAAGGTAGTGTAATAATCTGATTTAAATACAAATGAATACATCGGATGTGTAATAATACCAAGATTCCGTCTTTTTGCGCCTTCCGTCGTTAGTTCCAAGCACTGAAACAAATTTCCTCGAATTATAACTTATGCAGTAACATCTCGCTCCAATGCTCAATTAGATGAGGTTTAATTGGTAATATAACTTAAGCACATGTTTGTTAATTAATCTGTTATTGAAACATTTTGGGTTTTAGGTGAGACAATTACCGGTAGGTGTCGCTATTACTTTGTGCGATCACAATGTTCATAAGAATATCAATGAAATCAGTATGACGGAACACTAGGTTTTGTATATTATTGGAATAGCGAAATGAAGATTTAATCCTTTAGCAGCAGTATATGCAGGTAATTTAGAATATAAATTCAGACCACGAATATGCATGCATACGTTTAGATGCATTGTATGATTACACAGAAGCACATCTGTTGTATAGTGAGTTCAGTGATCAGTAACGCTCCTGAAAACACATGAAACCGCTACATATTGTGTGAATCTCTGCGTGGGCTTGGTTGTAGCAGAACATGGGAAATTAGGTGCAACATTGTTATGCAGCAATGTGTGACTCACCTGCATGCCATTCAGACTTTAAAAAAAGAGTCATTTTCTAAATCGCGCGCCAGTGAGGACGAACAACTGAAGCAGTAACTTACCACATTGAGCACCCACTAGCACAGCTGGCACGTGCCCAGCAAAGCATTCTACAGCAACTAACAAGTAAATAAAAGCTGTAGCAAACATGCGTTCACAACCGAGTCAATATTGACTGTAAAGTCTCTTCCTGTATTATTATCATTTCCGGTTCACCCAGTCTGTAATAAGAACATTTAGCACAGTAGCGTCCATTATCATTTCACTCGATCCGTCGGTTGTTGTCATAGCTTTCTGTTGTCCATCCATACCACAAACGGGCGGATGTAAATCTCCCTATCCAAATTGTTTAAGACCCACGTCCATCTTGTGTTTACAAGCCCACGCAAAATTTGTGTAGACTGCGCACTGTGAGAGGCGAAGTTTTGATTCTGGCAGACCACCAAAAAGTTGCGCGCACGTCTCAATCCCGGACTCAACGGCGTTGGTGAATACCAACTTAGCGACGGCTCAGCTGTGTCATCATAACGGCGACACAGCGTTGAGTCGTGACTTAATCTCAGCGTGGTCGGTGAATACGGGCCCCGATGTGAAGGCCATACGAATGATAGTGATTGATTCGGAGACACACATTGATTGCTCACGACACACACTCCTAAACATAGTGGCCAGACTGACAATGTTTTAATTTATACCGTCCAGTATATGTCCCCGCCATCGGTTTTATGGCTTGAATTATCAATCACAGTCGACCGTTCAGACTTCCGGATGATCATTCACTGTCTGTTGGTTAGGACACTTCTACATGTGACGTTAATGTTAATAACGACGTTTGTCAGGAAGAAAATTATTTTTTGCTGGCCTTATCCTCCCACAGTAAAAGAAAGTCGACAGGTTTATATCGGTTATAACATAAACAAAAATAGAGAATGTTAGGATTGAGCCGACACCGCTGTGCTATTGGAAACCACATAGAAACCTACTTTTATTCCCTAAGGACAGTAATTCGTACAGGAAGGCGTAATACCCGACGCGCTGCATAATGTAATAGGAAATGACAGTAACATCGGTGGACGGCCAAATATATTTCTCAAA
>CM067356.1:56499337-56554337 GCA_034190875.2 Urechis unicinctus | reverse complement strand
GGGAACTTTCGTTTGATAAAACATATTTGCTTGTAAGCGAACGAGCCGCTAACGGAGAAAGCCATTGTCTAGCCACAGAGGCATAAAACATATTCATTCATACACACACACACACACACACACACATATATATATATATATATATATATATATATATATATATATATATATATATATATATATATATATATATATATATATATATATATATATATATATATATATATATATATATATATATATATATATATTAATATATATATATATATGTATATATATATATTGCCTTTTATATATGTATATATTGCCTGTTTTGGGATTAACATGGTACAGTTTTACTGCCTCTGTTAGAAAGGCTAATGGGGCCAACCACGAAATGCATTAAAATTTGAAATAAGTGCAGTGCGGAAATAACTTATTTGACTCATAAATCAAATGCGATATCGACACCTTAATCAAATGCGATATCATACCAAATTAACCATAGTATTGAGTATATCTCCAGCAGAGAGTTTTCACACAACGAGCATGCAGCCTTGAGGTTCCACTTTTGTGAAAAAATGGTGATATTGCTGAACAGACCTAATCAACACATCTAACTTTTTCCAAGAATTGCAAGGAAACTTGTAAGGAGAAAAACACAAATAGTCTAATTGTCCAATAGCACCGGCGTGACTTTTCGGCATTTTTTGCTGCGCCCGCATATCACTCCCGATGGCCCCAAATACGAGGTCGCAGATATGATATCTTTAGATGAAAAAGGGGCAAAGATTTCTCATGGCGTCTGGAGGCGTCAAAAAAAAACAGTGCGTTGCTGCTTCACAGGCATATACCTGGTACACTGACTACCTCAAACCCGAGAAATAAACATATGTAGAAGCAACCATTGCTATTTCCATTTACACCTTCGCTACTGGTTTCGTCTTGAAGAAGGTGCTACTTGGTCGGAAACATATATGGTATTATTTCAAACACATTGCAGCGGTTTATCGGTAATAATAAAGGGAATTTAGATACAGGCATACTCTTTAAGACGTCACACAAATAATGGAAAAATGTTGCAAATTTCATAAGGCCAATGCTGTTCTGTCCACTAACCGCATAAATGTAGTTTTCCACGAAGGACTACTTAACATTATACATTCTTAAAAGCCAATATCTACAACTGCTTTGCGCTTTGATTCTTTTTTGTCAATAGTTACATAAATAGTTCTGTGTAGCTTAATAAGGGTGAAATATCCTTACGTATGTATAATGAATGACAACTCAAACGCTGATATTGGTGAATAATGTACTGTCCGTATATATTGCAGGGCACCATCTAATGGTATAATCACATAGAAATGAAGGCAAATAACTGGAATCACACGATGTGGCTTTTATGCATAGTAGCCATGCTAACCTTCTGGTCAGCCTCACCCATTTCGCCGAATTACCAATGTCAATAATTAACAATGACCGTGCTTTAGCCTAAATTTATCGTTGTATGTATTGCTTAGAAAGATTTTTTGTCTCAGTGAAGCTTTCATATCTCTATGACAGGGGTTTTAATGCGCTGTTAATGCAATAATATAACGATTGTGTAGAACAATAATCGTAAAAAGAAAACAAAACAAAAATATTTATCAACATCCCGTTGTAGGCATGCATCATAAGCGTCACTGTCAAGTTTCACATGCGTCACCATACAGCCCAAAGATAAGCTATAGCGAAACTGCGGACAACAGTCTCAGTTAAAATGTGGTTATGCATGGTATATTTGAGCATAATAAGGCCTTGCTTAGAGTGTTAAACTGATAACTTACTGGTTATATATAAGACAACTTCCCGTATAGGTAACTACAATATCTATACAGCCATTCGCTATCCCAAGATTTGAATCTATTAACAAGCATTGCTGTGCGTACCGCGATGACAAGAACACACAATGCTATGCCTTTATTAGCAAAAGTGGTTATAGTCATTCGCGCAGTTATTTAAGCTGCTAATGAAGGTGTCCGACCTTAGCGTCAATTGTTGTCGATTTTTGCCAAATAAAGCAAGACAATCAATACGCACAATCAATAACAATGTGCTTTTATTTTTATCCGTCGGTCTTCCACAATCGTTTACACTTAAAATAAATAGATGTGAGGCTGCCTAACTTTGTGACAGCAGTTCCCAAGATTTGAAATCAATTTTGCTATTTATGTAAGCCAAATACAATCACTCCATGGAGTCAGCTCTACTGGGGATCCTGAAAATCTGAATTAAGTCAACTACTGTAAATTATATAGCATTTAAGGGGGGGGGGGGGGGGGGGGGGGGGGGGTCCTGAAATACTGGTTCTAGCGATAGCCGCGTGAACACGTATTCGCAACCTCGCTTTCCACTGTCATCATATATTGTCCTTACATGTTTTAGTCTTATTATTTGAATATCAATTTGCTATGTTTTTAAATGACATATTTACATACAAACGGGATAAATGCACAATTGGATTTTCTAATTGAATAGCGAGCGATGACAGCAAATAGCTTGGACACCATGGGGGCTCAATTTTATACATTAATGAACACGTGTATCTGCACAACAAGATTTGTATTTTTGACGAAACAAAACTGTGGAATCGCTTAAGATCCATTATTGTACATCATTTCCCATCGACGAGAGGAAGCCATTAACAGGACAATAGTCTTTTCATTTATTCATGGCTCCTTAGAATGGCACGCATGGGGTGTTAATTTAAGTACTGTCTGTGTCAGCATTACCACTCACACAGCAGTACCATTAAAAGTCTTGCGATCATTGTGTGTAGCTTTAAACGAATCTTGTTTTGCATTATTCATAAGAACTATTTCTGCCGATAAGTTGAAGCTGCCGAGCAGTCCATATATGCATTATGGGCTACGTATTGTAATGTTTTACGCCATAAACTCCAAAGCGTCAGAACGATACGAGTCTCTCTATACATATGATGAATGCTGGTTCAATGCGATAAAGGCGTGGTTTCCACAGTAACGTTGCGTTCAAAGGTAATGGAAACTGCTGCTATCAAGGCTTCTATATACCTCACTAATTCCTCATATGCCCCGAGCTACTTTGTTATTAAGATTTATCCATGGCTAACAGTTAATTCAGGTTGCGAAATTTAACAAATAGCGTAGCGGACAGATTTAGAGGGTTGTATACAATAAAATTTACACCGAGAAATTGCAGAATAACTCTTGAGACAATTATTAATTAAGTACTATATGCATGATTGGAGCTGTACATAGTAACACCCATGCATACGGAAGAGGATGATGAGCACATTCTGATAATTTAGCGGTGGGGGGGGGAATGCATTTCGGTTACGGTAGAGTTGGTGATTTTGTGGTGGTTAATGAATTAAGCTGGATTTCAGATAAATATGAACTGATAATAAACCGGTAACATTTCTCTCATTCACCGTGAATGATATATCGAAACACACCGGTGTCCTTCCGGCGTGGTATTATGTTCAAGAGTCCGAACCATGATAAGCAGATGACCTATTATGGCGTATAGTATGATGCACGAGGCACTATATAATAGCATTGATGGAACTGAGAGAAGTCGCTGACCTCCCTGAAGTGATTATCATTGGAACACCGATGATTTAAATCAAGATGAACAGCGCTCTTTAGCAAGCATACAAAAGTGTTTTAGCCGTTGGTTTAGTGTAATGTAATATACCAGGTCTAGCGATAAGCACTCAACATGCTTTCGAGGCCAACATACGAGTTCGAAAAAAAATCGTGTAAGTTTAACCATCGTAGCTAGCACCGCTTAATGTATCGGAGCTCTGTGATAAAAAATAATCTAACAACAAGTACTAAACAAATGATAGCCACGAACTGAAATAAACGTGCATGTTTGTTCCATAATATGTGGTGTTGTTCACAATATCCCTATATGCTTTGAATATGTTCATCAAACTGAACTATGCTCGCGCATGTTGAAAACGATGCTGAGTGGCGCTACATAGGATCGGTAGTTTTTGCCCATTAAGGAAGAAAAACGCATGAAGTAGCACCCTTAAGAGGTCGATACACGTAGACATTAACACGCACGATACTCGTTCATGTAATTCTGGGCAAAACCAAGATTAGTGGCCAGCACCGTGACCAATTTTTATAATTGCATTATTGAATTATTATTTTTTTGTGCATCATATCACATACACATTGAAACACTATATTGTGTCACTGCTCTCGCGACGCATCAAATATTGAGTGTAAATGTTATGTTACCTAGAAGTGAGAGTATTTCTGCAACCAAAACATAACAATATACACGCGCACATGTGCGAACGGTTGCGTTTTTGAATATGCCCTGGGAACACTAGTAAACTATTCAATGTAGTATAGCAACATATGGCAAACATCTTCCCTTTGACAAAAATTTACGTGCTGCAAGCGTAGTAGGTGAATGTATCGCAGATGGCGTCAAATTGGTCCATATCGGTCTGCAGAGTTCGATATGCAATACTAGGAATGGTAATCGAGAAGCAGTATTTTTATAGTGCAAATATTGTCATTTGGATTCAGTGTTCATATGGGCGGACTGCACTCGCGTTGGATCGATACATCACTGGAATTTCACCTTCAATTGTAATTATTGCGATGTATTTGCCATGGTGCGCGGTTGACATTACGACCGTGTAAATCAGCATAATTTCTGCACTAAAAATAATTGACAATTAAAGTATCAATGATAAGGTAATCACAAACCAAATTGATCATCAAGTATTTATTCGAAGATATCGAGTTATTGACGAATAAAAGCTGAAACTTACCTTTCCATCTTATATTGAGGCAACCGAAATTAAAAAAGCCGGTCATGTTAAACTAACTGATATGGTAGAGCCCGTACGTCTTTAATAACTAACGCGTAACATTAATATATGCATGCTCTCATTCATCATGGGCGAATTATCGAAACACACTGGCCCCCCTCCGAGCATTGTTTTTGAAGCAGTGTGCAATATCGTGTCAGAAAGTTCGAACAAGGATAAGCAGACGAAAGACCTAGCGTTCAGTATGATGCACGAGGCAGAATGTTATTGCTTTGCTAGAGCTGAACAACATCGCTGACCTCCCTAAGGCGATTAGCGTTGGGACACAGATGGTTTATGACCTCAAGATGACCAGCATACCCCGGCAAACATACATGTTTTGAGCCGTTGGTTAAGTATGGACCCGATGTCGTTATGGATGGCCCCATAGGTTAATGCATGGAATCCAAGCCTTGAGATAGACATCCAAGACGCTGGTGTGGTCTGTAATGAGATACCAATTTATTCCACACAAATAAATGTGAAATACGCGAGAAGATGCTACATTTTAGTAGGCACCAGCGAATGAAAACGAAACAAGCGTAATTACTGTTGTATAAGACTGTGTTATAGGAAAAAAATGTCTTCCAAATGGGTTCAAACAAATGAGTGTCGAGCGTGTGAGTAATCTCACTTGTCTGTTCCACTTTATGTGGTGCTGTTTAGTATTTTCCCATGTACTTTGAATCCGATCACCCGATATACCGATTTCCTGCAACAATGCAGATCTTGTCTGCGAAATATCGGCTGTGCATATTGCCGAGCTTAAGACGAAGCTAATTGGTGATCATGTTGTCGGAAACGTTGCTAAATTGTGGTATCTGATTAGTATGTAACATTAAGCCTGTTTGGTGTTGTATGCAGTGTTGGGGGGCGGGGCTGGTTCATAATTACCTGTTGGTTACATGCTTTCCATTTAGATGTGTTGGCAATTGCGCCATATCCGAAAGATCACATCATATGGGCAAGGGGTGATGTTATCAATTTTTTTTCTACCATGCCTTAAGATAAGCAATTAGTATGAGCGTTATAGCGAGCATGATCCAATAAAAGCTCCATATGGCTGCGTAATGATGCCGCTGAGTTTTGGGAACTGAATTATTCGTACGCTAGTTTCATCAACGAAGCTCCATAGATATATCAACGGCAGTGCACCGTTTGTGAAGAATGAATAAAACATTACCAAAGCTCTATCAGCATGCCTCATAGCTATATGGAAAACAAAACCATCTGTCTTATATACGAAACTAGAAGATAGGATACAAGTGCATTTTGTGAATGCATTAGTCTCTCTGGAATGCTAAGGGGGCCATCCTGATGTATGCTTATATTTCATTGTAATGCAATCTAGGAGGTTTATAACATTATGCCACTTAAACCCATTTCGTAAGGGGGTATATTAACGTTCATAACCTAATAATGCCGATTAAGCGTTTTGCCTTAATTACCAGGGATGACAATGTAATCAAGTAGGGAAGTGACCTCAATGATGCAATTGCGTATAGAAATAACACATCCCAAAACGTCAATGCTGTCAGACCTACAAGGGACAGGTGTATTAGTATCAAGCCGTCTTTTAACCGGATGGCTAAACGAGTATTGAATTACTTGCATGGTTTTGAATAGATATACCACTGGGAGTTATATCTCTTGCGTGATATTATATACAAATGAACATGAATTGTTTGGTTATTAAAGCTAAATTCTTCTTCTAGTTGTGACTTTGTTAAGAGATTCGACTTAGCCACTACTCATTAACGGGAATGGTTCTCTTGAGACAGTGTTCCTGAATATGCTTCAAGTAATAACCTCTGTCGTTTTTCTTTCCTCTGCAATGCAAAATGACACTTCCGGCTTTCATTTATAATGGGAATTCCCTTAGAGAAGATCGGCTCAGTGCAATATCACTGGTGCTAGGCGTGGTTGCAACTTTTCTAGTGGAAATGAGTGCGATTGACGACTCAATTTCTCAAAATAGGAAGCCTACATGTGTATGAGCGAGTCAGTGAGGGTTTAGAGCTGCAACGGTTGTGGTTCGGCTTATATATGCCCCTTAATGTGTGTGGGCTTGTTTTTGGGTGTGAGTGTAGCTGTAGGCGATTCATCACATGCTCTACTAGATAATCTGATAATCTGCTCAATTGCTGCTCTGCGAAATCACGAAACTTACATGGCCCTCTACTTCGATAGAAAGGATTTTAATGATAGCCTGCCTTACAAACTCGTTATCCTCAGACAAGTGAACAACCTCCATAAGTAGCATGTCGGCGCGTAATGATACACTAGAGAGCGCAGATGGTAAACGTGCTTACTTGCATTGGTGAGTAGGAAACTAACCGAGATGGAGCCCATTCGACTACTGAAGCTTATCTTATCCGCTTCCTTTTCGGAATAATTTGCTCTGCAACATCGCCTATTCACTACACTTTAAAACACGAAATCATCTATGAAGTTAAGTCGGGCGACTGAATGAGCTTTGGATTTTGAGGATGGTTCATTTAACGCATCAATTCACTTGGGAGACGGTGCTTATGCTGCTCTAGTATTGTATGAGTGTCAATCCTCTCCGCCGCCTCTGGACCAAGGAACAACCTAAAAGAGTGTACTGAACGCAATGTTTGTTAATGACAGTCAACCACAAATAAATACATGTTTTTGAAGCAGAAAAAATCGCCATTCTCGTCTCAGCCAGACACAAGGCTCATGGTTTGCTGCCATAATGAAAAGCAACACAAACATCAATTATACACATGGTTATCATGTCAACACCATCTAAATTGTTGTCTTGGTGCAGTTAACTCCTAGACTGGCGAATTGAATCATTGCTGTTGTCTTTAACGAGCAATATTTCTATGTCGCATATACTGTAATTTGTTATTCATCGCTCAAATGACTGGTTATTGCGATGGTATAAAAGTCTAGCTTAAGTTTGACAGTCGCCTTCGGTCGACCTTTGAAATGGTCCCCGCCAGCCAGCCGATAATGAATCGTATTTAAAAGTTAGATTTGCTGGACCGCTAGTCAATTGGTTGAAAACACATGCCGTCATGTCACAGAATACCACCTTTGGAAATGGTTAATTATCATTTGCAATCCATCCCGATTCCTGTTGTAATTTGGCTTTGACCTATCTGATGAATAACTATTCACATATTGAGCTATATTAGCAAAAGGTCATTATCCTTTCCGCTGTTATATAAGTAACTTGACCGATTTAATTCTTGGCCCTACAATACCATAGGCGAATCCTTATTGTGTTTCCTAAGAATCCATCATGGGACGCAGTTATTTGTTGTTCCTTGCCCACGTGTTTGATTTTGTTCTGCGTTTAAATCTGGATATTACTACATTTGTTCTATCTACTATGATGAATCCTAACTTTGAAATAAATATCTCACGGTCAGTTTCAGACGCAACCGCCATTGTAATGACACTGATACAAACCATTGCGCAAATCAATGTTTGCTAACACTCATAATAAAATTTGGCTTTTCAAGGAAGTAATATATTGTTGTGTTGCATCTCTTCGGGGAAAGCATCAAGCACGGAAAATGTTCTCAAGTGGAAAACCTTGGAACGAAAGCAATAGATTAGCTCGCTTAAATAACGAGCAGGCCTATATAATGCTACCTGAGCAATTTGAAGAACACAGCGCTCGGGGCGTCGGTTATCTTGTTAAAAGAGCTGTTCACCACACAAGCTGCGATGAAAACGCAGTACTGTGCAGAATCTGAATTGTTTTCGATAAGAGCCCTAGGTTATTCGTCCATTGAAAGAATCAATATACATTGGTAAACTAACTGTAGCGTACTTATTCGCGGTGCAATACAGCTGCTATACAGAGATTGACTTTATAATACGCAAATAATGCTGAACCATCAAGATGCCCAATTATTTACATATTTATGCTTGTATATATGTACACATTCATAGCGTAACAATAAAGGTGTAAGTCTCTTCTGAAAACGAATCGATATTCTATGTCACATGTCGCTTGCAGGTAAGCTCTGGAACACGACTCGCTTAAGGACAACGGTGCCAAATTGCTCAATCATTCATGTCATGGAAAAACAAATAAGTGCGACGCTGACAAATATAAAACGAGCATGGTCATCAAATTATTACGTGTGGAATGTGCATGAATTGTGATAAGCTCGATCTATCATTGAAATACGACCGCAGCACCAGCCTGCAGAATAATGCCAAGGTTCGGCCTAAGGACAGCAAGGTTACAAAAAGCAGTGCATAAATTAAGTGTTCTAAATGATAATAAAATGAAGAATATAGTTGTATCCAAGACCGCTGGAACTATTAATGGAAGATTTGTTTATTATTATATATATTTCAATAATAATGATTATAATTATAATGATAATAAAGATAATGATAACACATTCCGCATTATAGACATGAATGGTACGCATCCATGAGTTAATATGTATAACGTTGTTGTTGGCAACATCAAGCATATTATCTTGTCGCGCATAGTGTCCTGAATTTGTGACTCATCAACATATACCCCAACAAAGATGCGGCAGGCATCGGCAGGGATAGAAGCATAAATACTGCATATATTTTTCTGACAATCAGTCATGCAGAAGCGTTTAGGGATTTTGCACCCTGCAATCAATTATGCAGCGTTTTTAAAGGGAGCAAGATTCCTCTGCTCTGTAAATTTGCAGTGCGTGACTGAGTTCATATTGACTGAAATGCGATGTGACGACGATGCTGGAGCTGAACCACATTTATTTGATATTGCACGTTTATTTTCAGAATCGTACGAACCTAACCCTCTCATTGCTATTGCTCGGTCATTGCATATATCCCAGCGTACGGGTTTTTGCAATCAAAGGCCTTAATTGTACGCATTTGATATAACCCTAGAAAATATCCCCAAAGATTGCCTTAACTGGTTGTTAACATTGGATACCTATCTCGTTATATGAAATTATTAGGAATTTTTTTTATAATAATTGGACTTTCGAGACAGATAAATGACATCTTATTTGACCATTAATGTCATAGTGGCAGCTTTGTTTTGATACCCGGTGGGCATTTGTGTGAAGAATTTCTCTTATTGCATTTGTGTAAGCAGTCCTTGCAATATATAGCGTTTGCGCTTGCATGCAATCGGTGTATCGGAATAGCAGGACGTAGTTAATGATGATTCTCAATATAACAAGGTATTCGTTGTATGGTAATGCTTGATGAATGAATAAAATATATATATTTCTTGATAGTTTGTCCAACAGCAATGATCAGTGTAGCTAAAATATTAGTTATGCGGGTGCTTTTGTTTCAGGTAACAGCAACCCATACCAAAATGACATGTCATTTATATTTATATGTGTGTGTGTGCATTCAGTGATGTCGGTATGATGACGAAAAGCTAGTTGTAGCAGTATACACCAACTTTAAACTCATATTCAAGCACACCATGAGGATATCTTAGACTCAGTTGATGCGAGTACAAACTTTTACCAGGAAGAAATCGCGTCCTGCAATAAAGTTTATGTTATTGTAACTGTACAGATGCAGTCAATCAAAAAATAGCTTGAATAGAAACGATTACTGTCCTTTCATCGTACGGTAATCAACACGTCATGACGTAAATATACCTGATGCATCAAACAAACCTGGTGTTCCGCCAGTGTTATCTGTAACCTGTGATCATTGCATGCTTCTTAATCACAGCTATCAACTGACAGTAACATCGGCAATCATAAAGATTATGACCGGATGGTACATTGGAGCATTAGCATGACGTGCATATAGCCAGGCAACGGTTTACCTGTGATAAATTACGTTTCCAAGAACACACTCATTAATGAAACGTTTCCAAGAACACACCCGATTATGAAATCGTATTTGGCCGATGTCCGTTGACGATACATTAAATATGCAGAATCCTCCCAACGTAGATCACAATCTGATGATTATCACGCTGATGTCAAAAACACTTGACTTGCCGCGTTCTAGTATGTTTTGTACGTCGGATTTTGCGCATCATGGTTAACATTTGTATGATGCTTTATTGACCGTTTATGACGTACATACATTAGCAATTTACGGATATGCTACCCATATATGCGTTGGAGTGTCCCCATTCAAATCCATAGGTGTATGCTAGAGGTGTTTTGTGAATATGGGTTACATTACTTTGAGAGGACTGTGCAATAGCATAATGGTGTTTTAGGCTACGGGATATCAATTTAGAGTGCACCATAACAAAGCCCCTTTGTTAACCTTACAAATAATGAATAGTTCATTTTCATACAATGTGTAGTTGGTCACTATAAAATGCTTTAGGGGTTTAAATGTTGTTTTAGCTACGGACACGAAGCCAGTGTTTTTTTAGCGGAGGTGAAATATTCAGTTTGAAGTTTACAACATTGTCGAACTCGGAATGGTCTGGTGAACTTTCATAATCAATAACGCCATATATGAATCGGTTTTTAAATGTTATGGTTCTCAGAATGTGTTCAATTTTACCACATGCTGTTTTTAGATCTGTCCATTGCCTCTCAAAATTAATGACGCCAAACAAACTTGTTATCCTACTATTAATCATTTTGTATCAACTTAAAGAAACATTCATCAATTCATTGCTACATGTTCACTTGAGGTCGGTCCCTCTGCTTACCAGGGCAATGGCTCCCGAATAGACCAGTTACAATTACAAATAGCTTTGTGGAACAGCAGTAATCATGCTATTATAGAGTGCTTCGCGCTTTGATTATAATATACAGTTGCGAATATATAGAGATTGTATAATTAAAATAAAAATTTATTGGTTATTTGTTTTTTCCTTTGGAAAGAACAGCTGTCCCTTTCACGTTAACAAACAGATCGCCATATATGTACCACCAGAGCGCGAGTTAATGATCCCTGCCTTCATTGAGTTAAAGTTATATTGGACATATTTTCTGCTTTACGCATTATTTGTTTCTTTACTTTACTATAAAATAATATATTTTTATTGTAATCAGAGGATGATTATTTCTTATTCATTAATTTACATATTTAGATAAATAAAAATTAGACAACAAATTTGTTGCAGCTAACTTATGCGCTATTTAAGTTTTTAAATTTACAAACAAAACTAATCATTTATATTTATAACTACAATTGGGCGTGGGCATATCTCTTAATGTTACCTGTTCATATTTGGAGTTCGTCACATCTATTAGTGTTCATCATGGCAATCCATCTGCGTTTTACATATCACAAATAATATATTGTTCATAACTATATATAAGACAAAACGCCGTTCTTTATCACTTTATCTACGCAAACACGTTTTTTTCATGTCAATGCCTTTTCTAATATTTGAGCATGTGGTACTTCCTGTTGTGTGCATTAGCTGTCTTACAGAGAAGAAGGCTTTCTGCCATAACTCAGCAAGTTATCTTATATTCATTTTGGTCTGGCTAATCACATAGATAATTACTATGAGAACCGAAGAGATTATTAGCTTTATGTCAGGTTAAGATAATTACTAGATGAGCAATTATTACCTTGATAATGAAAATGTTCCATCCTTAATATTGCCTAAATTGGTCTTTTCGTGATGTATTATGCTATCAATGTGAGCTATGCTAGGTCTCAAAAGTCTATTTAGGTTTCATTTCGAGTGACCCCCACAACGTTATGCGGCAGATAATACCTGTCCCTTTGCTAACACTCATTATCATTAGCTTTATCGAATTAAAAACCAAGCATCAATTTGTTGCACTGTCATGGTATTGCACCATATCTTTGTCAGTGCTTGTTAATTAGTACAATTACCTTAGTTGCACTCTCAATAAGATGATGTGCAATTGATATTCGTTGCTTCTTTGGCGACTTTCCACCGCAGACAATGGCAGTGTGTCTCTGTACCAGCTGTTCAACGGCTTACTGATAACGTAATGATCGCGGAAACTAGCATCAATGTAATAAAGGTGATATCGTGTCGCAATTGGTTGCCTTTTTTGGATTGTAAGCCCTATTTTATAGGCTGTAGGATAGATTTAGTTTCGGACGGACATGTTTTACAAGAAGTAAACATTACACATTACACATTAAACAATTATACATTCTAATAACAGTTGCATTTTGTTATGTCTTCATCTTCATAATTGATTACAAATGTAGTTCCATGAAATATACCCAGATTTAGGTCTGCCACCTGATCAATAGATATTGACATTGAAGCCGACGATATTGCAGACACCCGAATGTCGTTTTGATATTGGGTTTCAATGATCAACGAATGCAAACATATGGCATGCTCTTTGTCCCCATTTTCCACACTTAATCACCACAAAAAGGCGTAAGAAACTACGGGGCCAAGCATCAATTCAAGTTATGTAACCAGAGGGTAGCTACAAAATGATAACAGTAGACTGATAAGATATGTTTACTGTACGTTGCGTGCGTACGGCTGCATATAATAGCTAAACGTCATTGTTTCAGGTTAGCCGACAGAGCACTTGCTTGATAAGGCAGATGTATGTCTAAGAATATAGGCCGACGACACCTTCTTTATGCTAGAGGTCCCTTACGAGTAGGCCCAGCCAATGAGCCACCTCAAGATTACAGATAGACTAGGGTGGCCGTAAATTAGCAGATTTTACATATGGAATAGGAAAGCTGCATCCGGAATTCACGCCTCGAACATTTCAGTGGTATAATTTTGCCATTAACAATATTATTTATTCAACACAAGTACATTTTCAAGAGATTCTGTATTTTAAAAAGTATTCACCATCGTCCATTTCATCATAATATCTGAGGAGCGCTTTACACATTAATGGCGATTCCATTTGTGCACCACAAATAAACTACAAAGTCAAACTATTGTCTTCTTTCACCAACTGGGTTCGCTTACAACATACTTGTTCAGGGGCATATTGCACTCATTTTATTGCATAAAGAACGATGTATGTCCACCGTGCCCAATGGCGTTGATGAAAAATGAAAGTAGAAAGGATGCCTCTGTGAAAGCCGGCCAAATTTGGCATGTCGTACAATTTGCAGCATAGGATGCATATAAGCAATCGTAACATATGCTTCTGTCTAGGGCCATGATTGTATCAAAAACCGGTACGTTAATGACGCATTTTACTAAGCATAAAATTGATATACAGTGAACATATTAATGTGCAGACTTACGCGACTCATCGGTTAAAATAAACAAAACGTATTTCACATGTTGTAAGTGCATCGATCACGCTCTATCACATAGGGGCTGGAAAACATAATCGCATTATGGTTCTTACCAAATGCAAACGTGCAGTTGCTAATTAGGTCAGTTGTGTACTTTTCTCTCATTAAACAGATAGACAATTGTTGTATGTACAAAAACCCAGGTCCCCTCTCAGCATTTATATGGATACCCTCAACATAGTGCATTGACAGCAAGCCAATAAGGTAGGACATTAAGGCACTTCAGCGATATTGCGACTTTAGCACGTATAATGACTGCCTCTTATACTCTAGTTTACTACAACAATAAGAAAACTATTATGCAAAGGACGTTTCATTTACGCCAATATTATACTTGCCATCGGCCAACATGTTTTTATAAATTAGCATTTTACGGTGCATATACACGTGAAATAACAAATTCTATGTGACAACAATCAGTCGTGCTTCAAAGCATTAATCTCATAGAGCCGCTTCACACGGCTGACAACACAATTCTCTGCTGGAAATAACATCACTATGGCGTCCAGGGATTAGCCCTGTGTTGGACACGAAGTTGTTTTAGCTCAGAGAAAAGAGCATATACAATATGTAATTAGGGCTCAATTCACAGACACATTCTGTCAGAAAGCAAACATGGGCAAGCATATCTATGCGTTCATTAATAAGTCACAGCACCAGCCTGCCGAGTAATTCCAAGGTTTTGCCCAAGGACAGTATCTAGGTTGCAAAAAGCGGTGCATAATAGTGAACATAAATGAAGAATAGAGTGCTGCTGGTACCTTAACGAAAGAGTTTTTCATTATTATATATATTCCGATAATAAAGTTTATAATGATAATAATGATAATGATAATAATAATAATGATAACAAATTCCAATTTATTTTCATGAATGGTACGCATCTATGAGATATTATGCATAAAACTCTTGTTAGCTTGAGTTGACAACTTGAACCTTAATATTGTGACTCAACAAAATAATGCTCAACAAAGATGCAGCAGGCATCGGCAGGAGTAAATAACAATACAAACAAGTTGGCAATGGACTCGAATGGTACTAGAATATTTGCACCTTCACCTGCATCGACAAATGGCTTTTCATGAAAGCATGAATACGACATGTTTAAGAAAAAGAAGCAAGGGGAAGCGTTGGATGGTTTTTTTCCCTTGCAAGCAATTAAGCAGCGTTTTTATAGGGAGCTAGATTGCTCTGCTTTATAAATGAACAGTGCTTGACTGAGTTAAGATTTGTTGAAATGCGATGCGATGACCGATGTTGGAGCCGAACCACTTTTATATTCAATATTTCACATTTAAAATCCCAATCGAACGATGCTAACCAAATTATTGTCTTTTTCTCGGTCATTGCCTATATCCCAGCACACAATATGTTTTGCAATAGAAGGCCTTAATTGTACGCATTTTATATAATCATTGACAATCTCCATTGGATCAAAACTTCCTCGTTGTAAGAAATTATTCGGAAGTTTTGATAATAATTGGACTTTCAAGCGAAATAATTGGCATTTATGTGAACTTATATTTCTCATTGCATTTACATAAGCAATCCCTGCAAGATATATCGTTTACGGTCGCATGCAATCGGTGTATAGGTGTAGCAAGGACGTAGATATCCAACATATAACAAGGTTTTCCGTGCTGGTAATGCTGAATGAATGAAATATATATATTTATTTCTGAATAGTTGTTGCAACAGCGAGATCAGTGAAAGGAGCCGAAGTACTATTTATGCGGGTGCTTTTGTTTCAGGTTACAGTAACCCATACCAAAATACCACGATAAATATATTGATATGTGAGTGTGCATTCAGTAATGTTGGTATGATGACAAAAAACTACTTGCAGCGTATTGTAAATGTGGAGATGCAGTCAATCAAAACATTGCTTGAATAGAAGCGATGATTGTCCTTTCTTCGTACTGTAATCAAAGAGTTAATACCTACGCTAAGAGGGCTCACATCGAGTGGCTCTGTGTAATCGTAAAGTGGCACTACCGTCACACAAGCAAAAGCACATGGGAATACTGGGCTAACGTCATTGCGATTGTTGAGAGCGGGAACAATTTCTTTTCAGAGAGCCTTGCCACAGCCAAAACATGTCGCACAATAGGCGTATGAAAAGCAAAAATAGCAGGTACTCTACTAAATAAATGTCAACTTGATAAATTATGGAAAAACAGTTCGCATCTAACAGCGTCCGCGCAGTTTACGATGATCGATATTTCATGTCCGCACTATGTCCGCTCTGTGAATGGTAGTTTTAGACTGTCAATAAGTGTCTGAAGCGAGGGAACTGACCTTGCATCGACATAAATATTTTTGGCATGTCAGGGGGATGTGAAAGTTTCTAGCGAAGAGTTTATAGCTACGCTGAGCTGCATGACGATTATGAAATTACTCAAGGCTCGAGGCTCAGCAGCTGTTTAAGATATGGAACCATCTGATTTGTCGAGGCTACTACAGCCACAAAGTAAACAGAGCATTCCACGTGGTTGTAAGAGACGCTATGACAAGAGGTTATGACATTAACGCTTCGGCTAACAGGTGGCGTCTTCACGTTTCCTCGGGAGGACGCCTCGATTAAACTCTCTTAACGAAGCTATAAACTCTTTGCTGTAATCTATACGTCTTAACTTAAATTAATCTAGCCAATACAACGGGGCCACAAACGCAAATGAACTACTTAACAGTGATATAGAGTTCCCGTAAATGATACATCAAACAAATCGGGTGTTCCGCCAGTGATATATATTACCTGCGATGATACAGGCGTCTAAATCACAGCTATCAACTGACAGTGACATCGGCAAGCATAAAGATTTGGACGGACTAGTACCCCGGAGCATTCGAATGACGTGCATGTAGCCAAGCAACGGTTAACCTCTGATAAGTCAGGTTCTCAGGAAAACACTAAGTAATGAAACATTTCTAAGAACTCGATTATGAAATCTTTTTCGGCCGAGGTCCGTTTAAAATATATTAAATATGCCGAATTATCCCTAAGTAGATAATAGTCTGATATTTACCACGTTAATGTCACCATTCGTTTCAGTTACCACCAGTATTTACTGCGATGTAATGAAAATTCCACGATTAACACACTTGACTTGCCTAGTTCTATTATGTTTGCAGTACGTAGGATTTACTGCATCATGATTAATATTTGGCTGATGATTTATTGACCTTTTATAACGCATATACAATATACGGATACGGTGATTGTTTCCATTTGAGTCCGTGGGTGTGTACTAGAGGTGGTTTATGAATATGGATACATTACTGTAAGTAGATCGTGAACAGCATTATCATGTTGTAGGCTGCGGGATCTCAATTAAGGGTGCATTTTTTTATCTCTACAAATGATAAATGTTTCATTTTCACACAATTTGAAGTTGATCACTATGACATATTTTCGGGGGTTATAATGTTGTTTTAGATAAGACCACTCATTGACCATGAGCGGAGGATAATCATTGTTAGAAAATATTCAATTTGAAATTTACAACATTGTTGAACTCGGTACGCTCTGGTGAACTTTCCAAATCAATAACGCCGTATATGATTCGGTTGTCGAATATAACGGTTCTCTGTGTGTGTTCAATTTGACTACATGTTGTTTTTAGATCTGGCCATGGGCTCTTAAAATTAATGACGCCAAACAAAAATAGCTTCTTGTTATTAATCATTTTGTATCAGCTTAAAACAGCATTCATTAACTCATTGCTAAATGTTCACTTGAGGTCGCTCGCTCCGCCAACCATGGCAATATCTCCCGACGTAATGCACGTGTCTGATCGAATGGTCGGCGGATGTCCCACACAAAGTTAGCCATGCATACATGGTTTCAAGGGGCCACATCCACAGCGTTTGGTTATTCATACTTCAAATTAATTATAATAAGATATATAAGTAATATGTTCTATCTCTGCAAAGAATTACACGCAAATGTAAAATCTGAACCGTTTGCTATATGATAAGAGAAAACATAAAGAGCGCAAGTTCTTCCCGAGCGATAATGCATAATGATGCGAATAAAGTGCCATGTAAAATCTGAACCGTTTGCTATATGATCAGAGAAAACATAAAGAGCGCAAGTTCTTCTGTGAGCGATAATAATATATATGTGCCACCAGAGCGAGAGTTGATTATCCTTGTCAGAAAGACAATGCAAAATCGCCTTCATTTAGTAAATGTTAATTGAATATGTTCGCTGCTTGACGTAGTGTTTGTTTATTTACTTTACTATTTTTCATATTTTACCCAAAGCATGATTTTTTCTTATTCATTATATTACATATTTTGATAAATAAAAATACGACAACAATTGTGCTGCAACTAACTAATGCGCTATTCAAGTTTTAAATTTAAAGAAACTGATCATTTATTTTATATTTTGTTTAGCACGGATGAGTGCCTTCGTGTTGCTTCCTTGTTTAGACCAAGATTGTCTGTCAAGCCTCCGCCGTCTCCGTGTAGCCGCCGTGCTGCATCCAGGGCATCCGTGTAGCTACAGGGGTCTCCGGGCATTAAATCGGCGCAGGTTGTACCTGAAATTTATGAAGCTGCTATCATCTTCTGTTTTCCGTTCTGCGATCAGTTTTTTATACTGCCCATGTTAATTCTTCGGTATTTTATACGCAAAAGAAAAGCCTCAATCACAGCTACATCACAGAACATGCAATATATGAGCCAAGTTAGCACATTTTTGAGAATAGCTTTGTTAAACCTTAAGATGCATAATATGTCATCGTGGTTAACATAACGTAGGGGCATGAACTATTTAGATATTGACCAAATGCCAACTGTAATGGATGAGCATATTATCCGACAGTCGGCAAATAATTTATGAGGTGTTGTATTAACATTATGTAGACTATAAATCTGCGTAGCCAAAGGCTACTCTGGTTAATTAAGGTGTAAGTATGTATTAGTCCAATCACTTCTGTAGGCGTTTTACATTTCTCATTGGCACGTTTTCAATGTGTGACATGGAATTCAAATATTGATGTCGAAGTATGGCTCGAACGCATGTTACCGCATGCTACCGATATCGTGGGAATCGTGGGAAAATATATAACGTATATTTTCAATTACAATATTAGCAATGAGTTAATGAATGCTGTTTTAAGCTGATGCAAAATGATTAATAACAAGAAGCTATTTTTGTTTGGCGTCATTAATTTTGAGAGGCCATGGCCAAATCTACAAAGAGCATGTAGTCAAATTGAACACACATAGAGAACCGTTGCATTCGACCACCAAATCATATACGGCGTTATTGATTTGGAAAGTTCACCAGACCGTTCCGAGTTCAACAATGCTGTAAATTTCAAATATTTTCAAACAATGATTATCCTTCGCTCATGGCCAATAGGTGATCGTATCTAAAACAACATTGTAACCCCGAAAATATGTCATAGTGATCAACTTCAAATTGTGTGTAAATGAAACATTTATCATTTGTAGGGATAACAAAGTGGACTCGTTGTTGCGCACTCTTAATTGAGATCCCGCAGCCTAAAACATGATAACATGGATCAACAGTCCCGTGTGCTTTTTGTTGATTTCATGGTATCGTCGCCTGATGTTGGGGCTGTCTTTCGAGTAGTTTCATAATCGTCACGCAGCTCAGCGTAGGTATAAACTCTTCGCTACAAACTTTCACATCCCCCTGACATGCCAAAAATGTTTATGTCGATGCCAGGTCAGTTCCCTCGCCTCAGACATTTAATGCCAATCTAAAACTACCATTCACAAAGCGGACACTATGCGGGCATGAAAGATCGAGGATCGTAAACTGCGCGGAAGCTGTTAGAGGCAAACTGTTTTTCCATAATTTATCAAGTTGACATTTATTTAGTCGAGTACTTGCTATTTTCGCTATTCCTAAGCCTATTGTGCGACGTGTTTTGGCTGTGGCAAGGCTCTGTGAAAAGAAATTGTTCCCGCTCTCAACAATCGCAATGACGTCAACCCAGTATTCCCATGTGCTTTTGCTTGTGTGACGGTAGTGCCACTTTACGATTACGCAGAGCCACTCGAAGTGAGCCCTCTTAGCTTGGCTATAAACCCTTTGATTACAGTACGAAGAAAGGACAATCATCGCTTCTATTCAAGCAATATTTTGATTGACTGCATCACCATAATTACAATAATCTTCAAGTAGCTTTACGTCATCATACCAACATAACTGAATACACACTCACATATCAATATAAATGACGCGTTATTTTGGTATGGGTTACTGTAACCTGAAATAAAAGCACCTCGCATAAATAGTACTTCGGCTCCTTTCACTGGTCTTGTTGTTGCACCAACTATCCAGAAATTAATATATATATTTCATTCATCCAGCATTACCAGCACGGAAAACCTTATTTATAAGTTGGATAACTACGTCCTGCTACACCTATACACCGATTGCATACGACCATAAACGATATCTCTGGCAGGGATTGCTTATGCAAATGCAATAAGAAATATAAGTTCACACAATTGTCCACCAGGGACCTAAACAAAGCTGCCCCTATGACAGAAGTCCAATAACATGTCATTTATTTCGCTTGAAAGTCCAATTATTATCAAACATTCCCACTAATTTCATGCAACGAGGAAGTTGTGATCCAATGATAAAAAGTTGAGGCAATCTTTCGGGAGATTTTCAATGATTATATAAAATGCGTACAATAAAGGCCTTCTATTGCTTGTATGTATGCAATGACTGAGAAAAAGGCAATTATTTGGTTAGCTTCCTTCGACTGGGATATTAATTGTGCAATACTAAATATAAAAGTGGTTCCGCCCCAACATCGTCGTAGCATCGAGTTTCAGCAAATCTGAACTCAGTCACGCACTGTTAATTTACAGTGCAGAGGAATCTAGTTCCCTATAAAAACGCTGCTTAATTGCTTGCAAGGGTCAAAAACTATCCATCGCTTCCGCTCGCCTCCTCTTCTGAAACATGTCGTATTCATGCTTTCATATGAAAAGCCATTTTTCGATGCAGGTGAAGGTGCAAACATTCTAGTTACCATTCGAGTCCATGCCAACTTGTTTGTATTGTTATTTACTCCTGCCGATGTCTGCTGCATCTTTGTTGAGCATTATTTTGTTGAGTCACAATTTCAAGGTTCAAGTTGCCAACTCAAGCTAACAAGAACGTTAAGCATAATACCTCAATATGCGTACAATTCATGCAAATAATTCGGAATTTGTTATCATTATTATTATTATCATTATCATTATTATTATTATAGACATTATTATCGGAGTATTTATAATAATGAAAAACTCTTTTGCTAATAGTACCAGCGGTCTTGGGTAAACTCTATTCTTCTTTATATTATGCCCCGCTTTTTATAACATAGATACTGTCCTTGGGCAGAACCTTGGAATTACTCGGCAGGCTCGTGCTGTGAGCATATTTTAAATATTGATCGAGTTCAATTCATCCACATTCAATAAGTAATAATTAGATGACAAAGCTCCAATCATATTTTTCAACGTCGCACAGCTTCCCTCACTCCCTTCTTGGCTAAGATAAGATAATGTACAATAACCTTGGAAAATCGGTTTATGCGCATGTGGACAAAGCCAATGGACAAGCTCATTTGCAGCAGCATTGACTTATTAATGAACGCAAAAATATGCTTGCCCATGTTTGCTTTCTGACAGAATGAATCTGTGAATTATGCCCAAATGACATGTTGTATATGCTCTTTTCTCTAAGCTAAAACAACTTCGTATCCAACACAGGGCTAATCCCTGGATGCCATAGTGATGTTATTTCCAGCACAAAATTGTGTTGTCAGCCGTATGAAGCGGCTCTATGAGATTAATGCTTTGAAGCACGACTGATTGTTGTCACATATAATTTGTTATTTCACGTGTACATGCACCGTAAAATGTTAATTTATTAAAACATGTTGGCCGATGGGTAGTATAATACTGGCGTAAATGAAACGTCATTTGCATAATAGTTCTCTTATTGTTGTAGTAAACTAGAGTATAAGAGACAATTTTAAGATGATTATTTGTGCTAAAGTCGCAATATCGCAGAAGTGTAATATGTTAAGCCTTAATGTCCACCCTTATTGGCTTGTTGTAAATGCACTTTGTTGAGGGTATCCGTATAAATGCTGAGAGGGGCACTTGGGTTATGTTTATTTAACAATTGTCTCTCTTCTTGATGAGAGAAAGGTACACAATTGACCTAATTAGCAACTGTCTGTTTGCATTTGGTACGAATCCTAATGCGAATATGTTTTCCAGGATCGATGCACTTAGCACATGTGAAATACGTTTCGTGTATTTTAACCGATGAGTCACGTAAATCTGCACATAAATATGTTAACTGTACATCAATTCTATGCTTAGTAAAATGCGTCATTAACGTACCGGTTTTTGATACAATCAGGGCCCTAGACAGAAGCATATGCTACGATTGCTTACATGCCAGCTATGCTACAAAATGTACGACATGACAATTTTGGCAAGGTTTTACAGAGGCATTCGTTCTATTTTCTTTTTCCATCAACGTCATTGGGCACGGTGGTAATACATTGTTCTATTTGTAATAATATGTGTGCAATATTCCCCGGAACAAGTACGTTGTAAATCAAGCCAGTTGGTGGAGCAAAAGAATTTTTTGACTTAGTAGTTCATTTGTGGCGCACAAATGTGATCGCCGTTAATGTTCACACTGCTTCTTAGATATTATGATGAAATGGACGATTGTGAATACTCCTTAAAATACAGAAGCTCTTGAAAATGTACTGGTGTTGAATAAATGATAATGTTAATGGCACAATTGTACCCCTGGAATGTCCGTGCCTGGAGTTCTGGATGCAGCTTTCCTAGTTCATATGTAAACTATGCAATATTGCCGCCATCCGAGTCCATCTGTAATCTTGGAGTGGCTCATTTTGCGGGGCTTACTCGTGAGGGACCTCTAGTATAAACAAGGTTATATGCTGATGCTTAAGCATACATCTGCCTTATCAAACAGGTGCTTTGTCGGGTAACCTGGAACAATGATGTTAATCTATCGTGTGCAGCCGTACACACGCGACGTACAGTAAGCATATCTTATCTGACTACTGACATCGTTTTGTAGCTACTGTCTGGGTACATTGCTTAAATTGTTCCTTGGTACCGTAGTTGCTTACGCCTTTTTGTGGTGATTGAGTGTGAAAGATGGGTTCGATGAACATGCCATATGTTTGCATTCGTTGATCATTGATACCCATAGGGAATTGACGTACAGCGCAGAGTATACCATAATGGGAGAGAAACGATAATTGTGAATGCAGCGTTTCTTGACGGTTTGTTGGTATGAACGTTCCATTTTTCCAACAACTGATTGTTTCCAAAAGCGAAACGAGGAAGTGTAGGATTATGTCTACCGATTCATTATAGTTATCTTAGCTCTCTATCTCTATCTGTAACATTATCACACAACAGCAGCTCCATTTTTCACATGCAACCCGAGCTCTATTCAATTATATTCCATCGTTTTCCAGAACGATATTCAAACGACATATGGGTGTCTGCGACATCGTCTGCTGCAATGTCACTACCTATTGATCAGGTGGCAGACCTAGAGCAGGCTATATTTCATGGAACTAGAGTTTGTAATCAATTAAGAAGATGAAGACATAACAAAATGCAACTGTTATTAGAATTAATAATTACATGGTGTTAATGTTTACTTCTTGTAAAACATGTCCGTCCAAAAATAAATCTATCTTACAGTCTATGAAAAGCGGCTTCCAATCCAAAAAAGAGCACCAGTTAGGACACAATATCACCTTTATTACATCGATATTTTATTTTCCGCGATCATTGGGTTATAAGTTAGCCATTGAACAGCTGGTACGGGGACACAATGCTATTGTTTGCAGTGGAAAATCGAAGGAGCGACGAATACCAAATACACAGTTATCATCTGATCTTACGGAGAGTGCAACTAAGGTAATTGTACTAATTAATACGCACTGATAATGAAATGGTACAATACCGTGTCAGTGCAATAAATATGATGTTGCTTTCTAATCCGATAAAGCTAATTATAAAGAAAGGGTCAGCAAAGGGACGGATATTTTCTGCTGCATAACTTTGTGAGGGGTCAGTCGAAATGAAACCTAAATAAACTTTTGAGACCTTACATAACTCTCATTAGCTGCAGGATTAATCACGCAAAGCCCGATCTAGGCAATATTAAGGATGGAACGATTTCATTATCAAGGCAATAATTGCTAATCCACTAATTATCTTAAGTACGACCAGGGCTTAACCTGACATGATACTAATAATCACTTCGGTTCTCATAGTAATTACCTATTTGATTAGTCGGACCAAAATGAAAAAAAGAACACTTGCAGAGTTATTGCAGATAGCCTTCTTCTTCTCTGTCAGACTGCTAATGCATACAACAGGAAGTACCAATCGACCACATGCTCAAATATTAGAAACGACATTGACATACTTGACGCAAAAAAAACGTGTTTGCGTAGCGGAACGGCTTTTTGTTATTAGAGGCTGTGATGAGTGAACATTTTAAATATAATTATAAACAATGTATTATTTGTGATATGTAAAACGCAGAGTGATTGTCATGATGAACATTGATAGAAGTGACAAAATATTCAAATGTGAACAGGTGACATTTAGAGACATGCCCACGCACCGTGGTAGTTGTCAAAATATAAATGATTACTAATATTTTTGTCTTGTAAATTTAAAACTTGAATAGCGCATTAGTTAGCTGCAACACATTTGTTGTCTTATTTTTATTTATCGAAATATGTAAAATAATGAATAAGAATTAATCATGCTCTGATTGCAGTACAAGATATATGTTATTTTATAGTAAAGAAAAGAAATATAACTTATCTTTTTGTGTTTAACAGTATGTATTTTGTACGCAGCAATGGTTGTTAAGTAAGAATAAGAAAAAGCTATGGATGTGGCCTTTGAGACGATGCTTGCATATCCAACTTTGTATGAGACATCCGCCAACAATTTGACCAGACACGTGCATTACGTCGGTAGGCATTGCTCTGGTTGGCGGAAGGATCAGCCTCAAGCCAACATTTTTGTTTGATGTCATTAATTTTGAATGGCCATGGCTAGATCTAAAGACAGCATGTGGTAAAATTGAACACATTTAGAGAACCATTACATTCGACAACCGAATCATATATGGCGTTACTGATTTTGAAAGTTCACCAGACCGTTCTTAGTTTGACAATGCTGTTAACTTCAAACTGAATATTGCCAGACAATGGTTCACCTCCGCTCATAGCCACTGGGTTCATGTCTGTATCAAAACAACATTTTAACCCCCGAAAGCATGTTATAGTGATCAACTTCAAATTGTGTGAAAATGAAACATTCATCATTTGTAAGCAAAATAATGGGGCTGCGTTATGGTGCGCTCTAAATTTAGACCTCGCAGTTTGAAACACCATTATGCTGTTCCTAGTACTGTCTACAATCCGCTTATAGTCATGCAATCCATATTCACAAAACACTTCTACGGACTCGAATGGGGACACTTCAACGCATATATGGGTAGCATATCCGTAAATTGCTAATGTATGTGCGTCATAAACGGTAAATAAATCATCATACAAATGTTAACCATGATGCACTTCACCGACGTACAAAAACATAATAGAACGCGGCAAGTCAAGCGTGTTTAGACATCAGCGTGGTATATATCAGATTTTTATCTACGTTGGGACGATTCTGCATATGAAGTGAATTTTAAACGGACAGCGGCCGAATAACATTTTATGGTTGAGTGTTTTCATGGAAACGTTTCATTATTGAGAGTGTTCATGGAAACGTAATTTATCACAGGTAAACCGTTGCCTGGATACTTGCACGTCATGCTAATGCTCCAAGGTACCATCCGGTCATAATCTTTATGATTGCCGATGTCACTGTCAGTTTGTAGCTATGATTTAGACGCATGCAATCATCGCAGGTTACAGACAACACTGGCGGAACACCAGTGTTGTTTGGTGCATCAGGTATATTTACGTCATGACCTGTTGATTACCAAGCGATGTAAGGACAGTAATCGTTTCTATTCAAGCTATTTTTTCATTGACTGCATCTCTGCATTTACAATAACATAAACTCCATTGCAGGATGCGATTTCTTATCGGTAAAAGTTTTTATTCGCATTAGCTGAGTCTAAGATATCCTCAGTGTGTGCTTGAATATGAATTCGAAAGTCGGAATATATTGCTACAATTATCTATTCGTCATCATACCGACATCACTGAATGCACACATACATATAACTATAAAGGAAATGTCCTTTTGGAATGGGTTGCTGTGACCTAAAACAAAAGCACCCACATAACTAATACTTTGGCTACACTGATCATTGCTGTTGCACCAACTATCAAGAAATATATATATTTATTTCATTCATCAAGTATTTCCATACAACGAATACCTTGTTATATCGAGAATCATCATTAACTACGTCCTGCTATACCTATAAACCGATTTTATACGACCGCAAACGCTATCTCTTGCAAGCTGCCACTTTGACATTAATGATCGAATATAAGATGTCATTTATCTCGCTCGAAAGTCCAGTTTTTATAAAATTCCTAATAATTTCATATAACGAGATAGGTATCCAATGTTAACAACCAGTTAAAGCAATCTTTGGGGATATTTTCTAGGGTTATATCAAATGCGTACAATAAAGGCCTTTGATTACGAAAACCCGTACGCTGGGATATTTGCAATGATCAAGCAATAGCAATGAGAGGGTTAGCTTCGTACGATTCTGAAAATAAACGTGCAATATCAAATAAAAGTGGTTCAGCTACAAAATCGTCGTCACATCGAATTTCAGTCAATATGAACTCAGTCACGCACTGCAAATATACAGAGCACAGAAATATTGCTCCCTTTAAAAACGCTGCATAATTGATTGCAGGGTGCAAAATCCCTAAACGCTTCTGCATGACCGTTTGCCAGAAAAATATATGTAGTATTCATGATTCTGTTCCTGCCGATGCCTGTTGCATCTTTTTTGGGGAATATGGTTGAGTCACAATTTCAGGGCGCTATGCACTACACGATAATAAGCTCGATGTTGCCAACTCAAGCTAACAACAACGTTATACATAATAACTCATAAATGCGTTCCGTTCATGTCTATAATTCGGAATGTGTTATCATTATCTTTATTTTCATTATTATTATAATCATTATTAATGAAATATATATAATAATAAACAAATCTTCTGTTAATATTTCCAGCGGTCTTGGATACATCTATATTCTTCGTTTTATTTTCATTTAGAACACTTAATTTATGCACTGCTTTTTGTAACCTAGATGCTGTCCTTAGGCCGAACCTTGACACTATTCGGCAGGCTGGTGCTGAGAGCGTATTTCAATGATAGATCGAGCTTATCACAATTCATGCACATTTCACACGTAATACTTTGATGACCATGCTCGTTTCATATTTGTCAGCGTCGCACTTATTTTGTTTTTTACATGACATAAATTGTGATTGGTTGGTCCTTAAGCGAGTCGTGTTCCAGAGTTTAGCTGCAAGCGGCATGTGACATAGAATATCGATTCGTCTTCAGAAGACACTTACACCTTTATTGTTACGCTATGAATGTGTACATATATACAAGCATAAATATATATATATATATCTGGGCATCCCAATGGTTCAGCAATCTCGGTATAGAAGCTGTATTGCACCGCGGATAAGCACGCTACAATTAGTTTACCAATGTATATTGATTATTACAGTGGGCGAATAACCTAGAGCGCTTATCGAAAACAATTCAGATTCTGCGCAGTCTGCGTTTTCATCGCCTTCTTGTGTGGTGAACAGCTCTATTAACAAGATAACCGGCGCCCCGAGCGCTGTTTTCTTCTAATTGCTCAGGTAGCATTATATAGGCCTGCTCGTTATTTAAGCGAGCAAATCTATTGCTTTTGTTCCAAGGTTTTCCACTTGAGAACATTATCCGTGCTTGATGCTTTCTCTGAAAAGATTCAAAGCAACAATATATTACTTCCTTGAAAAGCCAAACTTTATAAACTCTACCTATGAGCATTAGCAAACATTGATTTGCGCAATGGTTTGTATCAGTGTCCTAACAATGGCAATGCGTCGGAAACTGATCGTGAGATATTTATTTCAAAGGTAGGGTTCATCTAAGTAGATAGAACAAATGTATTATTATCCGGATTTAAACGCAGAACAAAATCAAACACGTGGGCCAGGAAAAACAAATAACTGCGTCCCATGATGGATTCGTTTGAAACACAATAATGATTCGCTCTTGGTAATGTAGGGCCAAGAATTAAATGGGTCAAGTTACTTATATTACAGTGGAAAGGATAATGACCTTTTGCTAATATAGCTCTTTATGTGCTTAGTTATTCATCAGATAAGTCAAAGCCAAATTACTAATACAATCGGGATGGAATGCAAATCATAATTAACCATTTCAAAAGGTGGTATTCTGTGACATGACGGCATGTGTTTTGAACCAATTGACTAGCGGTCCGGAAAATCTAACTTTTATATACGATCCATCATCGGCTGGCCGGCGGGAACTTTTTTAAGGTCGACCGAAGGCAACTATCAAACTTAAGCTAAACATCTATACCATCGCAATAACCGGGTAATTCGTCTATTTGAGCGATGAATACCAAATTACAGTATTTGAGAAATAGAAATATCGCTCGTTAAAGACAACGGCAATGCTTAAATAGGCTAGTCTAGGAGTTAACTGCTCCAAGACAACAATTTAAATGGTGTTGACACTATAACCATGTGTATTATTGGTGTGTGTGCTGCTTTGCGCTATGGCAGCAAATCATGAGCCTTAGGTCTGACTGAGGACGAGAATGACGATTTTTTCTGCTTCAAAACATGTATTTATATGTGGTTGACCGTCATTAACAAACATTGCGTTCAGTACACTCTTTTAGGTTGTTCCTTGGTCCAGAGGCGGCGGAGAGGATTGACACTCATAAAATACTAGAGCAGCATAAGCACCGTCTCCCAAGTGAATTGATGCGTTAAATGAAACATCCTAAAAATCCAAAGCTCATTCAGTCGCCCGACTTAACTGCATAGATGATTTCGTGCTTTTAGGTGTAGTGAATAGGCGATGTTGCAGAGCAAATTATTTCGAAAAGGATGCGGATAAGATACCTTTCAGTAGTCGAAAGGGCTCTACCTCGTTTAATTTCCTACTCACCAATGAAAGTAAGCACGTTTACCATCTGCGCTCTCTAGCGGTTCCTTACGGGCCGACATGCTACTTATGAAGGTTGTTTACTTGTCTGAGGATAACGGGTTTGCAAGGCAGGCTATCATTAAAATCATTTCTATCGAGGTAGAGGGCCATGTAAGTTTCGTGATTTCGCAGAGCAGCAATTGAGTGGATTATCAGATTATCTAGTAGAGCATGTGATGAATCGCATACAGCTACACTCACACCCAAAAACAAGCCCACACACATAATGGGGCATATATAAGCTGAACCACAACCGAAGCAGCTCTAAACCCTCACTGACTCGCTCATACACATGTAGGCTTCCTATTTTGAGAAATTGAGCATTCTATCGCACTCATTTCCACAAGCAAAGTCGCAGCCACGCCCTCCAACTATAAATGAAAGCCGAAAGTGGCATTTTGCATTGCGGAGGAAAGAAAAACGACAAAGGTAATTACCTCAAGCACATTCAGGAACACTGTCTCAAGAGAACCTTTCCCGCTAATGAGCAGTAGCTAAGTCGAATCTCTTGACAAAGTCACAACTCAAGGAAAAAAATAGCTTTAATAACCAAACAATTCATGTTCATTTCTATATAATATCATGCAAGACATATAACTTCCAGCGGTATATCTATTCAAAACCATGCAAGTAATGCAATAGTCGTTTAGCCATTCGGATATAGGACGGCTTGATAATAGTACACCTGTCCCTTGTAGGTCTGATGGCCTTGACTTTCTAGAATATGTTTTATTGATAAGTAATTTCATCATTGACGTCACATCCCTACGTGATTACATTCTCATCATACATGGTAATGAAGGCAAAACGCTTGATCAGTATTATTAGTTAATGAACGTTAATATACTCCGTTAGGAAATGGGTATAAGTGGCATAATGTTTCATTGAAATATTAGCGTACATCAGGATAGCCGCCTCAGCATACCAGGTAGACTAAGCATAATACATTAACAAAACGCATTTGTGCCCTATCTTCTAGTTTCGTAATTAAGACCGATTCTTCTGTTCTTCACTCTGTCGTCGATATAGCTATGAAGCATGCTGATAGAGCTTTGGTAATGTCTGTTTAGCTCATTTTGCACAAACGGCGCGCTGCCATGGAATTATCTATGGAGCTTCGTTCGAAACGGATATGGTGCAATTACAAGCACATCTTAATTGGAAACATGTCAACAACCGGCAGTAATGCAACAGCCAGGCCCCCTAACCCTGCATAAAACACAACACAGGCTTATGTTACATACTAATCAGACACCACCATTTAGCAATGTTTCCGACAACATGATCACCATCAATGCATCAATTAACAATTAGTTTTGTATTTGACTATGTTTGTCTGATGATCGGATTCAGTACATTGGAAAATCCTAAACAGCACCAAATAAAGTGAACCATATAGGTGAGATTCATACACGCTCGACACTCATTTGTTTTATCCCATTTGGCAGGTAGTTTTCGTATAACACAGCCTAATACAAGAGTAATTAAGCTTGTTAATTTTCATTTGCTTGCGCCTCCTAAGCTTAGCATCCTCTCGCGCCTTTTACATTTATAGGCAGGGAATCAATTGGTATCTCATCTACAGACCACACCAGCGTCTTGGCTGTCTATCTCAAGGCTTGGATTCAATGCATTAACATATGGGGCCATCCATAAGGACATCGGGTCTATACTTAACCAACGGCTAAAACATGTATGTTTGCCGGGGTGTGCTGTTTATCTTGAGGTCATAAACCATCTGTTCATTTATCAATAACTCGATAGCTTCTAATAAATACTTGATGATCAATTTGGTTTGTGATTCCCTTATCATTGATACTTTAATTGTCAATTATTTTTAGGGAAGAAATGATGCTGATTTACACGGTCGTAATGTCAATCGCGTACCATGACAAATACATCGCAATATTTGCAATTCAAGGTGAGATGCCAGTGATGTAACGATCCAACGCGAGTGCAGTCCGCCCATATGAACACTGAATCCTAGTGACAATATTTGCACTATTAAAAAGATACTGCTTCTCGATTACCATTCCTAGTATTGCATATCGAACTCTATAGACCGATATGGACCAATTTTACGCCATCTGCGATACATTCCCCTAGTAAGCTTGTAGGACGTAATTTATTGGCGAAGGGAAGATGTTTGGCAAATGTTGCCATACTACATTGAATAGTTTATCAGTGTTCCCAGGGCATATTCCAAAACGCAACCGTTCACACATGTGTGCGTGTATATTGTTATTTTATTGGTTGCAGAAATACTCACCTCTCACTTCTAGGCAACATAACATTTACACTCGATATTTGATGCGTCACAAGAGCAGTGACACAATATAGTGTTTCAATGCGTACGTGATATGATGCACATTATCCAGCAACAATCGCCATATCTTATACTATATATCATGCTGTAAATGTGAATAGCAGCACATTATAGAGTAGACAACTGCACAGCTTTGGGGATGAATTGTAAATTCATTAGCTAAACAGAAGAGTGAGCTCCTTACTGGACTGTGGGTGTGCAATATTGGCGAGGAAATGAGGTAATATAGATAGCTTGCATAAGAAAAACAACACATGGCAAAATAATCAAGTGACACCCTCATATTATTAGCCCTGCGACGCTGAACGTCTTCAATGAATTCGCGCTACGGAAATTGACAGATCCAATATCTAAGGAACCGACAACAGCAGCAACTCCCACAATGTGTGATTTTGATGTTTGTGGCTCTCGTTGTGCATGTGCTTATCCAACCCCCTCAGAAGGGCCATTACTCACCTCACTGTATCCATGCTCACTTGACAAACACTTACCCGCCCACTTCTTGCATATTTAGTAGGTTAAATCGTCCACCATAAAATATTTATTCAATAATGCAATTTTGAAAATTGGTCACGTTGCGAGCCACTAATCTTGGTTTTGCCAACAATAACATGAACGAGTATCGTGCATGTTAATGTTTACGTGATGCGACCTCTTAGGGGTGCGACTTCATGCGTTTTTCTTCCTTAATGGGCAAAAATAACCGATCCCATGTTGCCCCACACAGCATCGTTTTCAACATGCGCGAGCATAGTTCAGTTTGATGAACATATTCAAAGCACATATGGAGATTGTGAACAACACCACATATTATGGAACAAACATGCACGTTTATTTCAATTCGTTGCTATCATTTGTTTTGTATTTGCTGTTAGATTACTTTCTATCACACAGCTCCGATACATTTAGCGGTGCTAGCTAAGATCGATAAACTTTCACGATTTTTTTCGAACTCGTATGTTGGCCTCGAAAGCATGTGGACTGCCTATCGCTAGACCTGATACATTACATTATACTAAACCAACGGCTAAAACACCTTTGTATGCTTGCTAAAGAGCGCTGTTCATCTTGATTTAAATCATCGGTGTTCCAATGATAATCACTTCAGGGAGGTCAGCGACTTCTCTCAATTCCAGCAAAGCTTTTATATAGTGCCTCGTGCATCATACTAAACGCCATGATAGGTCATCTGCTTATCCTGGTTCGGACTCTTGGACATAATACCATGTACGGAAGGACACCAGTGTGTTTTGATATTTATATATATATATATATATATATATATATAGAGATAGATAGATATATATAGATATATAGATATATATATATATAGAGATAGATATATATAGATATATAGATATAGAGATAGAGAGATATATATATAGAGAGAGAGAGATCTAGAGACATAGATATATAGATATAGATATATATACTCTATCATATAGACATATGTATATTCATATATATATAAATATATATATATATTAAATATATATATCTAGATCTATATATATATATCTAGATCTATATATATATATATATATATATATATATATATATATATATATATATATATATCATCATATATATAAATATACATATGTATATATACATATAATATATAAATATCCATATATATGAGTTAATGAGTGATGAATATGAATGTTTGAAATATTAAAAGATTTCATTGATTTTTAAAATGTAATACTGCAAATTATTTTTTTTCTCATTGTTCATCTTTCTGCAATATTGAATTAGATCGCAAAGCATTTCCAAAGGTTCATAACGATCGCAGCTAGAACAAATATTATTTTTCGAATGAATTATGAATTTCTGTATTCCGCAAATTTACGCAAATATGTATGGGCACGAAAGGTAGGATTTGTACGTATGATTCTTACCATTCGTGGTCGACCTTTTATTTGCGTTAAACTTTATCACTATATCAAATGAAAATATGCTGAATCAATACTTAATAATTAAAGGTAAAAAAAATGTGCTCTAAAACATTGTCCACGAGTGGTTTGAGTCTACGAATGGTTGTAATCGTATAAGACAATCTCATGATTATCTTGCCTTTAGATTTGTTATGAAATCGCAACAATGCTTCTTTAATGAATTTTTCGCTTATCTCTAACGTGTTTTGCAAGACAATGCATTATCCCTTGGGATCATTATACAGGTCTTCACATGACGTCCAAGCACGTGTATTGCGGCACGCTTACTGTGCATGCCGGTACTGTCCGCTGTTTGACTTGTAGCTATGCACGGAAGACGATGTATATTTTACATCGACGTAGATATATAAGTAAAACATCACGACTGAGGGAAACATTGTTGGAAAATCAATTGCTGCCTTACAGAAATAGGCTGTTAAGCAAACCTTAATTTGATCGAGAGTAAGGCTCTTCTTTACTCTGGCATATTGTAAAACGAGACGAAGATATTCAGATCAATGCGGATTATGCCCAAATACTGATACGTATTCTATTCTCCAACCTGTTTCTTAGTGTATTGAGTTTTCTTGCCTAGCGCCTATATTGGTATAGCATGTATTGACAGATATCGATTCGGGTCACGGGCCATGATTGTACATATCAATGTGTAACGAGGCATTGCTAGATATTATTGACCAGGGTAATTAGCTCACTGCTGAACTGCAAGTACTATCCAAGTATTGAGGATTATTTCAACACATGTTGTTGTCACGAAACTCGAGAAAGCTCATGTTACAGGGCATCGCAACTGTCGTATATTACAGTGAGGGCATGAGCGTGGCGGAAAGAAGATTGTAAATGCATAAATTTTGAGTGCAAAAAGGATGTAAGATCACCTGTTTATGCGAAGAGATGCTAGCTATGACAAATATTTGGTCAAAATGTGCTGAAATGATGACCATTTTAATAATGACCAAAACCACGACCAAATGAAATCTATTCGGTTATCTGACACAAAATATTGATTTATTTCATACAAACTGAGATATACATTGGAATGTCACTTCTTATGGAATGTCTGCGTAATGAGGCAAGTAACATATGTGAGCATGTTACATTTTATTACTAGATAAAACGAATTGAACTATTGGCACCACAACCATTGACTTATCAAATACAAGTATAAGTTATGCACAGCACTCCAATGTGCACAATAGAAACTCCGTCAAGCCTTGTAGCAGGTTAACGCATACGCACCCGTTAACCGGTCAGCAAAAAAACACAGTTCGCTGTGACGTACTCTGAACATCGACATGGAAAATTTAGTACACGCATAGATGTAGGATTATTTCAAGTGTCTGATATCACAGCGCACATAGTGAAATGTTATAAAACATGTTATAAACTCTCGTTCAAATTAGAGTGTAGTATGCATTTGCATTCAATACGAATCCGGCAAGTGCATGTAAAATGCACCTTAGCAGTGAAAATTCACGTATAGGTTAAACTTCCCTAGTGACAATTTTACAAGGATCCTGTTCCGCTTAAGTACAACCCTCAAAACGACACCGGTCTACAAATGTCAGATATTCAACAAAGATTGTAATCGGAATGAAAACCTTTAGTGATTTATTGATGATTCAAACGCAAACACGACAATAACCTATTGGTTCTTACCATGATGCTTTGAAACTGCGCCAAAAAGAAAAATAATGCCGTATTTCATTGTTCCGGCATTATCGTAAGATACTTTGCCAGGGTATGAGCAGATCAAGCCGGAAAACGAAATTCGTATGAATGTCCCGGATGCTGGTGCCGGAACACGAGGTAGTTTTATCATTAACGTGCTGATTGAATGCCCCATGGCCCCGGATGGCGATATGGGGACAGTATGATGATGATAAAACAGATGACGCACTCTTTTCTCTGAATATTGATCAGACCGACGCACTACTCTTGTCTCAGAACATCAATAAAACAACCTGACCTTGATTAATGCTGACATGGACCAATCTCACCAGGAATGCCAGAGGCTATGGTTAAGTAAAGGGATATGTCAACCCAACGACTTATAACTCAGGGTTTTAATTGAAATAGCACTCCACTTCAGGATTTCGTTTATCACTCATTCGTAGTAGATGAAACAGATAGTGATGAGCCGTTGAATTGACCGATTCCCATTAAAAGTCACTGGAACTCAGTTAACGAGACACATCTCTCGCATCGAGGCTGAATACGAACAACCCGCAAAAACCGCTGATTATATTAACACGGAAGTTTTATAGCTAATGAAACAGCAATAGAATGAAACGTCCGCAATGTGCTAAAATGCGGCAAGCCAGCTCGTAGATGCAACTGCGAGGCCCTTAAGCCTATAAAACGCTCTTGCCACACTGCCGTAGTGCTGTTATTTTCAGAATATCATATCATTTTATCAGTTTGTGTACCAGTAAATTAACACGATGGAAGGACGCCGCTGCAGCGAGCTCCAGAGAACATGTCAAAAAAAGCTTTTTTGAAATATTACACCATTTTATCAATATTATCAGGCGGAATCCGAACTTGTCAAGTGGACAAGCACATGCTTACTCGGGACATTGTCCTCGCGTCTTATTTCCTCGATCAACCCTTGTTATTATGTTTGCATCCTTGCCAGTCAGTTGAGGACATCGATCCGCAAAATCGACAAAAAGGGGTTTGGGCCGTTCCCTCGATTTCGGCATGTTGTGTATATGAGCCGCTGTCAACACCGCCAGGTCTCTTGATTAAATAACAGTTCATGTATTTGCCTTGCATACATCAAAACACGAAGCAATCCATTTCATCAAATTAAGATTATGTGATACATAATTATATCCTTACTAAAATATACTGGAGCAACACTTTCAATGCTTGTGATAACATATGTTGGCTTAGTTAGTTGACAATTACACAAATATCATTGAACTCTGGCCAGCAAATATCATTCATGTCTATTTCTCGCTGCTCAGAAGCCGTGTCTACGAAATAGCAACTGTTGCAGTCCTCGACAACCAGATGCAGTCAATGTTTCAAATGAGCCAAATGCTGTTAAATGCTGGCAATTTCAATTTCTCGAACCAGGAGGTGTTTTTTGTATGGTATCTTCTGGTGATGGGTTGAGACGGGTCATCATAGCCGTTCCACCATGTAATTCCGTCCTAATATATAATGCTCCATTGAAAGACCCGTCCAAGCACCTACTACTTTACGTTGACTATCAAACGTCAGCAGGGAGAAAGTTTGTCAACGTGATTGGTGACCGAAATCGCTCAATGCACACCGTCGAGCGGGCACGTGATGGAGGGCTGAATATGATGGTTTATTTTCTTCGATCCTGCCATTTAAGTCTTAATATACCCCTCCTCAGGGTGATAAACGCCACTGCTGCATGCTGAGGCATACCGCGGCGGCCGCGCGTATGATGATCTTGTCAGCAAATTCCGGCGCTAATCATGTGCACTTTGTCTAGAGTGATGCAAACGAAAAGGGAGCTTAAGATAGAATATTGAAAGGTACAAAAAGCAAAATGAAATAATTATTGTTAAATGTTTCGGCCGTAGCGCCAGATATTTCGCGGTTGTATTGTTTTGTATATTTATTCATAATTGGCAAGGTTGCAGCATAGTTGTCCCGCCAAGATGTTTAAGGAACTAACGCTATGAGCAACGGCAAAGATATAAAATATAAACCACAATTTATACCAACATTTAGTGCCAACAATCACTATGAATGAAATGAATTAAGATTGTTCGTCATGATCGTAGGGAATAAGTTGCGATTTTATGCTGTCAGTGTTATCAAAGCAATATAGGGAATGCTCCATGTTAATGCAATGACATCCGGTATTCTTACTGATCATAGGACGATAACCTATTTGCTCGTGCAAATACAATCACCGGCCTGGCAAAATATTTTTCGCTCCATTACGTTACATAGCATGCCATATGTAATTGTGAAGCAGATTGTGACTGTTAATTGTATCCTAATTTACGTAGCGTGTTCATTGTGTGAGCATTATTAAAGAACCAATCCATTTAACCTGGCTATCGCGGTGCTTGCAATGGCAACTTCGTGTCATTTAAGCTGACAACATAGTCTCGAGGGCCACCCTCGGTGGCCTTGTAATTAGTGCACCCAAAACATGTTTTCTTAAAAACATTTCTCTGGTGGTCGATCAGCAACCATATATAGATAAATATATCACATGAATATATCAAAATTGATGCAAGTAATAACACTTACACTGAGTGCTGCAGGTAATATCAAGGACATTTACTGCGGCCATTAAAGGAAGATTTTATGAGCGCTGTTGTCGAGTAATTGAGTCACCTTTACCATTTTGTATCGCATAGCCTCCTATAAGAATCGTTTTGATCATACTAACACAAGCCGACGGTTTCGGGTGCGCATAGTAATTGTAAGTAATGTGGTCTACACATTTTATTGCTTTGAGTGAAATTATACTTTGATTTATATTAGCAACACCAACGCATCAATGAAATCAATTCACTCTTCATAGATGACTTCTTTGCAATCTGCTTGTCTTCCGCTGCTGCAACAGCGGCAAGATAAAGTCGTTTCGTAGACCAGTAGGTCAACATAATTAATTATAACTGATAGGCAAAGGTAACGTATGATTCCTTTTTCAGTTGCTGGAATCAGAATTTTATTAATTCTCATGTGGCTTTTGGTACAAACACAACTAAGTTCGAGACAACCAATTATAGCAATACACATATAACATTACACACAATAACGTATTGCTGTGATGAGCAAAAGTTAAAGAGATTGAATCGTTAATTTCTTGTTATCAGCAACAACGTCATTATTTATAGATATTTCTTTGGCCAACTATTTCCTTTTACAAGATGTTTCCTTTAGCAAGATCTTTATCACAAACAAAATGTCACACCGATGAATTGCATTCTTCCCCTTTGATGTATACTATGGTACAATGGCAACTAGAATACTTCATTTGCAAATAATTCGTTCAGGGATTGCAAAGTAAACCGAGTTTATTTCGGGATCATCTCATTCGACGATGAAATGCTCCCTTCTGTTAGATGTGATTTGATTTACAAGCGGTTAATGTAATAAACATCATTCTCTCCTCTGAGACATCAACATCATCACAGTGGTGCAATGTTTATTTCAAATGACATGCGAGCAACTAATTTAGGCTAACTCGTAAATCAAACCCTAGCGATTCAAACTTCCTGACTGTCAATATTCGCGCATTATTTCCATGTAAATTCAAACTTTGTCAGGATGGGTAAATGCAGGTTTGCTGCACGTGAGCACAATTATGAACGTCCGTGTATGTAAAATAGCTGCAATGTTCACTGGTGATCGTATGTCAGCAATCTGGTTATATCCAGTGTGAATTGACAGCTAGCCAGACATCGAAGATATCGCGTTTTCGCGGTGCATTTTTCTTGATGATATTGAACTCTCCGTGCTATGCATATAGGAATTGATGTAAATTATTCAAAAAGATATTGCCAAATTGACAGATGTTTGCCATTGAAATTGCTATGAAGCTTACAGGTTTATTTCGACAAAATTAAGCGAGTGTTACCATATTGTCGGTCAATGTCGACCAACTACATATTTATCATTGCTATCAACATCGACCCTGGTAATTGTCGTTGCACATATACCTAGACAGTTATATTGAATTTTACATTTGGTGGAGAATCGGATAAACAATTGCCCGTGTTGTTTGTTTTTATTTCTTAAATGTATACCACGGCTAATATATCTTCTATGTCCAGGGGTTGGTACTGTGTGTTTATTGTTTTGTTAGTATTGCCATTTTCCATACAAACCGCTGAAAGTATAAAATGCGTAACATCTTACCATGTTTTATTTTCTTGTATATAAGGTACCACAGACAAATTTAAGTGCAGTCGACGGGTTGCCATGATCGCAGTGTATATCAGAGCGAGATAATTTGAAGAGATGCGATTCACATATTCCTCAATGAGTCACATCTAGATCGGAGTCAAAAGAACGCCTTTGCATTAACATGGCGAACGTTGATGTGAATGACACAGTCGAGTGGTATAAGCAATTTGTTTCACAGAGGAGGATTGGCTATATCACGCATGCTGCGTGTCAGTCGATGCCCCTTTTAATTTATGCGACATCAGTGTAGTATAAAAGTTGTGTGTTTTTGACATTAAGAGTTATTGACCATACGGCCCATGTTGTTCCACTTTATACAATCGTCATTAAGAAATCTGCGTCAATTTCGTGGCTTTTTATTTATCATACACAGATTGAAGTCAGCGCCTGACGTGATTCAGCTATGGCTGTAGACTAATAATTGCAATATATGCGATAGTTGTATTAGCATCTGAATGGAAATCATTCTCATATTCGCTGTATCATTCTGTGTTATATTGGCTTCCGGTATCTGCTTGATGTTGATTAACGGTGTCGCCTGACACAGAGTACACAACATAGTACTGCTGACAATAAATATGAACCCATGACTAATCTTCCTAGCAACATGGAGTAAGTATGCTCTTGTTGCTGTCAAAGCTGGAGGGATTGGGCCGTCTTCTTACCACAACAACAGCTCATGCAGCGTCCGAAATAAATATTGATGCATTAAGTATGCTCTGCTGAGTTTATGATCAGATTAAGCGCGAACGTGTAGAGAGTACGTTGCAAGTGCCCTTGGTCCGGTAATGAAATACGAAAATTAAATAGATTGAGGTTGTTTACTTGCGTATAGTAGAGGGTCTGCAGCAGTTATCATTCGAATTGCTTCCGTGTAGGACGATAGTTATTTCACGCATGACAGTTTAGGTGAATACCTTATATGGTTTAGTGGCCGGGCTGATATGTTTCGACAGTATACGTATCACAAATCGCAAACCGTGACCTTGTGTTTGGGGTTATTGTTCACAACGCATGACTCATTCGAGCTAGATTGACTTGCGGCACTCATCGACTTCTTCCTTATTGGCGTCGTCTTCTGTCACAAAACACAACAAAAACATACTTGCCACTCATGTATAATCTGTCGTTATCAACGAAATGTGCTGACCAAGCACAATAGTTTAAGACGTCGCCTGGTGTAGGAGAACCTAGACTCTCATACAGAGACCAAAACGGCGTTCGAGGCATCCCCGCTTAGAAAATAAGTTTTAAATCAATAATTCCCATAAAACTATACACGAGTGTCCATAATGCAATTGAGCCTTCTTACTGCCTTCGGAATGGTGTGATAGAAGGATTAGAGAACAGGCGGTACCATTGGGCAATCTATGTCGGGAAATGATTGAACTTATTAAATAAGCTCCGCCAATAACAATGAGCCAAGCCTCGTGCAAAATGCTACAAGGCGTGTAACTAAGCACGTACACCTCTCCTGCCCTGCGGCATTTCTTTACACGAGGAAATGATTTAGGATGTTTGCTTGAGGGAAGCTTGTGTGCCATTTCGTTTTAGCAAATGGAGCCATAAACCTGAAGTAACTTCACAAGTCACCTAACATCAACACATACGGGCAATTGTTTCCCCACTGCACTTACCTGCGTGAATGGTAGACTAGCTTCAGAAAGTGTCGGACGTGGCGCTTTGCACGTTTGGAGATCGATAAAGATAACGCTTACCACCTCAAGCTCATACGACAAGGTGGCTTACATATAGAAAACTCGCGCAACATATTACCTCTTCATTTGCCATTGTAGAACAGTTGTAAGACATATTGAATATGGTATGACGCTTCAGAGGAATAATGTGCTTCTGCAATATTGCCGTCGGTTCCGTCGGCCAATTAAATCCTCACACCCAAGCACATATCTACCTCATCAAGCAGGTGTTATTTTGGGTAATACTAAGCTATCATATGCTGCTGGACGCACACGACGTTGGGTATTCGTCTCTTATCAGTCTACTGGAACCGGTTTCTGTCTTCTGGCAAGGGTTAATTGCTTAAATTGCGTGCTTGGCACCAATGTTTGTTATGCCTTGACGCATCAATTGTGGTTCATTAATCTATATGACAGTTCGAGCATGTTTCAGTGTTTTGTGAGATGTTTAAGAAACGTTTAAGTCTATTAGGAACCTATTTATCGATCAAATGAGGCTATTACGTTGCATGTCAAAAGGTCACATTTTCTGGGCAATATATGTATATACTCAACAGATCTAGCCAACGACACAATAAATGTAACGAGACATGATATAACCATTAATATAATATACCATTAGGAGAGGATCATTTGCATTCGTGACGCTATTGAAGGGTTACATCCTGTGTGAGAGAGCTTTTGACCCTGCTGATGTCGGAACTGGGACGCATCAAGCTCAGAGTATCGTCTATCATCTTTACAGCGAGTTGCATCTTTTGAACTGCCGAGTGTTATTGCATGCAGGCCTTTTTGCTTGAGCATCAAACTCTGTTTTTCGCTCAGAAATCTTACATTGCATTAATCTGCAACATATTGAGAATTAACCATTATAGCTAAATGATTACTATAGGCGCTATCTCAGCAGATATTTAGAAATGAATCGGAAATTTAATCTTAGCTACGTCCGAGACACTTCAATACAATTAGACGGACACCCCTATATAAAACACAATCTGACAAGTTTTCCCATGGCTGTCGTGACGAGATCATTAGGGACAAATTTCGGGCTAAGCTATTTGTCCCGCAATAGTGCCTTTGGCCAGATTCCATCCCACTCTTTTATGCTTGAATACTAATCATAGTGGCATAAGTCACTGGTTGTGGCAATTTTGACTGGCCCAACCTAATAAATGGGTTTTGGTATCAACGTTAACTGCGATAATGCCTCCATCGGTTGCATTTGGAAGTTGAGTTTCTCTGCATGGTATCAGAATGAAAACGCTTAACCGGTCATTTGCATGTGATCATGCCGTTGGCGTGCAAAATCCAACACAGTCAAGGCGGGTATAATAAGGCTGACAAGTCCAATCTACCTGTCACGATCTAGACCTGCATATTGCACTAACGTAAGGGTAATGTTAATGGGTCTATATGTAGATGCGCATAAGTTTTTCATTAATGTTAAAAGGTAAATCTTGTTACTTTAGGAAAGCATGTAAGTCAACAATTTTACATTACGTCATGTATCCATATGAAATTGGATTTATGAAAAATTTTATTAAGTACTGGGCAGTCTATATATTTGCATAAATGCGCAAAAATTCGTTCGAGCACTGGATGTTTGAAGAAACTATTATTTTTAAACCATCATATTATTACTAAACCGTCGTATTGTGGCTCTAGGGACAGTCCATGCTACTGTTTCCAATGGTTACGTCGTTATTTTGACCTGATGACATATTTTGGGCTCCGAGCCAAATGGGATATAATACAGGTCACATTGTGCGAGTGACATCATTCGCGCGGCTAACAATGTTGAAGAGCATGCAACAGTTACCACTTACCTTTAAACACCTTCACCAAGTTAGGATCGCTTTGTTATCGAGCCAATTTAATGATAAAAACATATCGCATCAGTAGATTATTATATAATAGGATTTGCTGTTTGCCAACACTGTGTATTTACGCACGCCTACAAGTCTATGGCAGTGTTACGATCACAATAAACCTTTCTACACTCAATGAACTGCTTTACATATATGATTATCTGGGTAATTATGTTTTGCAAGAATGTGACAATGTTACGGCAAAGTCTAGGTAATGTGAGTTCCTGCAGTGAAATCATAGTTCATGCACCTTTGTTGGAGTGAAATACGGCAATATAATGTCTATATGAATGAGCCATTTGGCCTAGATATATACTCAGAATCCTTCAATATAATTGAGGTATTTCGGATATTTTCATATAAGTAAAATGTAATCGCGACGAATATCGATATCCTGCTCCTTATTCCCACACACCGACAGAGCGCACTATATCGTATATCATTCCATACAGAGTTAATGACAACACTGGAAATGTAATCATCGCAGCTGAATAATGCATAGTATATGCAATCAGAAGGCTTGCATTATACAATCCAATTTAACTCATCTATTATATTCATTGAACCGGTCAAAAGAAATGATCTTAAGATGGAGTCAGTATGTAACTGAGGCAACCGGTGCTGCGCCAGCATTTGTCATTGTACCATGCCGTTGGTACATGTTACATTTCATTGTGCGTCTCGTACATAGAGGTAAGAATGTAATCAATTGACACCATCATCCATCAAATCGCTATCATACTGCAACAGTTAATTTATTAGTCCGTGTAGCGTGCTTTGTTCTACCGTCAATTCATCATGTGGTACAGGTTAAGCCCCGTTTCCAGGAAGTCGATAGCAAACGTGGCATGAGAGTCAGGTTGTTAAGGAAACAAAACAATATGGATTGGGACCATTGTACAGCTGTATCAAAGGCAATGTTCAGACAATGATGGGAGACGCGCATTGAGTTTTGATGATTTGCAATGCTTAGAATTGATCAATGCCAAAAACGTCAATGAAGCTAACGTCTGGCCGTAAACCAAAATCAGTAACAGCGCGACTATTAATATGTTCAGCTCAAGATCAGCACCAATTGAACGACTGACCACATATGGTGTTTGTCGCAAATGGCTTATGACCTGGTTCCATCATACTTCGGCGGTGTGTGTACGGCGTGTGGTAATACTAGGTGTCATGCAATCTCGTGATCTCAAAAACGGGCTTTCCAGCCAAGGGCACTTACGAACTAAAAAAAAATGACAACTTGACTCGGAGGAATAGAAAACATTCGCTGTCAACAGTGACAATGCCAATGCATTCTCATATCTAAATTTTACATCTCAGGGCCACCTTGGCCCCGACTTTTCGTTACCTTATCTTGGTTCATAATTTTGGGTACCATCAAAGCTGCTTTAGTTTACAATCCACGTTTCGATACAAGCGGTTGCTTTAATTGAAAACAATCATTTATACCTCACCGATAAATATGTTAAATAGATCTTGAACCACAAAAGCACAGTGTGGTTGGGCTGATTATGTTAACTGACTATCGTAATATGCACACTTAATTATTAGTTGTTATTTGTCTCTTATTAGTATTATATATCGGTCGGTTCACGGCAACAATTAGGTCAAATACAGCTTGTAGAGTAGTACGTATATCTCTATTGAATCATCGACGATTATTGCGGACTTCGATCGCGACTATTAAACGTAATGCAGATAAACTTCGGGTCTTTAACATAGTCTTTATTAATGCAAATTATAGACAAACTACTTGGGATTTAAACTGAGGTTTAGTCGCGGGATATGTGAAATGACATAAATGCTCATATCAGCATCTTCATCGCTAATTATTTTGGCACCCCGCACGAATTAATAATGACGTGTCCGAATGTATGCGTGACCCAGCTGATCAAAGCATCTGATAATCTGGCTATAACTCATGAGAATATAAATCATACACACTTAGCTGAATATGGTACTTCCCAGGGTTAACCAGCAACACGAACCTCATCAATTCATTCACGGATCAAAGGCAGATATCGCAATGTCTATAGGTCCCGTCCTGAGCTGGTTGTGAATCCCGATGCGCTCAACTAGTAGAGTGACGTGCAAAAGTCACGTCATGTGTGCCATTTGGTCAGCATTTTAGCATAATTACATTATTACTCTCCCGTGTTGCGTGTTGCAGTATAATATTTGCTATGGTTTATTATTTCAGCCACAATCAACCTAGAGAATTCATGAAATTACAATATTAAAACGGTCCTTAAATAAAGCCGTCGTGTAGGCGTCAACTTCTTTAGTACGACATATCATTTAATGAGTTTAAACATCTGGCATTAAACAGACTCATTATATCTATAGCGCACATATGCGGATAAAAAATCCAAACCAGGGGATTGGTCGCCGATAGAAATGTGCAATCTTGACGCATGCAAACGGATGATAGCGTATGCTATGCTATTATATCAACAAATACGCTCTTTAGGTCTGAGAATCAATGTAATGTATACCTAGGGATGTTGTCTGCTTTGTATACGAAGTTACCCCGAATGAATTAAAATAACCTTCGACTGAGGATGATTCCACATCTGTCGTGTTTGCCGCAATAGGCTAATTATAATAGAATATTGGGAGGTAATTCGTAGCACATCGACGGTATTTGTCTCATGTATGGGTGTGATTACGTGGGCGAATGTGCTCATACGTTGGCTTGTGACCGTCGTGTTAGTAATTACTGACTCCGCCTTCACATTTTTGACTGGCAAGTGTGATAGTAGCAACGCATGCATAAATGGAATTTGATCAATAGGTTTCTGACAGCTGATTTACCATCTTTCGACATATTGTAGGCGTGGGAGGGCTTGGGAAGTGCAAATACGCAGCATCAAGAGCGAATCAGGGATCAGGGCCATCGCTCGTATAACATGGTAAGTTGGGCATCTGAGGATGCAGGTGAATGTCGCACTTTCAATGTATTGCATACATTAGCAAAAATTGCAACATTCGTGGATTGCAGAAACTGTCGTGCAATGCAACGCTATATGACACCGGGAGCCAAGCGTCAAAAAACATGCATTGGCATACGTTAGGTTACTACTTAGATGAGTATGCATCGTTAGGTTTCCAACAATGCTATTCTCGAAAACATGCTGACGTGGCTCAAATATTGCAAGTAAAGAAGCTATGTTGGGGGCCTTTCATTTGCGAATAGATGGAATATATATATATATATATATATATATATATATATATATATATATATATATATATATATATATATATATATATATATATATATATATATATATATATATATATATATATATATATATATATATATATATATATATATATATATATATATATATATATATATATATATATATATATGAAATATATACCAATGCTGTAGCTTTCAAGCAAAAAAACAATATATGCTCATGTGAGGACGGCGTCGTTTTATTCTTTCGTAGCAACGTCGCTCTTAATCGAGCAATGCAACATGACGATGTCGAGAAAGATTACGAATGCCTTTGCTGTCACTGCCTTAGTCGCTGATACGTAGCATAGACAGTTAGTAGCTAGCAAGGGTTATAGGAAGGTCATATCGTCACAGGTTGGCTACATGTAGGCAGATACATTTTTGTTATACATTACCTTATATATTCGTAAATCATTTATAGATATATTGCACCTCATACATTTGATGAAAGAGCTTTACAGCTATGCCTTAGTCAGGAGTCACTTCGAGTGGTTTCGCGGTGATCGCTTACTTAATTATACTACAGCGCAATCGTTAGGTAGAGCAACTACGAGATAAACAAAAGCACATGGAATACTGGACTGACGTAACTGCGAATGATGAGAGCAGGAAAATATCGCTCGCCAGCGCCTTTCCGCTGCTCAAAACACTACTGCCACTACCACCAAAAATAGCGAAGCAAACAAGTACAATATGAAATAAATGTCAGCTTAATATATTGCCTGGTCTGAGGAAGACCATTCGAAAACTGTTGGCTTCGCAAAGTGTCCACACAGTTTACTGTCCTCGATCTCGATTATGATATTAGATTGTCAGCAACCGTCTAGAACGAGAGAACTGGACTTGGCTGGACATCAACATTAATTGGCTTGTCAGGGCTTGTGACAGTCGCAATCAAAGAGTTTATAGCTATGCGTATCTGTATATAGATTATGAAATTACATGAAATACACCCCCGTCATCAGGCAACGATACCATGAAATCAACAAAAGCACACGGGAATATTGATTCGTCTCTCGGGGTCGGCGTCTGTTTAAGATATGGAGTCGTCTGTTTGGTCGAGGCGACTACGGCAACGCGTGGTTTGAAGAAAGGCTATTACAAAGCAATACGTGGCAGCTCATAGGTGGCCTTACATATTGTCTCGGTCAAACGCTTGAGTAAGCATTCTTAGCGTACCTATAGCATTGGGTTTAACAATTGTTTACTTGCTCGAGAGCTTGAATTATTACCTATGCATACTAAAATGGCAACGGCATATATCTGCATGGAATGTTTGGAATTTTTGACGATGAAACATGGATCCTGCACTACTTCAAAAGAAGAATCCGGCCTGTTATTGGACCCTCTAGACCTTACCTTGGCCTGGGCTAAAGTTGTTGCTGCGCTGGAGGAAGAAACCAAAGCCACTGAAGGAAGAAAAGAGCTAAAATAGGCGGATGCTAATGATGCTGAAAGACGAAGGAAAAGGAGACGAATGTGGATGAAACCCTGGCTGTTGAGAATTAGCATAGGCAGTATGAAAAACTGATCGCAGAACTGAAAGCAATTGCTGATAGCAGCTTCAGGAATTTTAGGTACACGGCGGCTACACAAAGACGCCGGAGGCTTGACAGATAATCCAGGTCTGAACAAGGAAGCAACACGGAGGTACTCATTTGCGTTTCCATTGTACACCACAACGGGAGAACACTATAATAGTCAAAACGTGGTTTGACATGTTGTTGGTTGCATATTCTACGGGCTGAGTAATTTTATAAAGTGTCTATTTTACAGTCATACCGGACCTTTATCAACTTATTTAATGATTCGCTTATATTGCTGTACTAAAAACGAGCTCAAGATATCTTTACGTAAAAAAAAATTACCCTGATCATGAACATTCAACTTACCCACTAGAATTATTTCCAAAAGCGATACGAGGCAGTGATAGATTTTGTATACCGATTATTTAGCGGTATCTTAGCTCTCTATCAGTTGCTTTATCACACCATAGCAGCTTCTTTTTTTCACATGCAACCCGAACTTCATTCAAATGTATTCTATCTATATCCTAACGACATTCGAGTGTCTGCGACATCGTCAGCTGCAATGTCAATACACATGTATCAGGTGGCAGACCTAAAACAGGCTATTTTTCATGGAGCTACAGTATGTAATCAAGTATGCTGAGGTAGACATTGCATATTCCAGTTGTTATTAGAATTATTAATTCTATGGCGTTAACATTTGCCTCTTGTAAAACATAACCCTCATTATTCGCAGGATACGTCGCAAAAAAGCCGATTTAAGGCTATGTTAAGAATGGAACGGTTTCATTTTCAAGGCATTTAATTACGACCAGGGCTTTACCTGACCTGACGCTAATATCGGCTTCGGTTCTCATACTTATAACATATGTGATTAGTCAGACCAAAATAAAAAAAAGAATCCTTGCCGAGTTATGGCAGATCTCTTCTTCTCGACCAGACAACTAATGCGTCAAACAAGAAGTACCAATCGACCACATGCTCAAATATTAGAAACGACATTGATATACTCGATGCAAAAACGTGTTTGCGTAGGTAAAATGATAGAGAACGGCGATTTATTATTAGAGGCTGTGAATAACGAACATTTTGAATATGATTATGAACAATATATTATTGGTGACGTGTAAAATGTCGAAGGATTGTCATAATGAACACTAATAGGAGGGACGAAAAATAGAGTTTTAAAGGTGAACAGGTGACATTTAGGGACATGCCTACGCACAGTGGTAGTTTTCTTCTTATTGCTCAGGTAGCATTATATAGGCCTGCTCGTTATTGAAGCGAGCAAATCTATTGCTTTCGTTCCAAGGTTTTCCACTTGAGAACATTATCCGTGCTTGATGCTTTCTCCGAAAAGATTCAAAGCAACAATATATTACTTCCTTGAAAAGCCAAACTTTATTAACTCTACCTATGAGCGTTAGCAAGCATTGATTTGCGCAATGGTTGGTATCATTGTCATAACAATAGCGGTGGCGACTGAAACTGATCGTGAGATATTTATTTCAAAGGTAGGTTTCATCAAAGTAGATACAAATGTATTATTATCCAGATTTAAACGCAGAACAAAATCAAACACGTGGGCAAGGAACAACAAATAACTGCGTCCCAGTATATGCGACATAGAAATATCGCTCGTTAAAGACAACAGCAATGCTTAAATTCTCCAATCTAGGAGTTAACTGCACCAAAACAACAATTTAAATGGTGTTGACACGATAACCATGTGTATTATTGATGTGTGTGTTGCTTTTCATTATGGCAGCAAACCATGAGCCTTGTGTCTTGCTGAGGACGAGAATGGCGATTTGTTCTGCTTCATAAACATGTATTTATATGAGGTTGACCGGCATTAACAAACATTGCGTTCAGTACACTCTTTTAGGTTGTTCCTTGGTCCTGAGGCGGTGGAGAGGATTGACACTCATACAATACTAGAGCAGCATAAGCACCGTCTCCCAAGTGAATTGATGCGTTAAATGAAACATCCTCAAAATCCAAAGCTCATTCAGTCGCCCGACTTAACTGCATAGATGATTTCGTGCTTTTAGGTGTAGTGAATAGGCGATGTTCCAGAGCAAATTATTCCGAAAAGCATGCGGATAAGATAAGTTGCAGTAGTCGAATGGACTCTACCTCGTTTAGTTTTCCACTCACCAATGAAAGTAAGCACGTTTACCATCTGCGCTCTCCAGCGGATCATTACGCGCCGACATGCTTCTTTATGGAGGTTGTTTACTTGTTGGAGGATAACGAGTTTGTAAGGCAGGCTATCATTAAAATCATTTCTATCGAAGTAGAGGGCCATGTAAGTTTCGTGATTTCGCAGAGCTACAATTGAGTGGATTATCAGATTATCTAGTAGAGCATGTGATGAATCGCCTACAGCTACACTCACACCCACATACAAGCCCACACACATTATGGGGCATATATAAGCTGAACCACAACCGTAGCAGCTCTAAACCCTCACTGACTCGCTCATACACATGTAAGCTTCTTATTTTGAGAAATTGAGTATTCAATCGCACTCATTTCCACAAGCAAACGCGAAGCCACGCCTAGCGCCAGTGATATTGCACTGAGCTGACCTTCTCTAAGGGAATTCCCACTATAAATGAAAGCCGGAAGTGGCATTTTGTATTGCGGTGGACAGAAAAAACTACAGAGGTTACTACTTCAAGCATATTCAGGAACACTGTCTCAAGAGCATCGTTCCCGCTAATGAGTAGTGGCTAAGCCGAATCACTTGACAAAGTCACAACAACTAATTTAGGTTTAATAACCAAACAATTCATGTTCATTGGTATATAATATCATGCAAGAGATACAACTTCCAGTGGTATATCTATTCAAAACCATGCAAGTAATGCAATACTCGTTTAGCCACCCGGATAAAGGACGGCTTGATACTAATACACCTGTCCCTTGTAGGTCTGACAGCGTTGACTTTTTGGGATGTGTTATTTCTATACGCAATTTCATCGTTGACGTCATTTCCCTACGTGATTACGTTGTCATCCCTGGTAAATTAGGCAAAACGCTTAATCGGTATTATTTTTTTATGAACGTCTTACGAAATGGGATAAAGTGGCATAATGGCTAGATGATTACAATGAAATATAAGCATACATCAGGATGGGCCCCCTTAGCATACCAGAGAGACTAATGCATTCTTGATCCATCTTCTAGTTTCGTAAATTTACAGGGGTGTGTTTTCCACTCTGTTGTCGATATAGCTATGAGGCATGCTGATAGTTCTTTGGTGATGTTTTATTCATTCGGCACAAACGTGCACTGTCGTTGATTTATCTATGGAGCTTCGTTGATAAAACTAGCGTACGAATAATTCAGTTCCCAAAACTCAGCGGCATCATTATGCAGCCATATGGAGCTTTTATTGGATCATGATCGCTATAACGCTCATACTAATTGCTTATCTTAAGGCATGGTAGAACAAAACATTGATAACATCACCCCTTACTCATATGTTGTGATCTTTCAGATATGGTCCAATTGCCGACACATCTTAATGGAAAACATGTAACCAACAGGTAATTATGCACCAGCCCCGCCCCCCATCACTGCATACAACACCAAACAGGCTTAATGTTACATACTAATCAGACACCACAATTTAGCAACGTTTCCGACAACATGATCACCAATTAGCATCGTCTTTAACTCAGCAATGTGCACAGCCGATATTACGTAGACGAGATCTGCATTGTTGCAGGAAATCGGTATATCGGATGATCGGATTCAAAGTACATGGGAAAATACTAAACAGCACCACATAAAGTGGAACAGACAGGTGAGAATACTCACACGCTCGACACTGCAAGAGTAATTACGCTTGTTAATTTTCATTTGCTGGTGCCTGCTAAAATTTAGCATCCTCTCGCGCATTTCACATTTTTATGTGTGGAATAAAGTGGTATCTCATTACATACCACACCAGCTTCTTGGATGTCTATCTCATCTTAGATTCAATGCATTAACCTATGGGGCCATCCATAAGGACATCGGACCCATACTTAACCGACCGCTCAAAACATGTATATTTAAGAGGGCGTGCTGTTCATCTTGAGGTCATAAACCATCTGTGTCCTAACACTATTCGCCTCAGGGAGGTCAGCGATATTGTTCAGCTCTAGCAAAGCAATTACATACTGCTTCGTGTATCATACTGAACGCCAGAATAGGTCGTCTGCCTATCCTTGTTCGGACTTTGTGACACGATATTCCTCACTGCTTTGAAGACAATGTTTGGAGCAGAGCCAGTGTGTTTAAATGATTTGCCCAGGATGAATGAGAGCAAACATATGTCAATGTTACGCGTTTATTATCAAAGACGTACGGTCTCTACTATATCAGTTACTTTAACATGACGGGCTATTTTAGTTTCGGTAGGGATCAACAGTTTGCTTCGATGGCATTCAAGGTATGTCACGTGTAGAGTGGTGGAATGTATTTGGGGTATTTATAATGCATCAATTAAGCCATAAACAGCGCCAGTGTTAGACGAGGCAAAGTGCGGCCTTTGGTTAAGAATATCCAGCCAAATGTTCTGACTTGTTAATAAAGTATAATTCTACACGTGTTCTATTTTCTGTGAAGATTTGACCTTGTAGGTGGTCGGTAATGAAGGCAATTTTGTGTGCCTTGGCCACATTGTGTACCTTCCCATGGAACATGTCTATTTGTCGATGCTTTATTTGTCTGACATGTTGTTTTCGTGAGAGTGTGAATGTTAGGCAGTATATGGGTTGATATGATAAGTGTATTTTTGTTTTCTCAGTCTTAATTTGGACAGTAGTGACAGTTGTTTGCGCGACATTCACGGATATATTAAAGTGTACATTCATATCTCTCAGTTAAGGATTTGTGAAAGATCCGTAGAGGATTATCTTCACTGCAAAGAAACGTGTGGTAAAGGACCTGTTAAATTGTGTCATGCTGTTTGTCTATTTACGCAAGGATGCAGCTTAGTGACTACTGCCATAGGCGGTTGAAAATAATGACATATAAGCTTCAATATAGCGTACAAAACTCCTAGCTGTGTGTTGCTGTCGTTAAAAGTCATCTGCAATAGGCCTCTGTCAAGAACGTGGTATATGTGGACTTCCAACTACATGTCACGGTTCAACACAAACTTAGTCATAATTCCCGTAGCATTTTATGTTATATTTTGTAATAAATCCTGCACGCGTTGATTTAACCAACTTACAAGCGATAAGTGCACAAAAAGCTTGTGGAGAAAGAAAATAACCATTAAATAGTGGATAGTTTCATTACCATGAAATAGCTCAATATGTGCACAGGTGCTGACCAGGAGGAGTTGAATGCGAAATGAGTGTTAGGTGGGTAAATCAGAAATTCAAACTATGAAATACAATAACATATCCTCATCTGTTTGACCAATTGACTTGCCAGCCGGCCAATCTAACATGAGCCCAACAAATGGCAATCCCGATAAGATTGTGCAATAATAGATATCAAATATACAGAGCGCCAAGTAATGGTTTTATCCGTATTTGGGCGATTAATCGTTTGCTCATATATTCTTAAGAACTCGTTGACGTAGGTCGTCGTACAAAATACAAGCCATATGCAAGCGCTCAAGTCATTTATCATTTTTAATTATTACAAAAGGGTAAAGAATATGGAACAGACTATGTAACAATAATTTTCCCTTTTACAGCACTATCGACCTATACATCCAATACTACTACCCACTTGCTGAATAAAGGATACACAGATGTTAGTAATCTATTTTTTGGCAACGATGATATTGTTAGCAACCTCTATATTACGACTGGTCTTTGTTTCAAGATGCATGTTTCGAATCCCATGTCCATTAGATGATCGAGGACTGGTAATTGTGCACCTGACACCATACCACTACAGAACGACGATACGAGCAGCGATGGGTTAACACGTTCTTTTTAGAAGTTGTATTGCGCTAGATGTGTGTTGTGGTCAAGAGGCGTTATTTTCTTTAGAAATCCACAGTGGCTTTGCAATCCGCAGCCTAGCTTAGTTTTTGTGCCTGCAATAAAGTGGCTATAATTGTCAATTATTTTTAGGGATGAAATTGTGTTGATTTACACGGTCGTAATCTCCCGGTTTCAACCGAGCACCAAGACAAATACATCGCAATAATTTCAATTCAAGGTGAGATGGCGATGATGTATCGATCCAACCCCAGTACAGTTCGCCCATATGAATAAACCAAATGACAATATTTGCATTATAAAATTACTGCTTCTCGATTATCATTCAAAGTATTGCATATCGAACTCTACAGACCGATATGGACCCATTTTACTCTATCTGCGCTACATTCACCTACTGCGCCTGCAGCACGTAATTGTAAGGCGAAGGGAAGATTTTTGGCAGATGTTGCTATCCTACATTAAATAGTTTATTAGTGTGCCCAGGGCATATTCAAAAACACAACCGTTCACACATGTGTGCGTGTATATTGTTATGTTATGGTTGCAGAAATACTCACCTGTCACTTCTAGGCAACATACCATTTACACCAAATAGTTGATGCTTCAGGAGAGCAGTAACATAATATAGTGTTTCAATGCATACGTGATATGATACACATTATCCATCAGCAATCGCCATATTTTATACTATATATCTTGCTGTATATGTGAATAGCAGCACGTTATAGTGTAGAAAACTGCTCAGCTTTGGGGATGAATGTTAAATTCATTAGCTAAATCATAATTTTTACTCATTTTACCCGATCATCATCAACTAACCAAAGAGTGAGCTCCTTACTGGACTGTGTGTCTGCAATATTGGCGAGGAAATGAGGTAATATAGATAGCTTGATTAAAGAAACAACCAAACAATAAGTGATATGGGCGGCAAATAAATGAATGTTAATGTTTTACAGCCATACCATATGCTACATCGAGTTTACTACATTTGTATGGCATTCATTATACTAAAACAGTGTTCTACTTATTGTGTAACTTCAACAGTAATGGATGCATCTTCTGTCGTGGTATTTCGGTAAAAGTGAGCTTCTGCATGTTGTAGTAATTTTTCGTTTGTTATTAACTAGAGGAGCAAAATATATTG
>CM067356.1:56474337-56491837 GCA_034190875.2 Urechis unicinctus | reverse complement strand
AGCATAGCCATATCATAGTATCGATCCCGGAAATCGGACATCGATGTGTTTTCATAATGGGCATGGCTGTTACACCTACACCCTTCTCCACTTGTTTTGGTCCAATTGAAGCCCTCTATTTTTCAACTATGTGTAATTTCTTGTACGTACCGACTCGTTTATCACTGGCAAAGGCAAAACTTCGGACGCGTAGAGGCGTGCCCATAACGCAGGTTCGATTGCATGTTTATGTTATTATATCAACCTGATCCCCCTTTTGCATGCTTGGCCGCAAGTGCACACTTGACTCATATGTCATAATCACAACTTCCTGATCATACGTAAATCTGCATAAGTATGATGCGTTCCAGTTTTCGGTCAGTTTAGTTAATGGGTGTTGAATAGGGATTTTACCGCAATTCATGGCTATGTAATCATTGGTTTAAACTGTATTACTCATATGCATTGGTGTTCCGTTAGTTTAATAACACTCCTTGATCATCGATCCACTTACAAACATTAGGGAGCTATTGTTTCCTGCTATCTTTGGAAGGATCATAATTAAGTTCGAACCCATGATTACGTCCATATTGGTTTTATCGTGACGGTTACTTAGATGATTTGACATCAGTTGCTTTTTGACTCGCACAGCTTATAAACAGAATATGCAATGCATCTTGTCCTATTGTGAGCCCTATTCCAACAGTCACTTCTTGTTTAAGCTAACTAGGCTCTAGGTTGCAAAATCTTCTTTCCATATCAGCTTTCCTTATCTTCCCTAAGCAAGCACAAATGACAAGCCATATTAGTCTACAATATGAGTGGATGTCATGCCGCTATCAATAAGTCAAACACGGTGTCATTTCCTAACCAAATGTTTATCAAGAACCATGAACACAAGCTTCTTCCTTAATATTACAACATACGTCAAATAACAAAACACAGGGACACATAGGGACATTATATATTCTATGAGACCGTCATTTAACTTTTTTCAATGACCTATCTACTGTACTGATGGATAGCTTTTGGAATTTTCTGGAAAGCACTGTCACTATTGCTCCTCACTGCCACGAAAATCTGAATGTTCTGATGACGTTAAGTTACTGCTATTTATATTAGTTGTTTGCATGTACAGTAAGTATGTGTGAATAATTTAGAGCACTTACTGGATCACAGACCGCTGCTATCTGACTGTTTTATGCTGGGCTAAATGGGCCCTCTGAAACATATATGAGCCGTATAATTGCATTTTAAATAGTCTGGTTACTTTTCCATTGTCGAGTTGCTGTATTAGTCTGTATATAATGATGCTATATCCATGAACCGGACGTCTGGACAATAACATTGGATGAAAGCGATGGGGAATGCTTTGATAAAGGAAAACCAGAATATAAAGGGTGACAAATGGTTGTTGTGGATCAAGTCATGCAGCTATGAGCTCATTTGTTGAACCTCCGTCAATTTTACAATATTTACGACCGATGTTTCAATGAACGCGACTAGGTTGATAATTTGATGATGCATCGAGCCAATTCTATTTCAAAATTCTTGAATTAGCGTGGCTATAAAGTATACATCTTTTGAAGATTCTTAGGTCAAATATAACTATTTGAATGCGGGTGGTCCAACAACCCATTAAATGACGTTCACATCCGGAATGCGGCAGTAATAAGATCGAATTTTCTGCATTTTGATTGTTCTTGGGGGAGGAAGACACATATTGGTTTAGTGTGTTATGGTATTATGAAGGTATGTTGATGTCTTCGGAAATATTAACTACACAATAAATAATTCAACTCTGGCGGCTGGCAATAACAAAGATAATCGCAACCGTCAAAAGCCTTATCACTGACACGTGACTGTCCTAATATTCCGCGTTTGCTATGCAGCATTGCTATGCAACTTGATGTACATCATAATGATTAACATAATCAACTTAACCAGTATTCCATTTGATACCCGTTTGAAAGGAGCAACGAAGAAAAGGTTGGTAGAAATCTGTCAGTTGTTAGCTTTTAAACGGTTCTTTAAGTGTTCAGAATTCAGATGGTCACAATAGCTTGACAAATGTTTACCATTGCATGAGGGCTAAATACACCAAAATGGGACCAACACTGTCATTTCTTTAAGTTTTACCTCTCATTAAACGCTTTCTAAACTCCGAGAACGGCTTGGATGTGCTTATTTCGTTTTTAAGAATGTGTCACGTATCGTAACGTAGCTTCGGCACTTTTACTAAGCCATTAATATAAATGCGATGGCGTAAGGATGGTATTTATTAGCTCTCACAACACGACTGACCGTTTACAGAGTTATTGAGATGACATAATCGGTAACAACACAATTGGTACGAGTTTGTATGGCCTGTATATATTTTGTGAGTAATATTGCCAGTAATTTGGGTTGTTCGATTCACTGTGGTAGACAAGTTGCTAATCTCGAATCAATGGTAAGCAGTGTTCCTCAGATTCGTAAATACCAAGCCGATGTTATGCGTTCTGTAGACATCATGGCTGTTATGAGTATAAACGAATTTATATGAGATGCATTGTTCTACAGTGATAATACGTGCAAAATGGCCACCATCATATCTATTACAATCTACAAAAACCTTGAACGAAGAGACAATAGACTGCGGTCATCTTATTGCATGTTCAACAGACGAGAGCCAATGGGGCTCAGAAGAGCATCAATTTGAACTTGATAACATGGTTTTATGACCTAGTCTTGCATATATGCACGAATGTAAAATGAAATATATATATAACTGAATATATATATATATATATATAGAGAGAGAGAGAGAGAGAGATAGAGAGAGAGAGATAGATAGATAGATAGATAGATAGATAGATAGATAGATAGATAGATAGATAGATAGATAGATAGATAGATAGATAGATAGATAGATAGATAGATAGATAGATAGATAGATAGATAGATAGATAGATCGCTCGATAGATAGATAGCTAGATAGATAGATAGATAGAGAGATAGATAGAGAGAGCGAGAGAGCCGCGATCGAGAAGAGAGAGAGAGAGAGAGCTAGAGAGAGAGAGAGAGAGAGAGGAGAGAGAGAGAGAGAGAGAGAGGAGAGAGAGAGAGAGAGAGAGAGAGAGAGAGAGAGAGAGAGAGAGAGAGAGAGAGTACCGTTTACAACCATTTGTAGGTTCTGACCAATCATAGACAAATTTTTGCTATCATTATTCCATAATTATTAAGCCGGCATATCATAAATGACAAAATGAAAACGTTTTATGCCAATAAAAAATACACGGCCCCAAGGAAGATATTGAGATTATCAGGTTATATCAGCGAATAAGAAGATTGATTCAAGTCTGACGTGCAGTATGTCCTGAGACATGCGCGACCACAAGCGTTTACGTTAGGGATTATTTGATGAAGTGGGGAGCTAATTGCTCCGATGCAATGACACAACTGATTATGACAAATATTTTTTTTCTTCATAATAACTCTCATTCGATGCTGCTCCAATCTTAAGGTACCGGGCGAAACAGGACTGCTGTATATCGTCCATCCAACAAGAAATTCCCAAACGATCTTTCTCATCAGAAACACATCTACAACGACTGCCATACTAAGTTTGAACATGATGACAATAAATTATCTGCTTAGTGCAACGACGCATCTAAACCGATAATTAATCGAGCCAATATATTTGAAGATCTAATGCTGTATGCACATACATCGTGCGATATATATAATGCACTGTATGACAAAACACCTACCAATTATTTTAAAGCGCCCCTCACTAGTTTTTGAAACCCTCCAATGCCGATCTAGTTATAAAAATTAGCTGTTCTATTCCACGACTGACCCACGTGTCAATTGCCACCGCCTGCTTCTCCTCGTACATACCCCACACGTTATCGCCACATGTCCGTTCTGCCTAGGCAATGCACAAATCACTATGCACCTCTTATAAACCTGATGTGTGTCCCATTAGAATAGGGATATCGTGCCTGAGTTGTTGAGGGAACTACTTCTCATTCGATTCTACCCTGGCCTCTGAACTCGAAGAATCTATCTCTAGCATTTAGGCGAATCACCATCTGCAGCTCATATTATAGTAAAATGGTTTTTTTAAAAGCCTCCTCCTCGAATTCGTGTCTTGAATTGTCAGCCTCCCTTGTGATATAGGGTGTACTTGCTAGATCCACTGGATAACAACATTTCGACGACAATGCATAGCATGCCAATAGAGAAAAACTATAATTTTGATGCTCGTACGTAAATTCTCATAATCTATTGGCTATTTTAGATCAGATGTCGTCATTAACATCTTTTAAAATCTTTTATGTTCAATAAATAATCCATTATATTAGAAACCAACCACCACAATCCCAAGATAACCATGTAGGATTGCGATACCCTGACGATCAGACCTACACTTTTTACTGTCAAACTAGCTACTTCTTCGCGTTTCCATCTCTTGAAAACAATGTTATTCTAGGTCATGTTCAATGAAAACATTGGTATATTCTCATGATGTTAATCTACTTGTTTTCAAACATCATAGAATGCTGGGGATAGAATTCTAAAATATCGCTTCTGAAACGTGACGTGTTTCCCGACTCATGACATGGGTATAAAGTGAAATTTACCTAAATGTATTTTGGATTCATAACTACAACGAATGTATTTGCCTGCTTTTATTTGAGAAAGGACAATAATGAAAGCGGGAAGAATTAACAATTTCTATTTACGGTGTAGAAAAAACGGTGGTCGGAGTTCTCTAGAAGGGATTGAAAATTATCTAGTGGTCACAACAAAGGCCTGGTCAGCACCTCATATAAATCTAGGCTGTGAGTCATAATCTGTCACACTGGACCGTTCCATCCCTGCTACTAGTGTCCTAACATTAGTGGTTTGATATTCATTCAAGAAGATCATAGCTATAAATCGCATGTTAGTTTATTATACCCTCCCTTGCGGGACATTTCGTCACATAAAGAAATTGCTTTAACAAAAGAATGCTACACACGCTAGTCATGTTTAAAGTATGCTCCAAAAAGAAGTTCCTTAAAAGAAGCTCCTAAAATATGAAGGTGTGGAAAACCATGACATTACTAGAATCACATTAAGAAAATTGTTCGGCAAATTGGTCCTATTTCTGTAAAATTACTCCAACGTTTCAGTGGAAGAAAATCGATCACTGATAGTTGATTTACCAGGGCACCAATAGCACCCGACATTCACCAAATGCATAATCTATAAATTGACTGGCGATAAAAACGGTCACAGTCATCACTCAATAAGATAAAAAAAACTGCTTAATAAAGGTTGTTCACACTGATTGATCACTCGGCATCATCACAGACCTGATTTGTTTATCAATTTCACTATCCGAAAGTTTGTTTTTGAAAGCTGGAGAGTTGTTTAAGTCAAATATCACTTATCATTATCATTCTACCACGTGCAGACTTTCCGGCTGCTGACTCCGTTTTTAGCTTAAGAGTCGATTGGCACATGTTGCTCTTCCATTTGCTCTCTCAGCTTGTCATCATTTAGAGTATTAACCTAGCCTATCAACCTACTTATTTGCATTAATGATGATGCATGGCAAGAAGGTCTACCTTTAAGTAAGCTTTTTGGACACACGGATCAGTTACCAAACACATTGTCTAGCAAGTATTTTAATAAGTACACCATTTTGATTTGGTATCACGGCGACAAGATGAGTAAAATATATAATGATTTGCACCCTTTTTTTCCGGCCGCTTAATCAGCCACTTTGGACTCAAAAATGTATTTAAAATCTTTTTTACCGCCGGTTCATAAAATCTGATACAAAACACATGTATTTTTTTATGCATTTATGCATGTTGATATGTTCATCACATGACTGCAAACGCACTCAGCATAGCTTTTATTGAATGGCTTACAATGCAACGATACCGATCAACAGGACGTACAGCAGTCTTAGTCGAATATCCGTTCAAATTAAATCCATTCAGATGAAGTAAAGTTGTCAACGCTGCGATATGGCTTATTGTCGAAATTCAGCATAAAGTCAAGGTAGGAAAGCGATAAATAGAATTATTGGTGGTTTTATTTTCAAATGGGAAAACGTTAATTTAAGGATTGGCTGATTGTGAGAGGTAACATACCGGCTTAGCCAACCAGACACCTCAGCGTTGTAGCGGTGCCAGCACTTAAGCAATAACTGAAATGCCATAGCACGTTTCTACCTCATGCCATATTCTTTTAACAGTCGCTTAAATAGTTGAATGACAGAGCAGATTATCATGACCACCCATGCTATTCTACATTTACATGTACCTACTCACCTTTATCGTCCTCAATAATATATACTTTGCATGTAGGACAATGCACTTAAATGTCGCCATGGATATGCGACCTCCATTGGACCCTTTATGCTGTACTTTATGGCCCTGCTATGCTCTGGCGAGTGCAGATACCAGACTGATCAATAGAGAAAAGTTTCAATATATTCATATTTATAAGTGTTTTAGAGGTCCGGATATATGCGCCGACTAAGTAAGTTATGGAATTCTAGCTACTGTTATCTGCATGGCTGTGCGCGCAGCTTAGGAATTGTTGCTATAGAAGGTTGGAAAGCGGTTGTTTTTTGCGATTACTTGTATTTGAACAATCCCACCTGCGTCTCGATATCACGCACAATATTGCCATGATCTGATTAAAATTGCAAGTACTAGTTTCAATTCGAATGGGGTTTCTCTGCCGTGAGAAGTAGCTTAGTAGCTTATGATAAGATCTCGATTACAAAACATATTGTTATATTGGGTGAATTTATGTTGCAGCCCAATAATGAAAGTCTTAAATATATAAACTGGACAAATTCCTAAAGTTAATGACCATGTTATAATAGTCGCCCTCAAGATGGATGAACAACGTTCACAGTTTGATTTCTGAATTACACATGGTACTGCGGTAAGAAAACCAAAACGAGTAGCCAGACGACCCTACAACATGATTTCGATTCATCTCACACGATTTAAGCTAGACATGGGGTCAATTTGTCATACCATTAAATCAATGGATTTAAAAATTTGTGGAATTTCCTGATGCTTTGCGGCTTTTCGTAGACGGTTCATGTGAAGAATGGTCCTACAACCTTGAGTTTTAATGCACACGGTACCTTAAATCATCAGCAGGTGAGAAAGCCTTATATCTTTCCATCAGAATATAGCATTCTGTGTGTTGCTATTGAACACGGTGTTATTTTAAATACTTAACAACAATTAACTGCTCCGTGAGATGCGTGTTATAGTACATATCATTGATGGTGATGAGATGATATATGGCAAAATCAAATCTTAGTTTCATAGGTGTTGATTTTACTCGGCCTTGCCACGTGCGTTTCAACTCGCTGACAGCTACTGTGTTGTTTTGAATTTTTGTCAAGACTTAACTGCTCCGTGAGGTGCTTGGTACTCGGCTTTTACACGTGCCATACTCCGACAATGTCTGACTTCAATCAGGCCCGGGCAAAGGTTTGTAAAGGCCCTGGGAAATTCGACAAAATCACAAAATATATTTGTAAGCCGCAAATATACATATAATTGATGTATGATTGTATGCAGGTATGTGTAGTGCACACGGAGCAGAACACGATAACACAAATTGTCCCCATTGATGTTGAAAATGGATTATCTACTCCAACTTTCCCGCATCATTGCAGAAAGTATGTAACACAAAATATGTTTTGCAAACGCTGAGTCATCTCTCCATAGTAGACCACTGCCGAGCACTTAGGCAAAGTTAAATAGGCAAAACCATGAGGACATTTCAAACACAAAGATTAAATGTAATCGTTCTTGTGCAGAACCTCAAAAATAACAGCAAAATTATATAATTGTGGTTTAAAAAAATCCCATGTCAATATTTCGAGCGCCGAGCCGCTCCCGAGCAACGAACTGCTTTCTTTATATAACAAGAAAGAATGAAACTAATGCGTCCTACTGTGCCAACCATTTGTTCATTCACACGCGTATTCTATGGTATTCACTCGGGACATCATGCATTTCTACTGTCTCACCCTTCACTCATTTACACGCGAAATATATCGGGTCATCCTGCTTTGCGAATAGTGTGTCTGATGCTTAAAATAGTACTTTTGTCAATTGATCATTCAGTCTAAGATAATAGTCTAATTTGAAAGTCAAAGCTTAATCTTTTTCTTTGTCACGAATTGGACGAGTGACCCTTATTTTAATCAAAACCAACAAATATGGATAATAATATGTGTTCTAATGCTTATATCATTAAAATGGTTTTTTCTTTCCGCTTAACTCACGAAATCTAACTGCCTGTCACGTAGTCAGTGTTGAAACTACTCTTTATGTCTCTTGTCTTTGTAGATAGGTGTCTTTTTACATAAGGATTATCTTGCTGATGTGACATTATAGCTGCAACAAAACGGCAAGTTGTGTGCCACCATTTATTAATTAGGTAGCGTCTACAATCAGTGTCAACTGCCAAGATACGGATTGTAAAGATCCTGTAATTCCTGTAATGGATACGCATTACATGTGGCTTTATCCAGTGCAAGAAGACGCTAACATGATCCAATCTGACGAACGTGTAACCCTATGCAGTGCCTCGTACTCGACATGTCAATGAACCCGCAAGATATGTAATTTGGCCGGTTTGAAAAATAATCAGAAAACAATTCAATCTCACCTGCGTCAATTGGGTACGGCAAAGAGCAAGTAAGATATTTGGTTAATTAAAGTCCATGCAATTTCTTCTGACGTGACATGCACGCAGCATGAAAACTTTACAGGAAACGTGCTGGCAACTTGTTGGGTCATCTAATAATCGAGCCATTTTTAATCCATTTGACGCTTGTATTATAACATATATCCTTAAGAATAAGCGTTTGCAGTTTTGATATAGAGTATGTATCGTTACGTGAACATCAAGGCGCTTGCTATATCCTTCTTCAGTCTGAACAAAACACACTTCTGTTTTCTGCTAGTATCTTCCCAATCGATCTACTATGTGCTGCCTGCGATTATTGGTCATATAAAAAGCAAATAGAACATATTGTGGTAAGATATATGAATCAGTTGTTAAGCCATCGAATCAATTTTTTTGAGCATGGCGATTGAAACAAAATAACTGTACAATTTCACATCACCGTTTGGCCATAAAATCACATCACCCATGTTAGATGGAAATAGGACTCATTGCAGGACCTGTAGGTGATGATTCATTGCAGGACCTGTAGGTGATGTTGGTTTCTGTTGTTAGTGCAATGATACAATTCAACTTTTATTTGTTTTGCACACATTGCTAGTTGGCATCTGCTACAAGCTTATATGTGATAATATTTTTTCGCAAATTGCTGATTGTGTTTGCCGATGGCAACAAATACGATTGGAGGTAAATTGATCAACGGATATTATTCCTAAAACATCGTTGAAAAAGTGAAACACTACTTCATTGTGCTTATTGTGAGATCGCAGTCCTCGTATTAACGACCATGATTCAAACGTTATGCCGCACTAAAGCTACAAGTTAAGAAAAGTCAGCTTCAAAACATGCTATTAATCAATTGATATGGTGAACCCATATATAAAGTTATTACAAAAACAACATGAATAAGGTGTTTAACGCAGTAATGTCGGAACGTTTGCCTTCCATGACACTGAAACCGTTAAATAACGGTGATGTATGATGCATGCTCTATATTACAAGGCAATGATCCGTCGCTTACATACACTGTTCCAATACGTGATTTAATGCATTTGACGCACAATAACAAGGCTATTAAATGCTGGCATTCATCTTATTAATGCACGATTTGGCGAGCTCAGTAGCAGTTCTGTGCTTTAGTATTAGATCCATAGCAAAGCATGTTCCGAATTCCACATGTTATTCAAGTGCTTAACGATTATCTCGAGTAGCCTGTATGCATATCTCTATATCAAAGAACATGATCCGTCGCTTACATACACTGTTCCAATACGTGCTTTCATACAAGCGTGTTGTTTCATTGTGTGTTCGTCTGAACCTGTGAGTACGTGTATGGTGTTAATTGTTTGACGTGAATGCTGCTATTTCTAGGAAATAGCATACACCCTCTAAAGGAATCTTGTCCGACGCATATATATATAGTCACATTATCAACATAACTAGATAACTATCAACAATCGCTGGGAATATGAAACTAGAATGAACACCTTCACTTTTCGACATCCCTAGGTGTGGTGACTAACTCATTGTTATTCACTCCAGCCGCAGCAGACTTCAGTCACATTGAAAATATTAATTCAGGTAATTATGTATCGATCTAATCTCAATAAAACGACGCATGACATTGCGTAGTTTTGCGTAAAAACCCCAGAACAATTATGGATCCCGGTACATGAGCTGATATAAGTTATAAGCCTTCCTGCTGAACCGGATGTGCATTCGATTGGGTATGTTGCTCAAGCAGTACACGTTCGGATGAGTCTGGGGCTATAAACAAGCTTTGTATTCCAAAAACTAATTGAAATACCGGGACCAATAACTCGAGAAAAGCTATTCATTTTTTAACGAACATTATGATAGTTAAATATTCATTAGAAATCAACATGGATACCACGGTGCTATTTTCCTAATATGAAAGGCAAACGCATAGCATATATAACCAGGCAATGGGCTTGCAAATTCGAGTGAATTGTAAGAAACGCGTAAATATACCCTTTAAAGTGTTTTCCACACTTTTGCACCCTCCTTCGTCGTCCAGCGACCTTATACGCATAGCAAACGGATCGAGTTGTTCAATGGTTGCATCGCATCGATAACGGCGGTAATGATTAATCGGCGCATTTGTCATTGTGCTCTTCTGCATCATTGGAAAATGAGTAAAACACATGAGAACGCATTTTATTGACCCAATTGAATGCGTCGTATGCATGTGTTTCATAGCGAAAGTGGGCGAACATGCTTGCATGTGTGTGTACATATGTGCACATCATCTTGAGTGCAGGGGCGTGTATTGATATATTTGATCCGGAATCCACTAATGACACATTGATTTCGTGCAGATGGAATACGCGGTGACGGGTGGTTCAACAACATTTTTGGACAACTACCACGCTGTCAAATTTTGTCATTAATCTTCGATGCGGACATCCATCCACTTGCCTTTGGTATATTCACGATCTAATGCATTTTATTTATTGTAGAAATATATAAACGAAGGTAGCAAAAAATCTTGTCCTTATTCGAAAAAAGTCATTAGGTTCAGGTCGTTGGCTGGTAAATTGAAACGATAAAATATTCTGCGAGGACATTTCTTGCCATTTACCTTCCAAATCGTCAATTCGTTGCGAAGACACATATAAGACCACCAAATGGCGACGTGGTGAACATAAATGTACAACCTTCTCACAGTTTTAAATCCACAATTTGCATCGCATAGCCACAACAGTTAATAGACAGACACAAATAATAACCTGACTTAATTCTTAATCAGTAGGGTCAAATACGAATTTCGATTTCGTAGGATATCACCATCAATCATGCAAAATTATATTGGATGAATTAAAATTACTTTACCATAACGAAATCACATTATCAAACGCGGTTATAACCTGCCACAGTCATATGTCAATTTCCGCTCGCATATAGGACTGCACCAGTCAATACTAAGGCGATATAAATACGTACACACACACACACACACACACACACACACACACACACACACACACACACACACACACACACACACACACACACACACACACACACACACACACACACACACACACACACACACACACACACACACACACACACACACACACACACACAATATCCAGTATAAATAACTGTGAGAGTCTTGGTGTGAATGATTGATGTTCAGTTAATTTCTCTGTGCAAAAAGTGGCACAGAGGCCAATCATTTGAGCAGGAGCATGTATCTAAAGATATCGATCAAGTGTTAAATACCATTTGATTGATATTCATACCTTGCAATTAGTTCTTGACTCCGCGTCGAAGGGACCAACCGTTAAAACTATCATCGGACCTCATTAAACATTTTGCCGTCACAATAAATCAGTTGTTTATTATCTGTTTGCTTCTCGTAGACTGACGATGCAATTAAAACGTTTGAACTGGGGAAAAAACTCATAGGTAAATTCACACGCCACCAGATTTTTTAACTCAAACATTCCCACATCTGCCCAAAACATGAACACTGCCTTACTTGATCATTTCACAAGCATTAAGCTGGAATTTGTAGCATAATCATAACACTCCCATCAAAATATCCGTTTGAACTAGGCTGGTCTTAATAGCGACGGTCATTATTTGAGGTGATAACACGTAATGTAAAAGTAGTGCGCTGTAGCTGACACAAACGTTAGCGATTTATGGCGAGCGAGGAAGTGGTCCAGTTCAGTTCGCAATGTCATGATTTAATCCAGCAACAGTTATAAGAACTCATTTGTCATTTCCTTGCCGATATATCTTGTAAAGGATATTCGACGCCCACTAATATTGAAATAATATCGACTTAAATGATGATGAAATGCTGACCATCTGTACTGCTTGGTGTTTTCTCTACGTTACGTAATGACAGTACACATGCAACCATGAGAACGCATTAACTCATTAACAACGGATTTCATCAGGTGAACATGATATTGCAACTGAAACATATATTTCATGGATGTTTATCTTCTTGGGGGTACAGCTCCTATTTTTGCACATACCTGTTAATAAGCATCTCGTTGACATTTCATAGCAGAAGTGCTCATTTAATTTGCTTAACTAACATATCTTAGATAAAATAAACTTCCACGTCGACTTCCATTTGAAAATAGGAGCCTTTTATTATGAAAGTCGTTTGATTTTTGTCCTTAGTATCGCTTGTCCTAGCCACTCATCATCTCAACTTTCATGCCATGGTTGCATGTTTTAGATTAACTAGCCTGCGGCGTTATACGAGAAGTAAATCGCTGCCATTTTCCCAAGTTGGAAAAGAGTGACTATCTTCAGTTCATGAATTTGGCGAATCAACCATATCCAAATCACAGTACATACCGGCGAACCGCAATGTTTCTGCAGAACAATCGCTAGCAATAATTGATTCCATGGGGCAGAGCAATCATAAGATATTTTATGAGGAGAACATTGGTTCCATCCTATTACGTCGGCTGCCATAGAGTATGACAACGGATTTCGCTGTTGACGGAATATCTTGTTTACTCTTTTGAACGCAATCTATGTAATACCCATACTCATTTAGTGGCTATTAACGGAGATGAAAGGATTATTTTATGCACGCTGTTAGTATTTATGACGCAGGGACTAAGATGGTATGTCAAGTTGAATTAAATACACATTCTATTCACTCTAGAGTTTCTGAATTACCGTTTCATAAACAGTAATAGCGGAACGGGCTGCACTACTGACCTCAAGAAATGATTCTTATTGAACTAACCTGAAAGTAATGCGCATCACGGATGATCACACAGCCATATACTTTGTTAAGTGTAACGATACTTGAATGATCCATGTCGCTTATGCAGCAATAGGTTGTAATTTTCCTACCAAAACTGCGATCGATATCAACTCTTTGCGCCATACGCGATTAGAGTCTTAAATTAGCATCTGTCCAGCCCTGCTTTTTGGCGACGTATCTCCACCGTTTATCTGTTTTTTAGCTGCGAGATTACATCGTCAAAAACTATTAGATAGTTTGTTTACACTACTGGATATTTGTTTTTTTATTGGTTAAGCATATGTCATAATAGATCAATATATAAAAGTTACTACTAAGAGTTACGGTCTCTACCATATCAGTTAGTTTAACATGATCTATTTTAGTTTCGGTTCGGGTGAACAGTTTGCCTTCGGTGTCATTCAAGGTATGTTATGTGTAGAGTGCTGGAATGTCTTTGGGGTATTTATAATGCTTCAATTTAGCAATAATCACCGCCTCTGTTGGACGAGGCGAAGTGCGACTTTTAGTCAAGAATATCCAGGCCAAATGTTCTGATTTGATAAATACAGTCTAATTCTACACGTGTTCCACTTTCTGTGAAGATTTGAACTTGTAGATGGTCGGTAATGATGGCAAATATGTGTGCCTGGGCAACATTGTTTACCTTCTCCTGGAGCATATCGTTTTGTTAATGCTTTATTTGTCTGACATGTTGTTTTTGTGAGAGTGTGAATGTTAGGCAGTATATGACGTTGCTGGATATATATCATAAGTGTATTATCGTTTTCTCAGTCTAAATTTGGACAGTAGCGACAGTTGTTTGCGCGACATTCTAGGATTGGTTAGGGTTTACAAGGAGTTATACTGGCTTTTGCTGGTGAGTTTGTGATATTAGCGTGTACAATCATATCTCTCAGTTAAAGATTTCTGCAAGATCCGAAGAGCATTATCTCCACTGCAAAGTATCGTGTGGTAAAGGACCTGTTAAATTGTGTCCAGCTGTTTGTCTATTTAAGCAGGGATGCAGCTTAGTGACTACTGCCAGAAGCGGTTGAAAATAATTACATATAAGCTTCAATATAGCGTACATAACTCCTAGCTGTGTTTTGCTGTCGTTAAAAGTCCTCTGCAATAGGCCTCTGACAAGAACGTGGCATATGCGGATTTCCAACTTTATGTCACGGTCTCACACAACCTTAATCATAATTCCTGTAGTATTTTATGTTTTGTTTTGTAGTAATTCCTGCACTTGTTGATTTAACCAACGAGCGATAGGTGCACAAAAAGCTTGTGGAGAAAGAAAATAACCATTACAAAGTGGCTAGTTTCTTTACCATTATATAACTCAATAATTGCACGAGTGCTGACCAGGAGGAGTTGAATGCCATATGAGAGTGTGTGTTAGATGGGTAAATCAGCAATTGAAACTATGAAATACAATAACATGACCTCATCTGTTTTACCAATTGACATGCCAGCTGGTCAATCTAACTTGGCAATCCCAATAAGCTTGTGCAATAACATATATCAAATATACAGAGCGCTAAGTAATGATATTTTTTCCGTATTTGGGCGGTTTAATATGTGTTAATTCGTTTGCTCATATATTCTTAGAAACTCGTTGACGTAGGTCGTCATAAAAAATACAAGCTATATGCATGCACTCAAGTCAAGTCTTTTTATTATTATTTAACCCATATTAGCATAGTTCCTGTCCGCTTCCGAGAGACGCCGCATAATGCATTCGAAATTTAATGAAAACATATGCTCCCACGCACAAAACTACTAAAGACCAAATTGTACCCTTATGATGAATGCAATAAAGCTAGTTGCCGATGTAGATGACACACCCTATGTTATGCATTATTATGATTGGTTTGATGCTTAAAACCAGCGACGAATTCATGTATCGAAAACAGTATGCAACAGGCAGGAAGTGAAATCTTTATCAATGAAATATTAAGATCAGCTAAAGGGTTCTTTGTCATGGTATTCTGACGGCGATGCAGCAATTCAGCCTTGTTGATAGCGATTTTATGTTGTATGTCAAACACTGATTATCTTTTTTCGTCAGTGAAGCTTAAGCCTTATATCGTAGCAATAATTTAGTTCCCAAAACACAGTGACCCGATTAAAAATAAACTCCCCCTAAACGAAATCGTCTGCAACGATACAAATATTTTGCAATGGTGCGTGTAATTACCTTTCATTTCGAACATTGATTTGATTGTTTCCAAAATTGCACAGTAAGCTTTTCTTATTCAGTTACATTGGCGTAGATTAATAAGATATTATCTCATCTGAGCTCCATATGAACTGATATGTTTATTCTGATGTGAAAACCTGATAGAACGCATTCAAAATTTATCCGTCTAATCACGTTAATCAGTAAACTTATGTTTACAACAGCTCGTTCTGTACCGGCAACTCATGCAGCACTACACGAGCGTGATGCCACCTACTTATAATATGTTCCAATTTGCAAAACAAATCCGTCACAACGCCAGCCATTAATGCAACATCCTGAACAACACATGGCACAATAATCAAGTGACACCCTTATACTAATAGCCCAGCGAAGCTGGACGTCTTCATTCAGTTCCCGCTACGGAAATTGACATATCCAATATCTAAGGAATGACCTAAAACAGCAGTTCATCTCCAACAATCTGTAACTAGGATGTTGGTGGCTCTCGTTGTGCTAATCCAACCCCTCAAAATGCCATTACTCACCTCACTGTATCCATGCTCACTTGACAAACACTTGTCCGCCCACTTCGTGCATATTTAGTAGGTTAAATTCTCCACCCAAAAATATTAATTCAATAATGCAATTTTGAAAATTGGTCACGTTGCTGGCCACTTATCTTCGTTTTGCCAAGTATTACATGAACGAGTATCGTGCATGTTAATGTCTACGTGTATCGACCTCTTAAAGGTGCTACTTCATGCGTTTTTCTTCTTTAATGGACGAGAATAACCGATCCCATGTAGCCCCGCTCAGCATCATAATTCAGTTTGATGAACATCTTCAAAGCACATAGGGATATTGTGAACAACACCACATATTATGGAACAAGCATGCAACCTTATTTCAATTCGTGGCATACATTTGTCTTGTTTTTCTTCTTTCATACCACACAGCTCCAAAACATTAGGCGGTGGTAGCTACGATGCAATAAAAAAATTTCTCGAAACTTTTTCGAACATCTCAGAACAATATATTGGTGTCTCGTATGCTGGCCTCAACAGAGTGTTGAGTGCCTATCGCTAGGCCTGATACATTACATTAACCTGAAGGGTCATCAAGAACGACATTTTATCCGTGCTAAACTAACGGCTAAAACACCTTTGTATGCTTTCACAGCTCCAGCGAAGCAATTATATACTGCCTCGTGCATCATACAAAACGCCATGATAGGTCATCTGCTTATCCTTGTTCGGACTCACGGGCATAATACCATGTCCGGAAGGAAACCAGTGTGTTTCGATAAATCACCCATGGTGAATGAGAGCAATCCCTTATTAATGTTACCGGTTTATTATGAATGCAATGCGATACCTATCATGTCAATTAGTCCATCATGGTTTTGTTTTGATTGCCGGGGAAGGTAAGTGCAAGCTAGTTTCTGACCATGCACTCGCTAGCTACTAATAAAGACCAGATTATCGCATTTCTATCTGATTTCCCTAACAGCGACACTACTACAACAAATACGAAAGCAAAACACCGTTCTCTGACTTGAGGTATCCATTCCCAGCATTTCGTTGTCCCAATACTGACATAATTAATATGAGTAAAGGCCACAATAGTCCGACTCCATTACTGCAATCTCACACGCCTTACCTGTCAAAGTTTGTCAGCGCAATGCAGTAACGAGACTTGGACAAATATTGGCTGGTACAAACAATGATCGCATCGCAAGACTTTTAATGGTACTGCTGTGTGAGTGATAATGCTGACACGACCTTACTTGAATCAACACCCCATGCGTGCCGTTCTAAGGCGCCATGAATAAATGAAACGACTATCGTACTGTTAATTGGTTCTTCTCATTAATG
>CM067356.1:56436837-56469337 GCA_034190875.2 Urechis unicinctus | reverse complement strand
AACATTATCATTGCTTCAAGTATGGATGATCATTCAACATCATGGACCTCGTACCGAACACATAGAGGCCGGTTTAGAGAGACTCGCAGCTTTCATAGCAGGACATATAATGCAATTAATTTCCTTTTCATCATAATAAGTCACAATGCTAGCATATATTTTTTCGCAATAATGTGTCGCTTACATTCATACTCGGGGATGGGGAACTGCTGCTGTTTTGGTATAAACCTTACAATTATTCACTTGTTAATAAGTTGCTTGTTATCAAGGTTGCAGTTTTTGCCATGCCAAATTAGCATATTTGTCAATGCAGCGTTGATAAAATCCCTCAATGTTTCCCATGATTTACAACAACTAGCTCAAAGGAAATTCAACACAAATGTGGATGAGGCATGGATTAATACCCGTCAATTTCTATCAAACATAGGCCGTTCATTCGTGTTATTCATTGTTCATGCATACGCTGCATAAAATGACTTACCTAAAACAATTATGATATCAAAATCATATTCCGCAATAATTTCCACTGTAAAGGATTCTTTGTGTGTCATAACAGTAACTGTAATGAGCTGAGGCAATGATCTAGTGACAAAACTCAATATTAAGCAGGCCCTATGTAATTGCCCACACATGTACAAGTCCAGCACAATGAATACAATATCAAATTATTTTATGACATGTGTTTTCTGGTTTGACAATGAAAAATGCATCAGTACTGTGTCTTTATTTTGCAGTGCCTATCTACTTGGTAAATGTGATATATCAACAATACAGCTCCAAATCGTGTTTACAAAAAATCATGATGAGGAGGAGAGCGCCCGGCGGGGCACACAATGGAAAAAGAAGGCGACGGCATAAGTAGGTTTCTTGGTCCCCCGCCCGTATACTCAACATGGAGCCTCGTCTTTGCTTGATTCGACAGCTAGCATCCGAAGCATTCGTCAGAAACATAGTTTACTAGACAAAACAAACTAGCAACAATTTATAGATATCTGGTAGAATTTAGATTAACACATTAACTTTTAGCCATTATGATAGCGATCCAACCGAAAAACAACTTCAATCAACAGCCCAATAAAAAAAGTATATGTAACAAACACAATAAATCGATTGTAGTATGATATTCTTGTCTTGTTATTTTAATACGATGACTAGTTTCGGCGTGTAAAATGCATCCAATTTTAAAAAAATGATTCACGGAATAGCATCCCCGATTTCAGCTTTCATAACCCCGCCGGAACGCTTGCGGCCTTTCATACCATCAGAATAACAAACAGGGACGCGTTCCCCATTAAACATTATAAACCTCATTAGGCGCCATGAAATAGGCATACGACCCATGAGGATAAAATTTCGTTAAGCAAGGGCAGAAAGATCAACCAACTTGGCCTCGTCCTGGCTTGATTCGACAGCTAGAATCCGAGGCATTAGTCTGATGCATAATCTACTAGACAAAACAAACCAGCAACAATGAATCGATTGTAGTATGATATTCTTGACTTGTAATTTGAATGCGGCGGTTAGTTTCGGCGTGTAAAATGTATCAAATTTTTTCAATGAATAGCATCCCCGATTTTCAGCTTGCAAAACCCCGCCGGAATGCTTGCGGCCTTTCATACCATCAGAATAACAAACAGGGACGCGTAGGCCATTAAACATTACAAACATCATAAGGCGCCATGCAATAAGCATGCGACCCACGAGGATAATATTTCGCTAAGCAAGGGAAGTAAGATCAACCAATTTGACCTCCATTAAGTAAACACTCTGCAAAATCAACAAATTGATAACGCTAAAACACATCGCAAGGTCAGTTACTATGAAACGGATATTCAACTAGGTCAGCTTAACATATGAATGACCTTTGACTCTCGGTGATAATTTCTGTCGCTACTTGTCAAATAAAACAATCACTGTAATCCAGACCGTCATGATGCAGCCAATATCACAGTCGGCAGTCGACATGGCCTTCGTCATCTTAAGACCCCATTTTCTTTTTGAAATGCCAGCCTTAACAGACATTAATGCATTCAACTATCTATATACGACATATTGCAAGAAGCATATTTACGTGGGACCTTAGAAATGCTTTCCTCCTGGGGACATAAAACAAGGTGCGTCGATGCTCGGCCTCTTGTATCAAAGTGAGCCCCTGCAAGGCTCTTCTGCTTCGTGCAAGGTCATCACAACCCGTCAACCCATTGGGTCGGGTGTGTTATCCAAACATCTGGCAGGATAAAGCCCGCAATCATCATTTATCTGAGGTCGACTTATCATGATTCTAATTATGCCAATGACCCGCTTGAGTTTAATGTGTGTAGGCTCCCGTAGTTTGCATTAAACCTGCTTCATCTTCATCATATTTTGACGGCCGTGGCAGATTACCCATCTAGATTATCATGCTAAAGATTCAGGCAACGCAACTTGATGCACTACTATATGTATATTTTATGAAGCGGCAATCGGCCTTCAGCTCGCGGATTTCTTATATTGCGCTAGATTTACTTCCGGGTAAGCAGGCAATATGGAGCAACGGAGGCTCGACCTTTGATTGCTGAGAGTAAACATGCATGCCATCGTCTTCTTGGTTTGGTAACTCTTTACTGAGTTAAGTATCCAATCAAACGGTCTGTTGACGCATGATTGCTGCGTAAACAGTGTGCATTTGTATATATATATATATATCTATTTATCTATGCGCATGTTACGTATACATTTACATTACAAAAAACACAAAAATTTTAACTGATTCCTAAGCGGTCATTGCTATACCGATATTTGACATAATCACTTACTGGCTCTTAAATTGGCAAACTTACATTAAATAATCGGGCACTTTCGTGATTCTCGTTACATTACTTGCATCATTTGTTACATTCATTTCGGCATTACGCGATAATGATGCGTTCGTCGTTACTGCCAGAAGAAACACACCCAAACTCAACGAAGCACAAACACACACGTCAGCACGCATTTAACAATAACAGGATGTATACCTGGTACAATTCCTGACATATGTATAGGGATATATATATGCAGTAAATATATATATATACATATATATATATATATATATATATATATATATATATTTTTATATATATATATACTTATATATGTATGTATATATAAATTTATATATATATATACATATATATAAATATATATATACATAAATATATATATATATGCATATTTATAAATATATTTATATATATATATGTGTATATATTTAAATATATATCTTTCTATATTTATCTATATATATCCTTATATATATATATATATATATTTATATATATGTATATATATATACATATATATGTATATATAAGCATGTATATATATAATATACGCATATATATATATATATATAAGTCTATATATATATATGTTTACATATATAGATATCTATATATATACATATATATATACATATAGACACACATATATATATATATAGATATACATATATGCATATATATATATATATATATTTATATTTGCATAAATATGCATATATATACATATATATATATATATTTACATATATATATATATATATTAATATATATATATATATATATATATATATATATATATATATATATCTATCTATATATATATGTTTATATGTATAGATATTTATATATATATAGATATACATATACACACACATATATATATACATATATATATAGATATACATATACACACACGTATATATATATATGTTTTTATATATGCAATATCATATATATATACATATATATATATCGCGCATATATATATATATATATTTAATATATATACATATATATATACATATATATATATTTATATATGTATTTTTTATATATATATATATATTTATATATATATCACATTTATGTATATATAGATGTAAATATATTTATATATATATTTATATACACATATATATGTATATACGTACATATATGTAGGTATATATATACACGTATATATACGCATATATATAAATATATATACATGTGCATGTATATGTATATATTTATATATATATATATATAATATTTTATATATACATATATATTTATATATAACGTGCATATATATATATATATATATATATATATATATTTATATATATAAATATTTATATATATACATATATATTTATATATACATATATGTATATATTTATGCATACATGTATATATATATATTTGCATATATATGTATATATATACACATGTATATATATATATATATCAATATATATATATATATATATATATAAATATATATATATATATATATATATCTATATATATATATATATATATATAGATATTTATATATATATACATATTCGCGCTCCTACGAGTTTTCCTTAACCACCATGTTATTTTGATCGTTTCATGTTTTTACAAAAACCGAATAAGAGACTATTGAGAACCATCTTTAGTGAACAACAATGATGGGAGTAAGCTTTCCCCAACCATTCATGCTCATGCTGGCAGATTTTATCCGCTTAGCTCGGACTAACTTTCGTTTATAGAATATGTAGCATTAGTCCAAAGCTAATCACAGTTTATCGATACCAACAGTTTAAACGGCATTAGGATTGAAGCAACAACTTCAAGAATAATTAGAATAAAAATCACTCGATGCCTACTTCCTCGACTCGTTGCATCAATCGCATAGTATCTATCTTAGCGGAAGGGATTCGCAAAAAAATCCCCGTCTATTTCCATCGACGCATAGTTGTTGTAATATTACTGCAGGTTACAAAACATAACGCCCCTGCTTACCAAGGTTTTTGCGATAACGAATGCGAAACAAAGAAGCATTTCAAATCAGTTGAGCTTTGTAAAGCACAACTGTTAACACATCGTTGAACTGCCTTTAATCGAGTCAACGGGGGTTCGAACGTAGCCTGTACTAGCCGCATGACTGCGCACGTTTTATTTCAGTAGGCCGCAAAAGTGCTAGTTAAAGATAATTCTTTGACATGTGTGCTTTAAACACATTTAATCTAAACCCAATTTAGGTTTAGTGCAAAGTGATGCCCGTGAAGTGGATATCCTTCCCTAGATTATATTCACAGTGGCATCTGGGTACTTGTCATTTATATTACTGCGCCATCAAAGAGAGTAAAATATTCATAGAGCTCAGTCGGAGATTTTCCGTCGTGTTCAGCTGACGTTTAAAAACTTGCCATCATAATATAAATGTACAAAATATTACAATCGGGACATATCTGCCACAATGCTTGCACCTACAGCAATAAGGATTTCATTTTGCTTTTATCAAATTCATCTGTGCTGTGGCTAAGCGACTACCTCAAGCGTAAATCCATATGTATAATGCTATTTTGCTTGCCGTACAACTAGTATCTTCCGTGGTCTGGTAATTCTCGTATTCATTAGGGAAGTTTTCAAGTACTTTGTTTTGGATATCATGCATTTTCGATATTGAGATCGTGCCGTTACATTTGCGCAAAATTGGGCAAATATTTATTGGCCGAGTTACATCGATCCCTTTGCACAACGGTACTTTCGTCATTTCTCAGAGACATCCCGTTAATGTTCCTCAGTACACTATACAGTATAATTTTAACACTATGAATTTCTCACTATTGGCTATACCCGGTTGTTTTCTTAAGCATGAAAAAGTCACCAAAACACATGAGTACACAATAGCTTAGGCCAATATATTAACTAGGTCATTGTGTATATTTCTACCCATGATATATGACATGCGATTAATGCGAGTGAAACAGGTTACGACAGCGCAATAGTTGATATTCAAGGAATGACAGGTTCAATCAGTGAGTTGGGGTTTGACGGGACCAAACTGAAGCTTTGCAAGCACACCCCATATTACTGCAACATGTACTGGCAACTGCGTGGATATTATTTGTCAGATGCAGAAGTAAATATTAATGCTACAGTAGCAGCAGCCAAAAGCGATTAGTTTATGCATGCATATTTCAGGGACCACAGCTTAGTTTGCCACGATGATGGATTATATAAGCCCGCAAGATTAAACAAGTATTGATACTGACACGCTGTTAGTAATTCAACGTCGTTTACTTCTGCGGTTTGCTCCTTGGTGGACATGACTGATGAACAGCTAATGTGTAGCCGTGCGGCAAGCGCTATTGTTGGCACCAGATGTACAGCCAATGCGGTATGGTGCCGCGTGACCCGTGATAGGCACAGGATGTAAAGCCAACGCGTAACCGTGCGAATAGTTTATGTTGTACCCCGCTGTTTCCCTAATGATAATTCAAACAATTCTATTTTCGGTAAGCGTTCGTATAACGTATACATATGGTGCCAAGAAAATCCAATTGAAACCGCCACAATCACACAGTATTTATCAAGAAAATACATGGGCCGTAACATGAATTAGTCAATGCGTCAGCGGAATGACATGTAGGCTGACTGTTTTCTACTTGTAGAAGCGTTGCTTAAAATATTTCTGTTTTTGTGTTTGCCAAAAAAAAAGATATTGACAATTTTTGCGGCGATAACAAAGTTAGTGAAACATATGCCATAAGTCATGAATTCGAACATTGCAGCCACTTGATCATGTGCAGAGCCAAGGCATCTACCAAATGCATGTATTTACTCATATAAATTACCACAGTTATTCCTGTACGGATCCCAATTTTCTCTGCAGCTGTTATGTATATTCACACCAGGTTTTCTACGCTGAGCGTTGTGTACAACCATTTAACGTTCCAAACGGTCGAGCAATACTTGTGAGGGAAGTATATGTTTAATTAAAACCAATTTGTAAGGGACAAATATGTATTCTGGTATACTCTCAGTTGCAGTTATGCCCGGTTTCCATATATATATTTGTCAACATTTGTGAACGATAGTTCCTAGCGCTGATGGTTTTATGCATGTGAAGTTGAGTCTGGAACAATACGCAGAGTGCTTTCTGTAAGTAAAGTCACATCTATTTGGCAACTGTTACTGCAATTTATCCAGAATCCCCAAAACATATAACAGTGGGTAGTGAAAAAAGTTAACATGTTGTTACGATCAACGCACAGGCCGCTGTTGTAGCCTTGTTTGTAATACTTCATCACTTGCAATAGTACAAAGCATTGGCAATTGCGCAGCCATTGTAGATAGTATCACTAATCGAATTGCGAGTGAATGTGTTGGGGTTTTTTTTGGATCCCCTGCAGCAATCAAGTGCTAAATTAAACGTAAATTTGCTCTTTTCTTTAGCCATAGCCATCGGAGCAACCATGTTCTTTTAGTCTAAAATGATGTAGCTTACGGCTCATTTAATGTGAATCTACATAAACCAGAAGCTATAACAGCGAATGTGCTATTCCTTTAGTCCATTATAACACAGCTTAACAGTTCATGCAAATGGATTTATTTGCTGTATTCCCATCTAGATTAGCCTAAGGCTATGGCAGCAATTGTGTTATTGATTTAGTCTATGAGAATACAGCTTCCGGGTAATGTGAGGTGCTTTGTCCAACTAAGAGACTTGTGGCCCTTTTGACACTGCTGATGAAAGCCATTTAGTTCGTTCAACTTGACTCAGAGGCAGTCGCTAATGGAAATAGACTATGTAACATCATTAAGATTTGCTTAATGCTCAAGTGTATTGTTCATGCACGGGTGATATATTGTGTATCATCTACTGTACGAGCAATATTCGTAAAAATATACACACTCCGATAGTATAAATACAACAATAGAATGAACCCATTGCTACTTGACTGCGCCTAGCATATACCACTTCTTATAGCAATTGACAGAATCCAATTTTGCAATCAGAGCGAATCCCACTCAATGTCAGTTGAATGTATAAAGGGGAAGCGCCAAGCTTGATATTGGATTTAATATGCGGCATATCCAGTAAATTTCGCACATAAACACTAGCGTGAGTTGCGTATTAGCGCTATTTGTTCTCTTCGGTCATGCTCTCTCCAGCATGGCGATATCACCGCCTGGCCATTTGCGCCACATTCATTGCCTCAATCGACAACGATTGAATGACACGAGTGGTCTTTTTATGGTAAAATTACGGGGATATGCATGTGCTCGAGAATCCAAATGATTTGATTCAGGGTTTACTTACAACAAGAAAGCAGTTAATTTAATGTTTATCCTCTTGTTCGACGTTCTATTATCTATAAGTGCGATGATGTGGGATTTAATAATGCATTTTTATTGATCCTACACCGGCATGCTGCGCTTAACAATTGCACTAACATAAAAAGGGGCTTTTATTTCAATTGATATTTCTATTCACACATATGGGGTAATTTTCAAATCGTGCGGTACACCGCAAACCCGTTACTGCCGTCGAGTGTCAATAATGATGAGATTAATCTGCACAAGAACATAAGAACAGGTCTTTTCTTATCTGAGCATGTACATAATTTGCTGACGTAGTCATTCAGGATTGAGTTCTATGTTTAGGTGCCAAACACAAGCAACATTCCACCTTCACTTAGCGGTTCTGTTTGCATCTTATGATTGGTATTGCATGACAAGGAGAGGGGATGGGGATATTAAGGCTATGGAATGAACAGCAGTTTTATCCAAATAGGTGTATATACACTCGAACTATTCCCATAATGCAATCTCATTGTTATATTATGCCTACTACCAATGTAGTTGTTTTTCTTGCTTCGGTTTTTGTTCTCAATATTCATTCTATTAATTGGTGTTTGGCAGACTGAATTCGGACCTCCTCTAATCGGTCGTTTTTCAGTTGTAAAAATGTGAAATGGATAATAAAACTCCTGAAAGCATAACCTCAGCAAGAAAGTTTAGAATTAATATGACTTTAATTTATTTGTCAAGATAGCCGAACATAATATCGACCCTCTTATTTGTATTCTCCGATAATGAGTTGAATACTTCCGATGAATGCCAATGGATGAAGCATGCCAACTGGATAGGTCATCTTTACATCATCTGAATAAGTAGTAGCTCACAATTACTCAAATAACAATCATATAATAAAGTCGAAGAAGCCGAACTACCCTCAAATAATGCAAAACGATTATGCAAAAACTGAATTGCAACTACCCGATTCATCATTAGCATAGCCAAATCGTAGTATCGAACCCGGAAATCGGACATCGATGTGTTTTCATAATGGGCATGGCTGTTGCACATACACCCCTCTACACATGTATGCAGTTTGCATACAGCAAAGCATAAAATTTAGAACCCCAGCAATCCCTGTTGGTGGTGCCCGTTGGCATCTCGTAACTTAAGCGACATCTTGGCGTTCAAATTAACATATCATTCTAGTTAAAGTGCTTCTTTTCGAAAATTAAAAGATACCTTGAAATTGCTACCATATATGGTAGTCAATTCACGCAAATGTCCCATCAAAGTTTTCCTAGGGAACTCAGCATTTTTGTTTTATACCGCTTGTATCTGAGGGAGCATTACCATATGTGTCGTATATGCCTACATCTCTTCATATGCTCCTTAGACAGTTACATACTAAGCAAACGAAATAATGCATAAGATAGGTGGATTATTAGGCAAACATTCAATGCAATAAGCCAAGCGCTAGTCATCATTTATCTAAATATGCCCTAGGTACATTATCTTACCAGAGCTTTGGCATTGCAGGCGTTAAACATCTTGTAGGTATCTTTATTTGTGATAATGAGGTGATGTTTGGAACACTCGTTACAACGTATATTGGTGTATTGGTAACTTTTACATACTTGATTAAATACACCGTCAATAAACTGAAATCGCTTATGTGATTGGGCATGACGATACCTCAGGAAAGGGAACATTAACGTATAAACATACATTTTCAGACTACATTGAACTTCTTTGTTGTAGTTAAGCTAATGAGTAATGAATATTTATGCATGGCGTGCATATATCGCTGAAGTGTTAAAAGTAATGTAATTTGTCACATGCATGATCGCATTTAGTTGCAGGGCAGTCCTAGCATATGACTTTTGAACTGAAGCAATTACAAACGGCAGGAACATACGGATATGTCGCTCTACAATATGAAGACATTTGTGCTTATATTTCATCTAATTAGGTTTCTCTCCAGCTGATTGAGACCCATTACGTTCCCGTAATCTGTTTGTGCTTCCCAAATGCAAGTGTACACTGGCCAAAGGAACATGTTGAAATGATTAATCAGAACACAAGTAAGATTAGAATAACGAGACATCAAGCATTACAAAACTTCGGACGCGTTGAGGCGTGCCTATATATGCAGGTTCGATTGCATGTTTATGTTATTATATTAACCTGATCCCCCTTTTGCATGCTTGGGCGCAAGTGCACACTTGACTCATATGTCATAATCACAACTTCCTGACCTTACGTATATCTGCATAGGTATGATGCGTTCCAGTGTTCGGCCAGTTTAGTTAATGGGTGTTGAATAGGGATTTTACCGCAATTCATGGCTATTTAATCATTGGTTTAAACTGTATTACTCATATGCATTGGTGTTCCGTTAGTTTGATAACTCTCTTTGATCATCGATCCACTTACTAACATTAGGTAGCTATTGTTTCCTGCTATCTGTGGAAGGATCATAATCAAGTTCGAACCCATGACTACGTCCATATTGGTTTTATGGTGAATATTTACGGTTACTTAGATGATTTGACATCAGTTGCCTTTTGACTCGCACAGCTTATGAACAAAATATGCCATGCATCTTGTCCTATTGTGACCCCTTTTCCAACAATCACTTCTTGTTTAAGCTAACTAGGCTCTAGATTGCAAAATCGCCTACCATCAGCTCTCCATATCTTCACTAAGCAAGCACAAAGAATAATCGATATTAATCTTAAATTTGAGTGGATGTCATGATGCCAATAATAAGTCAAACACGGTGTCATTTCCTAACCAAATGTTTATCTAGAACCATGGACACAGGCTTCCTCCTTAAATATTACAACATATACGTCAAATAACAAAACACAGGGACACTTAGGGACATTTTGTATTCTATGAGACTGTCATTTAACTTAAAACTTTTTTAATGACCTAACCCTGATAGACAGCATTCTGAATGTTCCGGAAAGCACTATCACTTTTCCTCCTCTCTGCCACGAAAATCTGAATGTTGTGATGACGTTAAGTTACTGCTATTTATATTTATTGTCTACGTGTAAAGTACGTATGCGTGAATAATTTAGAGCACTTACTGGATCTCAGACCGCTGCTTTCTGGCTGTTGTATGCTGGGCTACATGGACCCTCTGAAACATATATGAGCCGTATAATTGCATGATGATTAGTCTGGTAGCTTTCCCATTGTCTAGTTGCTGTATTAGTCTGTATATAATGATGCTATATCCATGGACCGGACGTCTGGACAATAACAATGGATGAGAGCGATGGGGAATGCTTTGATGATGGAAAACAAGAATATAAAGGGTGACAAATGGTTGCTGTGGATCAAGTCATGCAGCTATGAGCTCATTTGTTGAACCTCCGTCAATTTTGCAATATTTACGACCGATGTTTCATTGAACGCGACTAGGTTGATAATTTGATGATGCATCGAGCCAATTCTTTTTAAAATTCTTGAATTAGCGGGGCTATATAGTATACATCTTTTAAAGATTCTTAGGTCAAATATAATCATTTGAATGCGGGTGGTCCTGAACTCTACTACTGTACAGAAGACAATATTATAAGCGTATGGGTTTCCAACAACCCATTCAATGACGTTCATATCCGGAATGCCTGCAGTAATAAGATCGGATTTGCTGCATTTCGATTGTTCTTGGGTGAGGAAGAACAAATGATTAGGTTCCGATATAAGTCGAATAGATTATCAGTGAGAACTGACACATATTGGTTAAGAGTGTTATGGTATTATGTAGGTACGTTGATGTCTTCGAAAATATTAACTACACAATAAATAATTCAACTCTGGCGGCTGGCAATAACAAAGATAATCGCAACCATCAACCGTCTTATCACTGACACGTAACTGTCATAATATTCCGCGTTTGCTATGCAGCATTGCTATGTAACTTGATGTACATCATGATCATTAATATAATCAGCTTTACCTGTATTCTATTTGATACACGTTTGAAGTGAGCAACAGTTAAAAGGTTAGTCGAAATTGCTCAGTTGTTAGCTTTTAAACGGTACTTTAAGTGTTAAGAATTCAAATGATCACAATAGCTTGACAAATGTTTACAATTGCATGAGGGCTGAATACAACGAAACGGGGCCAACACTATGTGCTCCTTCTTTAAGTTTTACCTCTCATTAAGCGCTTTCTAAACTCCCAGAGCGGCTTTGGTGTGCTTATTTCGTTTTTAAGAATGTGTCACGTATCGTAACGTAACTTCGGCACTTTTACTAAGCCATTAACACAAATGCTATGGCGTAAAGATGGTATATATTACCTCTTACATTATGACTGGCTATTAACCGAGTAATTAAGATGACATTATCGGAAACAACACATTTGGTACGAGTTTGTATGGCCTGTATATATTTGTGAGTAGTTTGGCAAGTAATCCGGGTTATCAGTAATTGTTGATTTCGATTCACTGTCATGGACAAGTTTCAATTCTCAAATCAATGGCAAGCAGTGTTCCTCAGATTCGTATTGACCAAGCCGATGTTTAATCGTGGTATTGACATATGACACTAGTGGTTAATTATGTTCATGTAAATGATGACGGCCTAAAATGTAAGGAGATCTAATTTGCATTATGCAAACAATAAGGCTGTTATGAATATAAACGTATGATATGTGATGCATTGTTCGACTATAGGGATAATACGTGAAAAACGTCACCAAACATCACTTTCATTATCTAACACACTCTACACCTTGAACGATGCATTAAGGGCACAATAGGCTGGGGTCATCTTATTGCATGATGAATAGACGAGAGCCAAAGGGGGTCAGTAGAACAGTAGTTTGAACATGATTACTGGGTTTCATAACGGAGTTTTGCATATATGTACGAATATAAAACTAAATATATATGCAGCTGAATATATATTTTATAAATATATATATATATATATATATATATATATATATATATATATATATATATATATATATATATATATATATATATATATATATATATATATATATATATATATATATATATATATATATATATATATATATATATATACATATTGCACCGATTACAACCATTCGTAGACTCCAACCATTCGAAGACAAATTTTAAAAGCACATTTTTGCTATCATTATTTAACAATTATTAATTCTGCATATCGGCAATGATATAATTAAAAAGTTTAATGCATCTAAACCGATAATACATCGAGCCATTATATTTGAAGATATGATGCTGTATGCACATACATCGTGTGATATATATAATGTACATTATGACGAAACACCTACCAATCATTACTATGCGCATCTCTCCAGTTTTTGCAACCGATCCTATTCATAAACCTTAGCTGTTCTATTCCACGACTGACCCACGTGTCAAGTGCCACCCCCTGCTTCTCCTCGTACATACCCCACACGTTTATCGCTCTGTGTCCCATTAGAATAGGGATATCGTGCCTGAGTCGCTGAGGGAACTAATTTTCATTCAGTTCTACCTTGGCCTCTGAAATCGACGAATCTGTCTGTAGCATTGAGGTGAATCTCCGTCCACAACTCATGCCATAGTAAAATTGGTTCCTTTAAAAGCCTCCCTCAAGCGTTCGTGTCCTACATCATCAGCCTGCATTGTGATATATGGTGTACTTGCTAGACCCACATCACAAATATAATGTCGATGACAAGGCATAAAATGCGAATAGAGAAAAACCATAATTTGGGTTTATATAATATTATGTAATACTTGAATACTACCGCAATAGCTGTTTTTCACGTAAATGTTCGTGTTTTACTGGCTATTTTAGAACCGAAGTCGTCATCAAAATTCTTTTCGTTTCGATGATTAATCGACAACATTAGCAAACCAACCACGATTGTTTTCATCCCAAGATCACCGAGTAGTACATCGACGACCAGACGAACAAGTTACTGCCAAACCAGCAACTACTTCGTGTTTCTATCTTTTGTACAACAATGTTATAGTAGGTCAATGTTTTCATTGGTATATTCTCATTATGCTTATCTACCTGTTTGCAGCCTCAATACAATGCTTGGGTTAGATTTTTAAGAATATCGCATCTGGAACGTGATGTGTTTCCCGACTAATGACATGGGCATACAGTGAAATGAACCGAAATGTATTTTGGATTCAAAACTACAACAGCATGCATTTGTCCGCTTTTAATTGAGAAGGGACAATGATTAATAATAAAGAACAGTTGAGTGAGAATCTTCGTTACCATGAAATACTGTTAATGATAAAACAGCTAATAGCTGCAGCTGTAATAACGTGGTCAATCCAAAACAAATACGGGTACAAAAAATATCGACTTATTTTGATTTTTCATTTCACTTCATAGGCTGCTCTTCAGGGGTTGCCTTACGTTCTAGGATGTGTTCGACGAGGATGTAACGAGTCTGGCTAAAAAGCATCGCCGTTGTGCAGAACCTCAACAATAACAACGAAATTATATAATTGCTGACATGCTTAAGAACATCAAAGCATGTGAGACCAAATCATAGACGGTCGGTTTCCGATGTCAATATTTCGAGCGCCGATCCACTCCTGAGCACCAAGCCGCTTACTACATATAAGAAGAAGGAATGAAACCAATGCATCCAACTTTGCCATCCTTTCGTTCATTCACACGCGAAATATATGGGTTTCACTCCTGGCATCATGCATTTCTGCTGTATCACTCTTCACTTATTTACACGCGGAAAACATCGGGTCATCATGCATTGCAAATGGTGTTTCTGATGCTCTCTAGGGTATTGTCAATGAACCATTCAGTCTTAGATAATCTTCTTAATAGAAAAGTCCATGCTTTATCTTTTTCGTTGTCACGAATTTAGACAAGTGACTCTTTTCTTAATCACAAACAAATATTTATGGGTAAATATGTGTTCTAATGCTTCTATCATTAACACTCGTTTTTTCTCCATCTAACTCACAAAATCCAACTGCCTATCACCTAGTCTGACATGTCAATTGTGAAAACTACTCATAATGCCTCGTGTCTTTGTACAAAAGGATTAACAAAACGGCAAGTTGTGTGCCAATATCAATAAGGTAGCGTCTATAGTCTGTTTCAACTGCCATGATACGCATTATTAATGAATGCGCATTATATGTGGCTTAATATAGTGCCAAAAAGCGCCAACGCGGTCCAATCTGACACACGTGAAACCCTTAGCAGTGCCTCGTACAAGTCAATATTCCCGCAGTATATGTAACTTTGGTCGGTCTCTACAGTAATTAGAAAAGAAATTCAATATCATCTGCGTCAATGGGGTCCGGCAAATAGCATGTAAGTTATTAGGTTAATTCTAGTCGATGCAATTTCTTTTGACGTGACATGCACGCAGCATTAACACTTTACGCAAGACGTGCTAGCAACTTGTCTGATTATCTAGTCTAACCATTAATCAGCAGCCTTTATCCCCGCATTTTTCATCTTTGACGTGATTCAAGGGTCAATTTGACGCTGGTATTATTAACATATAGATCATTAAGAATATTGGCTTTCATGAGGCTTTGAAATAGAGCAGGAGTATGTTCACATGTCCCACCGAATCACGATCAAGAACGGATGTTGTGGGCTAGTATCTTCCCAATCGATCACACTCCATGTGCTACCTGCATTTTATCGGTCATAAATATGCCAAAAATATATGAATAAACAATTAGTTAGAAATTGTGGCAAGTAATATGAATGCAGTAACACGACTGCTAACAAGCGTTGCAGCCAATCAAAGTTCATGAATACGCCCTTTGAAAAAAAATAACTATAAAATTTACTACGAATCAATTTAAAATAGCCAGCAAGTTTTATTGAACCTTGTTAAGCCATTGGGTTTCTTTTGGCCAAAAAACAAATTATGGCGTATATGACCCATGCTAGATGATAATAGGAGTGAATTGCATGACCTGCAGATGATGTTGGTTTCTGTTTTTCTTAGTGCAATGATAAAATTCAACTTTTATTTGTTTTGCACACATTGTTAGATGTTAATGGCATCTGCTACAAGCTTATATGTGATAATAATTTTGCAAATTGCTGATTGTGTTTGCCGATTGCAACAAATATTATTGGAGGTAAATAGATCAACGGATATCATTCCGAAAACATCGTTTAAAAAGTGAAACACTACTTCATTGTGCTTATTGTGAGATCGCAGTCCTCGTATTAACGACCATGATTTAAACGTTATGCCACACTAAATCTACAAGTTAAGAAAAGCCAGCTTCAAATAATGCTAATAATCAATTGATATGATGAACCCATATATAAAGTTATTACAATGACAACATGAATTAGGTGTTTAACGTAGTAATGTCGAAACGTTTGCCTTCCTTGGGACTGGAACCCCGCTTTAAATAACGATGATGTATGATGCATGCTCTATATTACAAGGCAATGATCCGTCGCTTACATACACTGTTCCAATACGTGCTTTAAAGCATTTGGCGCACAATAACAAGGCTATTAAATGCTTGCATTCAATAAGTGACCGTCATCATTTTATTAATGTGCCTTAATAATAGATCCACAGCAAAGCGTGTTCCGAATTCAACATTTCTATTCAAGTGCTTAACCATTATCCCGGTACATGAGCTGATATAAGTTATAGGCCTTCCTGCTGAACCGGATGTGCATTCGATTGGGTATGTTGCTCTAGCAGTACACGTTCGGATGAGTCTAGGGCTATAAACAAGCTTTGTATTCCAAAAACTAATTGAAATACCGGGTCCAATAACTCGAGAAAAGCTATTCATTTTTGAACGTACATTGTGAAATATTCATTAGAAATCAACATGGATACCACGGTGCTATTTTCCTAATATGAAAGGCAAACGCGTAGCATAAATAATTAGGCAATGGGCTTGCACATTCGAATGAATTGTATGAAGCGTGAACACGAGAGGAATTATTTCGTCCTGATTGCTGGGCATGTCAAACCTAATCACGTGCATTTTGATCGATGCAGGTGTCTGAGCTTGCGTATGAGTTTACCACAGTGCTAGAAAGTGGTGCGTGCTAGAGAAGTTACATACAAGTTTGATGCAACAACAGGTTACCATAAATAGTCTCTATATGGCGTACATAGAAATGTTCCAATGTTATCACCGCAACATTAGGTTTTCAACATGAAGCTCTATTGATTAGGGTACCTTGCATCTGCGCGCAGCAGTCTCTCGGCAATCTCCTTGAGGGTTCGCTGAAATATTTCATAGCTAAAAACAGCCACCCACCGCGTGCGCCCGCCATTCACTCTTCAAAAATGGTTAACTCGGATTTGACTGACATTAATCAGCCATTGAGCACCGAGTTTGTTTGAAATAATGATCAGATTATGCGTAATATAATGTCACTGCCGTCATATTTGTGTCTACGTGCTACTGTGTTTTATAATGGCATAAGTTTATATGCAAGCCTATCGTAAAAGAAACGTAAGTGCAAGTTATAGCAACGCACTGCAAACGAGTTCGCATTTTAGAGCCCTCCCCAAAAATGGACGATAATATCTTGGATTATGACTAGCTTTATGACCCTGAAGCACTCGATGGCGTTAAACTTACCATGCCTGTCTGCGGGGTTACCTTTGTCTAGACACAATAACATTATGCATCGATATTATCGCCATGGTAATGATTTCACATGCAATTCTACAGACTTGCACGGGAGCAGTAAATATACCCTTTTTTTGTTTTCCGCACACTTTTTCATCCCTCCTTCGTCGTCAAGCGACCTTATACGCATAGCAAACGGATCGAGTTGTTTAATGGTTGCGTCGCATCGATAACGGCGACAAAGATTAATCGGCGCATTTGTCATTGTGCTCTTCTGCATCATTGGAAATTGAGTAAAACACAAGAGCACACATTCTATTGGCTCAATGGAATGTGTCGTATGCATGTGTCTCATAGCAAAGAAGGCGAACGTGCTTGCATGTGTGTGTACATGTGTGCACATCATTTTGAGTGCAGGGGTGTGTATTGATAGATTTTTTCCGGAATCCACTAATGACACATTGATTTCGTGCAGATGGAATACGCGGTGACGGGTGGTTGAACAGCATTTTTTGTACAACTACCACCTTGTCAAATTTCGTCATCAATCTTTGATGCGGACATCCATACAATTGCCTTTGGTATATTCACGATCTAATGCATTTCATTTATTGAAGAAATATATGAACGAAGGTAGCAAAAAAGGTTCAGATCGTTGGCTGGTAAAATGATACGATAAAATATTCTGCGATGGCATTTATTGCCATTTACCTTCCAAATCGTCAATTCATTGCGAAGACATATATAAGACCACCAAATGGCAAAGTGATGAACAGAAATGTACAATTTCAAAACGAAACGCAACGAAACGGACTGCACCAGTCAATACTAAGGCGGTACAGATACGTACACACACACACACACACACACACACACACACACACACACACACACACACACACACACACACACACACACACACACACACACAAATGGAGTGTACTTATGTGAGATGGATCTAATAGATCGAGGTAAGTAGCTAAGACAGCAGCTGGTAGATGATCTGACAACTTTTGGATTGCAATTACTATAAATAACTGTGAGAGTCATGGTGTGAATGATTGATGTTCAGTTAATATCTCTGTGCAAAAAGTGGCACAGAGGCCAATCATTTGAGCAGGAGCATGTATCTGAAGATCTGTATCATGAAGATGATAATCATGCTGAAACTATCGCCTTCATACCGGGTAAACAATGAAGAAAAATAAGGTTTAAAATTTCTACTCAATGCATTTTCGTCGCAACAAATATCTCGGTCAAGTGTTAAATACCATTTGATTGATATTCATCCCTCGCACTGAGTTGTTGACTTCGAGTCGAAGGGACCAACCGTCAAAACTATCATCGGACCTAATTAAACATTTTGCCGTCACAATAAATCAGTTGTTTATTTTCTGTTTGTTTCTCGTAAACAGACGATGCAGTTAAAACGGACCGGTATGTTACTGAAACAACCGTTGCTTCGCAAGCATTTACCTTTGTACTACGCCGTGTTTTCATGATACATTGTGCGTCTCGTCCATAGAGGTGAGAATGCAATAAATTAACACTCTGAGTCATTAAGGGACGTCATCCATCAAATCGATATAATATAACAACAGTTCGTTTATTAGTCCGTGTAGCGTCCTTTGTTCTACCGTCAATTCATCATGTGTTACAGGATAAGCCACGTTTCCTGGAAGTCGGTAGCAAATGTGGCATGAGAGTCAGGTTGTTGAGGGAACAATACAATATGGATTGGGAACATTATACAGCTGCAACAAAGAATGATAATGTTCAGACAACGATGGGAGGGGCGCATTTAGTAATCAGAATGTGCAATGCTTAGCATTTTTCGATCAATGCCAAAAACGTTAATGAAGCTAACGTCTAGCCATAATCCACGATCAGCAACTATTTATATGTTCAGCTCAAGATCAGCACCTATTGAACGACTGATCACATATGGTGTTTGTCGCAAATGGCTTATGACCTGGTTCCATCATACTTCGGCGGTGTGTGTACGGCGTATGGTAATTCAAGTCGTCATGCAATCTCGTGATCTCCAATAACAGGCGTTCCAGCCAAGCGCAATTAGGAACTAAAAATCATGACAACTCGACGACGAGGAATATCAAACATTCGATCTCAGCAGTAACATTGCCAATGCATTATCATGCCACGTTTCTATACCAGCGGCTATTATATTTAAAAACAATCATTTATACCACGCTGATGAATATGTTAAAGTGATCTTTAATCACAACAGCACAGTGTGATTGAGCTGATGATTTTAGCTGACTATCGGAATATGCACACTTAAGTGTCAGTTGTTACATGTCTCTATTAGGTATTATACATCGGACGGTTCACGGCGACGATTAGGTCAAATACAGCTTGTGGAGTATTGCGTATGTCTCTTGAACCATAAACAATTATCGAGGACTTTGATTGCGATTTTTAAACGTAATGCTGATAAACTTCTGGTCTTTAACGTAATCTTTACTAGTGCAAATCATGGACATATTGGGATTTAAGCTGAAGTTTAGACGCGGGATATGTTAAATGACATAAATGCTCATATCAGCACCTTCATCGCAAATTATTTTGGTACCCGCACGAATTAATTATGAAGTGTCCAGCCCCAATCAACCAGAGAATTCATGAAATTACAATTATTAAAACAGTCCTTAAATAAAGCCGCCGTGTAGGCGTCAACTTCTTTAGTACGGCATATCATACAATGAGTTTAAACTTCTGGCATCAAACAGCCTCATTATATCTATATGCATGCAAACAAAGTTACTCAACACAATTATGTAAATACTAGAGCTTTTCTATGTGATAATGTTTCTAGACGACCATTACGTATATGGCATGCAAATAGCATCATGCAATACAGCGTTACATGACACTTATACAATCGACGAGTCGGGAGCCCGTGCGAAATGAAATGCATTGGCATAAGCGAAGTTTTAATATGTTCCAAATTAATATGCATCCTAAAGTTTCTATCAATGCTTTCCTCGAAAATATGCTAACGTGGCTCATATATTGCAAGTTCAGTGAAGTAACTATGATTGAGGTTTTTCTTTTGCGTATAAAAGACAGAAGCTGGAATATATACAATTGACTGTGATGACATTGTTCCTGATAGCCAGAAATGACATAATCAAGTTTCTGTAGCTTTCAAGCATAATAACAATGATGACTGCATGTTTTTGTGCTCGTGTGAGGAGGGCGAGGCTCGGTGTGTATGTTGTAATATTGGGGTTATGACAGTTGTAAAAACATTACATTGTATTCATTAAATCAAAACATAGTGCGTAAATTATAGTAAGACTTGCATACACTATTTTATTAAATGCGCGGCATGGGTCAAGCCTTCCAACACATTACAATGTGCGAGACAAAACGACGAATGGTGACTCACTTGATCAAAATTATTTAAACATACCTGACCTTGTACATATATATCATAGTGTTTCTCACTGCGCAGCTTTTTTACTACTTCTTACAGTTACACTTGTATTAGTTTAAATTTAACGAGGGACATAAACTGAGGGGTTCTCAGGTAATCATGTTGCGGAGTGAAACTGCTCCAACCATATCCTAGATACACCTACAGGACAAGCTGGCATGTTAAGTTAAAAGTATTCATCATTGTGAACACGGTAGCTTCCAGCGGAAGCGGCATGTTCTCTCAGCATGATAGTTTTATTCAATATACCATATATAATTTCAAAATACTTCGGAACAACAAATTACATATTATGTTGTGATATACGGCAATGATATTATGAGTGGAAAGGGAATTCTGGGCCCTGTATTGATCTATTTACTTACAGAACATTGCTTTAATAATGTAACATATCGAATGTTTTTTCCGGTTTAAAACAAAAACATTCAAGCGGGTATATTTTCAAAGAGGAATGTCGTCATTGACTGTGCTGTTACGTTATTGTCATACACGATACCTTAAATGCCTACATTCGAATTGGTTTCATTTATTATGTGTGAGACCACTATGATATGATATTGGGTTTGTGGGCGTCAATGTAAATACATACTCTTAATCGAGCGAACGCGGTTTCTAAAATGACATTCTTTGTTACTGCCTGAGTGACTGAGAAATACGTATAACTGACATTTGGTAGTGACAGTAGGGGTCATAGAAAGATCACATCACCAAGTTAGCAACATGTAGGTATAATCTTTCAAGATAACAGGCACTACGATTAATATTTGGTCAACGAGTTTAAAGCTACGCTAAAAGGGCTCACTTCGAGTGGCTCAGCGGTGATCGCTTCACTAATCATAATACACCACAATCGTTAGGTAGAGCAACCGTGAGATAAATAATAGCACATGCAAATACTGGACTGACGTCACTGCGATTGATGAGAGCGGGATAATGTTATGTAACAGTTTCTATCCGCTGCCAAAACACGTCGTACGATAAGCTTAAAAATAGCAAAAATAACAAGTACAATATGAAATAAATATCAGCTTAATATATTGAATGGTCTAAGGTTTTCGAAAGCTTGTCTATGGCAAGGGAACTGGCCTCGGCTGGACATTAACATGTGTTGGCTTATCAGGGCTTGTGACGGTTTGGTCTCAAGCAAAGAGTTTATAGCTGAGCTAATCTGTATAATGATTATAAAATTACATGAATTACTCCCCCTTCATCAGGCAAAATATACCATGAAATCAACAAAGCACAAGGGAATGTTGATCCAATGTCTCGCCGGGTCTGCGTCTGTTTAAGATATAGAGTCATCTGATATGTCGAGGCGACCACGGCTCCGAAGTTTGAAGATACGCTATGATAAAGCAAAACGCGGCGGCTCATGGGTAACCTTACATATGATCTCGGGCGGACGCTTGAGCACTCATAGCGTACCTATAGAATCCTTGAAATATATTTCACACGCTTATAAAATAAGGCTTTCAACCCCAAAACCGACAACCAGTTACAACACCATATCACCTTGTTTATATCGATATTAGTTTTTGCGATCATTACGCTATAATTAAGCCGTTGAACAACTGGTACAGGGACACATTGTCATTGTCTGCAGTAGAAAGTCGCCGAAGGAGCGACGGAAACACAATTTCACAATTATCATCTGATCTTGCGGAGAGTGCATCTAAGATAATTGCACTTATCAACAAGCACCGACGACGACGTGGTACCATACTGTGGCAGTGCAACACTTAAAAAATATGTTCGCATTCCTATAATGCTAATTCAGGCGAGAAAGCCAATGATAATGAATGGTCAGCAAGGGGACGGCTATGTTCTCTACTTCATAACGTTGTCAAGGGTCAGTCTGAATGAAACCTAAATAGACTTTTGAGACCTAACATTACCCTCATTAGTAGCAGAATACATCACGAAAAGGCCGATTATAGACGATGTTAAGAATGGAACGATTTCATTATCAAGGCAATATATGCTCATCCAAACGTATTTAAGGGTGATTATCTTAATTACGTCCAGGGCTTTACCAGACATGACACTAATAATCGCTTTGATTCTCATAGTAATTACATATGTGATTAGTCAGACTTAAATGAAAAAAAGAACCCTTGCCGAGTTATTACAGATAGCCTTCTTCTTCTCTGCAAGACAGCTAATGCGTAAAACAAAAAGTACCCATCGACCACATGCTCGAATATTAGAAATGACATTGACATACTTGATGCACAAATTGTTGTCGATTTTTTATTTATCGAAATATGTAATATAATGAATAAGAAATAATCATGCTCTGGGTAAAATATAAAAAATTTGTTATTGTTTAGTAAAGTAAATAAACAAATAATGCGTCAAGCAGCGAATATATTCAATTGACCATTGACTCAACTTGCATAGTATTTCTGACAAGGATAATCAACTCTCTCTCTCTGGTGTTACACAGATGTTAATCGGTGTATGAACGTGAAAGGGACGGTTGTTTATCGCTAAGGTAGAACATATTACACATATATTCGTATTGCAATTAATTGGAAGTACGAATAAAGCAGAGCTATTGATCTGGCCGCTTGTTTGTGCGTTATACAAGGTCAATAACTCATCAGCCAGAAGTTAACCATGATGCAGTTTATCCTACGTAGAGAAAACATAGTAAACAAAAGTCTAGTGTGTTAAGTCTTGGGATTAGACTACATCGCAGTAAATAGCGGCGGTAACTGACATGAATGGTGACATCAGCGTGGTGAATAGTACTATTATTATCAAAAATTCATAATAATTTCATATTACGAGGAAGTTAAGTATCAAATGTTAACAACCAGTTGAGGCAATCTTATGGGAAATTTTCTAGGGTTATATCAAATGCGCAAAATCAAGGCCTTTCATTGCAAAAGCCCGTACTCTGGGATTGAGCAAAAGCAATGAGATGGTAAGCTTCGTTCGATTGAGAAAATAAATGTGGTTCGGCTCCAACATCGTCGTCGCATCGCATTTCAGGCAGTCTGAACTCAGACACGCACTGCAAATTTACAGAGCAGAACAATCTAGTTCCCTTTATAAACGCTGCTTAATATGATTTCAGGGGGTATAATCCCTAAACGCTTCCCCATGCCTGTTTTTCGGAAAAATATATGTCATATTCATGATTTTATGTGAAAAGCCATTTATCGATGGAGGTGCAGGTGCCAACTTGTTGTGATTGTTATTCTTCCTTTCGATGCCTGCCGCACCTTTGCCGTTGGGTCACAATTATAGGGTTCTTTGCGCGACCAGATAATAAGCTTGAAGCCTTTCGATGGTAAAGCATTATTTGATTCTTTCAATGGGCGAATAACATAGGGCTACTTTCAAAAACAATTCGGATTCTGCATAGTACTTCGTTTTCATCGCCGGATCGGGTGGTGAACAGCTCCCTTAACGAGATGACCGGCGCCCCGTCCGCAGTTTTCTTCTAATTGCTCGGGTGGCATTATATTGGTCGGCTTATCATTTAAGCGAGCAAATGTATTGCTTTAATTTCAAGGTATTCCATTTGAGAATATCATCCGTGCTTGATGGTTTCCCTGAAATGATTCAAGGCAACAATATATTACTTCTTTGAAAAGCCTACCTTAGTTAAATCTACCCGAGAGCGTTAGTAAAATTAATTTGCGCTATGGTTTGTATCCGTGTTATTGCCATGGCGGTGATGTAAGATACTTATTTCAAAGCTAGATAAAAGAAATTAAGTAATATCCAGATTTAAACGCAGAACAAAATCACACACGTGGGCCAGGAATAACAAATAACTGTGTCCCAAGATGGATTACTTGGAAATACAATAATGACTCACCCTTGGTATGGTACGGCCAATAATAGTAAATAGGTCAAGTTACCTATATTTGGGCAGAGAGGAAGATGACCTTTTGCAAATATAGCTCAATATGCGCATACTTATTCATCAGATAGTTCTAGGCCAAATTACTACTGGAATCGGGATGGATTGCCAAGGATAATTAACCATTTTAAATAGTGGTATTTTGTAAATGACGGCGTGTGTTTTCATCCATTTGACTGGCAGTCCGGCAAATCTAACTCGCCAACGGAAACTGTTTCAAAAGTCATCCGATGGTTGATAGCAACTGTCAAACTTATGCTAGACATGCAGACCATCGCAATAACCCGGGGGCTCGAAATCGGTCTCAAGCGTACAGAGAGCCAATAAACGCAATTCGTACATAACCGGGCAATTGAAAGTGGGATATACTGTTTGGTTCTGATTTCTGTCAGCATACTCGAAATATTTGGGAGAATTCGTTGATGATGGCAATGGTCGCCATTCAAAGACACAAATTCTCGATAAATTTATCTATTGTAATTGCCAAGGGTCATGAATATGCCTAATCTAATCACATTATAGACCGATACATCCAATCATCAGCCCACTTGCTGGATTAACGATATAAATGAGCAATTATGTTGCGATGATATTGTTGGTAACTATTCTGCATTGTGAGTCAATAAAGGTGTACGGCTTGAATGTGATAACAATTATTAGGCTGAGTAAAGCTTATCATGATCAAATCCAAACTATAGGCTACAAAGCACTCTGGCTTTGTTTTAATATATCAACCTCTGATCCTCCGTTCATTAGATGATTGTGGTATGGTGCCAATGACTTTGACATCATAACTCACACAGCAAACAGCTAAAAACATGTATTTTGCAGGGGTGTGCTGTTCATCTTGAGATCATAAACCATCTGTGTCCCAACACTATTTGCCTTAGGGAGGTCAGCGATGTTGTTCAGCTCTAGCAAATCAATTACATACTGCCTCATGTATCATGCAGAACGCCAGGACAGGTTGTCTGCCTATCCTTGTTCGAACTTTGTGACACGATATTGCACACAGCTTTGAAAACAATGCTCGGAGGGAAGCCAGTGTGTTTCGATTATTCGCCCAGGATGAATGAGGGCAAGCACACATTTATGTTACGAGTGTATTATCAAAGACGTACGGTCTCTACCATATCAGTTAGTTCAACATGATCTGTTATTTTAGTTTAGGTTGCTTCCATACTTGATGGAAAGGTAGGTTTCAGCTTTTATTCATCATAATCTCAGTAGCTTCTAATTAACACTAGATGATCAATTGTGATTGTGATTCCCCTATCATTGTTACTTTTACACAGTAGTCATATTTGATTTATATAATATGCTACTAATAAATCGCATTTTCCATATATGGTAAATAAATAGAAACCGCCACTGATTTTTACTCACAACTATGTTGACTCACCAGTTGTGCGTGCATGGCTTTAAGTCAAGAATATCCAGACCAAATGTTCTAACTTGATAAATACAGTATAATTCTACACGTGTTCCAGTTTCTGTGAATTGACCTTGAAGGTAGTGTGTAACGAAGGCAAATATATGTGCCTTGGCAACAATGTTTACCTCCCCATTGATCATGTCCAGTTGTCGATGCTTTATTTGTCTGACATTTTGTTTTTGTAAGAGCGTGAATGTCAGGCAGTATAGTTTACCTGATAAAGTTCACAATAAAAGCTACCATAACTTATTTCGTGGAATTTTCAACCTGACTGAGATAGTAAACATTGATATGCATCTAGGTTGGAATGTGTGTATTAGCATTGCCAATTGCGTCGAAAACTGATAGTGATATATTTTTTAGGTAAGGGATCAACAAAGTATTCCACTCACAATATATGGCATATTTATGGTAGTGCCAGATGCAAAGCAGCCACTGTTAAAAACCTTCACAAGATAAAGCACACTGGCTAGGAACTCGATTACGTGGTAGGTAACTTCAAAATACAAGAGCAACTCAGCCGACTGCTTCAGGCTCACCATCAAGGGATTTCTTTGCCAAGGATTTTATGGGTCAAGTTGATTATATTTGGTCATACAGGGGAATGATATTTTGCTTATATAGCTCAATATTAGCACGATTGATCAGGAGGAGTTGAATGCTAAATGCGAGTGAATGTTTGGAAGGTAATTTACCTATTCAAACTATGAAATACAATAACATGACCACATCTGTTTTAACCGATTGCCTTGGCAGCCGCCAGTCTAACTTTAGCCCAACTAATGACTATTCAAATAGAGCTTATGCAATAATTAATATCAAATATACAGAGCGCCAATTATAAGGGTTTTTTTCATATCTGGGCGGTTGAATATGTGAATAATCGTTTGGTCATATATTTTAAAGAACGGTGACGTGGGTCGTCATAAAAAATACAAGCAATATGCATGCGCTCAAGTCAATAATCTTCTTCAATTGCAAAGGGTGAAGAATATTGTTTCCGTCACGACGCCAGCCATTAATGCAACATCCTGAACAACACATGGCACAATAATCAAGTGACACCCTCATAATAATAGTCCAGCTAAGCTGAACGTCTTCAATCAGTTCCCGCTAAGGAAATTGACAGATCCACAATCTAAAGAATGACCGAAAACAGCAGTTCATCTCCAACAATCTGTAATTTGGATGTTTGTGGCTCTCGTTGTGCATGTGCTAATCCAATCCTCTCAAAAGTGCCATTACTCACCTCACTGTATCCATGCTCACTTGACAAACACCTATCCGCCAACGTCTTGCATATTTAGTAAGTTAACTTCTCCACACAAAAATATTAATTCAATAATGCAATTTTGAAAATTGGTCACGTTGCTGGCCACTAATCTTCGTTTTGCCTAGAATTACATGAACGAGTATCGTGCATGTTAATGTCTACGTGTATCGACTTCTTAGGGGTGCTACGTCATGCGCTTTTTCTTCCTTAATGGGCAAAAATAACCGATCCAATGTAGCCCCACTCAGCATCGTTTTCAACATGCGCGAGCATAGTTCAGTTTGATGAACATATTCAAAGCACATATATGGAACAAACATTTCAATTCGTGGCTATCATTTGTATTGTTCTTCTTGTTACATTGTTTCCTATCACACAGCTCCAATACATTAGGCAGTGCAAACTACGATGCATTAAACTTTCACGAAACTTTTTCATACAACTCATAACAATATGTTGGTATCTCGTATGTTGGGTCCGTCAGCGTGTTGAGTGCCTTTCGCTAAGTGTGATACATTACATTAACCTGTAGGGCCATCAAGAACGACATTGGATCCATGCTAAACTAACGGCTTAAACATCTTGGTATGCTTGCTAGTGGGCGCTGTTTATTTTGAGTTAAACATCGGTGTGCCAATGATAATCACTTCAGGGAGGTCAGCGACATTTCTCAGTTTTAGCGAAGCAATTATATACTGCCTCGTGCATCATACTTAATACCATGATAGGTCATCTGCTTATCCTGGTTTGGACTCTTACGCATAATATCATGTACGGAAGGACACCGGTGTCTTTCGATAAATCACCCATGGTGAATGAGAGCAATCCCATATTAATGTTACCGGTTTATTATCAACGCAATGCGATCCTTATCTTGTCAATTAGTCTATCATGGTTTTGTTTTGATTGCCGGAAGGGTAAGCGCAAGCTTCTTTCCGACCATGTACTCGCTAGCTACTGATAAAGACCGGATTATCGTATTTCTATTTAATTACCCTAACTGCGACACTGCTACAACAAATACGAAGGCAGAACATCATTCTCTGATGTGCGGAATCTATTTCCAGCATCTCGTTGTCCCAATAGGGACATAATTATAGATGCAAGAACCGCAATAGCACGCGTGAGCTGAGTCCGACTCTATAACCGCAATCTCACTTGCCTTACCTGTGAAAGGTTGTCAGCGTAGTGCAGTAACGAGGTAATGCTCCTGTGCACTTAATACATGGATCATATATGTCTAGAACGAGATAATAACATCAAGGCTGGCTATATATTGTTCATGGTTTTAATTGTTTCGGGTGCTTCAATTCATATTTAGTTGAACTGTTGCGTAATTATATAACTGCCACAGAATCACCAACTTTCGTTTTTCTACCGTTACCAAAGTCAATCATCCCCCCTAACATAATTATCACACTGGAGAGTCAAATGTCCTCATCAGCCTCTTTCGTATGCATAGGTTTTATCTTGTACAGCTCCAATCATGCATATGGTGCTTGATTAATAATTGTTCCTGGAATTATCCTGTTAATTCCTGGTGTAAATGTTATTGTATACTATCCTATTAATCGGTCCACTACGCTATTCGTTCAATTTTACAACCTGAATTAACTGTAAGCCATGGACATATATTGGCTTGTACAAGTAGCCAAGGGCATATGAGGAGTAAGTCATGTATATAGCAGCCATGATTGCAGCAATTTCCATTACTAGGGTACATTACGCTAGCAGTCACGGATATATAGCATTGAACCAGCATTCATATGTATAGAGAAACTCGGATAGCGTAACAAACTTGATGGTGCCTTTTGTTCCAAACAGCATCTGCATATCTTTCTGACGGTTTGGAGTTTATGGCGTAAAACAATACAAAAACGTAGCCCATAATGCTTACATGGACTGCTCGGCAGCTTCAACTTTAACTGCAGAAAAAATTCTAATGAATAAAGCAAAACAAGTATCTTTTGAAGCTTTAAAATCCCTAAACAATGTTCGCAAGCCTTTTAATGGTACTGCTGTGTGCGTGATAATGCTGACACAGACCTTACTTGGATAGACACCCCATGCGTGCCGTTCTAAGGCGCCATGAATAATATATATATATATATATATATATATATATATATATATATATATATATATATATATATATATATATATATATATATATATATATATATATATATATATATATATATATATATGCTATTTTGATGACGATCATGGCAAGTTAGATGGTTAACGCGTCTGTGAGTCTAATAGATAATACAAGAGTAGTCTCGATTTCACCGGGAATATACATGAAAAAGGCTGGGCTACTTATGGCTAAATACCTTGTTCTCTCCTATTGCTCCACGCCAAAAGAGCTACTAAATGTTAGTTGACGTGGTGAATACAGACCTAGTGTGGCTGGTAATGAGATAAAACCAGCAATACGTTCTCTTTTGAATGTTATTCTGGTCAAATGTGTAAATATAGGCCAGCAGTTACTAATAATTCTTGGTCGATTTCTCGTGGTAATGATATACATACTAACAATAATCAATTACTGAATAGCATTGATGGTGATGTCATTGCTAGATATCGGTCAGCAGCGTTAATTGGTGCAGCAATTCTCAAAATTGATATTTTTTTGGTGATGCTTATAATCATTTTGACAATACCTGAATTGTCTTGAGAATTCAATCTTCTTGTGGAATGAGGCACCATAATTTGGGTAAACTAATGAGTAATGTCGTAGCATTTTATCATATGCAACCCCAACTTGGCGTGCATGAACCCATTTAATATACCTTGCATTAACCTCCTGGTAGCACTATTAGGGACATCTAAAGACAAAGCCGGAACCTGTTTTTATCAGATTAGCTCATATGCGAATAATTTATCATACAAAAGCTAAGTGCTTGGTGGTACCACCCAAAGAAGCTACATTATGTATTGCTCTGTTATCTAACATGCACCGTGCCATCTCTGCGCAGAGAGCAAATACAAATACTGAGGTAGCACCATTCATGCCTGTCATTTCGAATAGTGCTTTCGTGGTCAGCTGCTATTAATTCCATAAGGTGTTGAATTCCTCACCGGCTTAAGGCAACCATGGCTAGGAAATAAGTCCGTCACATGTTTTGATATCCGTACATTATTTGATTGGTCTATTCTATTACAAGAGTAATTGTTAAAATGTGGCGGTTGAATATACATAATGATGATCATTACTTCAGAGCAACCAGCATTTAACAAGAGGGGGCGAATTGTGCAAACTGGTAACGGAATAACATTGATTGGCGTCGCATCCTTACATTTACTGGCTACCATAACCTTATATATGACTTATCCCAGCCAATATGCATTAATCGTTACGTTAGATAATCTTATATTAACTGGTAACAGCGCCATAAATCGCCACGGAAAAAGCCAAGGTGAGATCAACACACGACACTCATTTGTTATGTCATTCTTGGTAGCTGGTCCATCGACATGGCAAAACACAGTATTAATTTCTAGCTTTACTTGCCGGTCGTACCGCCAATAAGGCACCCTGTGGCGCACCTGCCGAGTTCTGATTTTACAGCCATGGGAGATAGTGGACCTATATTTAAAACGCATTATATCGACTGCAGTGTATGTCGCAATAATCGATTCATCACGGTCACTTTCAAAATCATAATGGTTCTATACTACACTAACCGCTCATGATTGTACGCCTGCTATGAAACACTGTACATCTTGATGTGATAAACTATCGTTGTCCAAACACTAATCAACTTAGGGAGGTCAGTGTCCTAGCAAAGCACGGCCCGGTGTCTCGCCTTAAGTGGCACCTCTTTGTCACCAAATCATCACATAGAAAAACCCTCAAGCAATATCTTCGTGATCACTCCCATCTATTATGCTCCATAATCAACCCCCGGTTTACTAAATATTCGTACTGATGATGATGCCTACGTTTTCCAGTTCACTTATCGTTATCTACAGATGTCATTTGTCTTCCATCGCCTCTGTGGACAATGATACGGGAACATGGGACGGGCATAACAAAATCCTCCGACTACGTGGTTTACTTTGGTTCACATGGGTGTGGGGGACTGCTGCTGGGTTGGTATAAACCTTGCAATTATTCACTTGTTAATGCAGCGTTAATAAAATCCCTTAATGTTCCCTTTGATGTGCAACTCAAGTCAAACATGCATGGCAATTTCTATCTTACATGAGCCGTTCAATCGTGTTATTCATTGTTCATTCGACATCAATCTACTGCTGAGTACATTGGGTAAATTGTCTTTAGTTACTGCAGTGGTGATGGCGAACGGTTTAATTAAGATTTGTCGTGACTTGCTGACAGTGAAATATATTAAATGCATGATTCTTTGCGAAAGTTGTTTATAACCAATTGAAACGATGCCAAGGGATAAGCTGCTATAGACGCCAACATTCAATAATAGCTGATGATTGGTGTCGATATTGTTGCGTACTTTCACAACCGATATAGCCCAATTCGAATTAGGCTGTGGTGATTCCGACTACATAAAACCACAATTACGGGTTTCAACTAAAACCTGCAATCATCATGCTTACGCTGCTTTTATTGTCTTACCTAAAACAAATATGATATCAAAATCATGTTCCGCAATCATTTCCTCTGTAAAGGATTATAATTGTGTCATAACATTAACTGTAATGAGCCGAGGCAATGATTTGGTGACAAAGCTCGATATTAAGCAATTCTTCCCCCTATGCAATAGCTCCAACACATGAGCAACTCCTGCGCAATGGATACAAGTC
>CM067356.1:56387889-56423849 GCA_034190875.2 Urechis unicinctus | reverse complement strand
GGCGATAACGTGTGGGGTATGTATGAGGGGAAGCAGGCGGTGGCAATTGACACGTCAGTCGTGGAATAGAACAGCTAAGGTTTATAATTAGATCGGCATTTGAGGGTGACAAAAACTAGTGAGAGGCGCTTTATGATAATTGGTAGGTGTTTTGTCGTAATGTGCATTATATATATATCACACGATGTACGTGCATACAGCGTAAGATCTTCAAATATATTGGCTCGATTTATTATCGGTTTAGATGCGTCGTTGCACTAAGTTAGCAGAAGCATGGATTGTCAGAGAATTCGTTGTGTCATTGCATCGGAGCAATTAGCTCCCCACTTTATCAAATAATCCCTAACGTAAACGCTTGTGGTCGCGCATGTCTCAGGACACACTGCACGTCAGACATGAATCAATCTCCTTTGGTCCACAAAAGGATATTCAACTATGTCCATATAAAGTCAATGCACCTTTTCTTTCAAAATATTTGCAAGATATGATGGTTTGACCATTTTTATATGATATTCTAGTCTTGATAGCGAGCAAAGATAATCTTTTCCAGTGATTTCGTTGTATTTCGAATACTATAGCAATATCAAATTACCATTCGTTGATATAACTTGATAATCTCAATATCTACCTAAGGATAAATAGAATTGTTTTGGCACTAAACGTTTTCATTACATCATTTATGATATGCCGACTTAATAATTAATAAATAATGATAGCAAATATGTCTACAATTGGTTGGAGTCTACGAATGTTTGTAAACGGTACTATACATATATATATATATATATATATATATATATATATATATATATATAGATATATATATATATATATATATATATATATATATATATATATATATATATATATATATCTCTCTATATATATATATATATATATATATATATATATATATATATCAATACACATGTCAATACAACGATAAAACATCGGATTGGTATTTTCGAATCTGAGGAACACTGCTTACCATTGATTTGAGATTTGAAACTTGTCCACCACAGTGAATCGAATTCAACAATTACTGACAACCGAAATTACTGGCCAAATTACTCACAAAATATATACAGGCCATGGCCATGGAAACTCATACCAATTGTGTTGTTACCGATTATGTCATCTCAATTACTCTGTTAATAGCCAGTCGTGCTGTAAGAGCTAATATATACCATCCTTACTCTATCGCATTTGTATTAATGGCTTAGTAAACGAGTTAGAGCTACGTTATGGTACGTGACACGTTCTAAAAAACGAAATAAGCACACCCAAGCCGTTCTCGGAGTTTAAAAGGCGTTTGATAAGAGGTAAAACTTAACGAAGGGGCACTAGTGTTAGCCCTATTGCGGTGTATTCAGCCCTCATGCAATGGTAAACATTTGTCAAGCTATTGTGACCATCTGTATACTGAACACTAAAAGCACCGTTTAAAAGCTAACAACTGACCGTTTTCTACTTACCTTTTCCTCGTTGCACATTTCAAACGGATATCAAATGGAATACTGGTAAAGCTGATTATATTAATTATTATGATGTACATCAAGTTGCATAGCAATGCTGCATAGCAAACGCGGAATATTCGAACAGTCACGTGACAGTGACAAGACTTTTGACGGTTGCGATTATCTTTGTTTTTTCCACTCGCCAGAGTTTAATTATTTATTTTGTAGTCGAAATGGATCCTCAATAATTGAGTTACAATTTCCGCAGACATCAACGTACCCACATAATGGCATCGCTCTCTTAACCGACATGTGTCAGTTCCCAATGATAATCTTTTCGACTTGTATCCGAATCTAATCATGTGTTCTTCCTCCCCCAAAGAACAAGTAGAAATGCAGCAAATCCGATCTTATCAATGCAGGCCTTCCGAATATGGTTGTTGGAAAGCCATACGCTTATAATATTGTGATACAGCGGTCGTAGATAGTGTGAAATTGGCGGAGGTTCAACATATGAGCTCGCAGCTGCATTACCTGATCAGTAATAACCTTTTGTCACACTTTATGTTCGTATTTCTCACTATCAATGCATTCGACGTCGCTCTCACCCATTGCTTTTGTCCAGACGTCCGGCCAATGCAGATCGCATCATTATATACGGACTAATAAAGCAACTAGATAATGGGAAAGTAACCAGCCTAAATTACATGCAATTATACGGCTTATATATATTTCAGAGGGTCCATTTAGCCCGGGATAAAACTTAGCCTAAACACAAAAGAGCGGTTGTGATCCATTAAGTGCTCTAAATTATTCACACACATTTACTGTACCTGTAAACAACTAATATAAATAGCAGTAACTTAACGTCATCGAAATATTCAGATTTTTGTGGCAGTGAGGAGCAATAATGATAGTGCCTTCCAGAACATTCAGAATGTTATCCATCATTTCATTGGATAGTTCATTGACAAAAGTTTTAAGTTTAAATGACGTTATCATAGAATATATGATGTTCCTATGTGCCCCTGTGTTTTGCTATTTGACGTATGTTGTAATATTAAGGAAGTAGCTTGTGTCCATGGTTCTCGATAAACATTTGGTTAGGAAAGTACACCGTGTTTGACTTATTAATAGCAGCAGTTCATCAACTCATATTGTTTACTAAGATCGATTGTTCTTTGTGCTTTAATTATGATCCTTCAACAGATAGCAGGAAACAATATCTACCTGATGTTTGTAAGTTGATCGATGATCAAGGAGTGTTATTAAACTAACGGAGCATCAATGCAAATAATAGTAATGTAGCTTAAACAGTGATTAAATGACCAATAATTACGGTAAATTCCCTCTTCAACACCCATTAACAAAACTGGCCGAACACTGGAACGCATCATACCTATGCAGTTATACGTATGATCAGGAAGTTGTGATTATGACATATGAGTCAAGGTGCACTTGCGGCCAAGCCTGCAAGAGGTGCATCGGGTTAATATAATAACATAAACATGCAATCGAAACTACATATATGGGCACGAACTTACGCGTCCGAAGATTTCTAATGCTTGATGTCTCGTTATTCCAATCTTACTTGTATTCTGATTAATCATTTCAACATGTTCCTGTGGCAAGCGTACACTTGCATTTACGAAGCACAACACAACAGATGACAGGAACGTAATGGGTCTCCATCAGCTGGAGAAAAACCCAATTAGATCAAAGATGAGTACAATTGTGTTCGTATTTTTAGGCGACATATCCGTTCGCTTAATGCCGTTTGTCGTTGTGTCAGTTCAAAACTCTATGCTGCATAGAAATACATGCATTCACATATGCTACAAATTACATTACTTTTAACCCATAAGCAATATATGCAAGCCATGCATAAATATGCATTACCCATAAGGCTAACTACAACAAAGTAGTTCAATGTAGTCTTAAAATGTATGTTTATACGTTAATGTACCCTTTCCTGAGGTATCGTCATGCCCATTCTCATATGCGATTTCAGTTGATTGACGGTGCATTTTATCAAGTATGCAAAAGTTACCAAAACACCTATATAAGTTGTAACCTTGTTCCACCGAGAGTTCCAATTAGGGAGCCAAACCTCATCACCTCATTAACAAACATAAAGATACCTCCTGGATGTTTAACGCTTGCACTGCCAAAGCTCTAGCAAATTAATAAACCCAGGGCATTTAGGTCTGATGTAGACACATGATCACTAGCGCTTGTATTATTCCATTGAATGTTAGCATAAAAGTCCACCTATTTCATACATTATTTTGTTTTGTTAGTATGTGACTCTGTAAGGAACATATGAAGATGTAAAGCATATACGACACTTATGGTATTATTCCCTCCGAAACTAGGAGTGTAAAACAATATAAATCAATGCTGAGTTCCCTAGGACAACTTTAATGGGACATTTGTGTGAATCGATTAACGGATATGGTATCAATTTCAATATATCCGTTACTTTTCGAAAATAAGCACTTTGTCCACTTTACTCGAATGATCTGTTAATTTGAACGCCAAAATGTGGAAAAAGCCAACGGGCACCAGCAGCAGGGCGTGCTGGGGCTGTACATTAAATGCTTTGGGTTATACAGACTGCATATTGGCATAGTTTGTGAGGTGGTTATGTCGATGAGGCGCTAACTTGATCGAGTCTGCCGCGCTCTACCACTAAGCCGTCTTAACCTCTCATATGTGTCACTCCATGTCGCCGACAGAGTGGTTCTGCTCAGAAGAAGTTGCACACAATGTACCCATGCGTCAGGAGAATGAGTATGCAGCCGTTCTAGCTAACAACGAGAAATATATCATTGTTGCATGGAAGAGTGAACCAAGCATCGCAAATGCGCAGTACCATCCCATTGCTTCATGGCCCTCGGAGAGAGTACGACCAACTGTGGGTTTCTGTGGGTTTCTGGCTGGGAAGGATAGGGTAAGCAAAGCTCGTTAAAGGGGATTGAAGGTAATACGATCATAACCGCGCTTTTTTTGGACAAATAATGAATATTGATAAAAATTGGCCCGCGGGGGTTTTCAACTGATCCTAGATAATTGAATTTACTAGCTATGACACGATCACGGTTTTTTGTGACGCTGTCACTCACAAGCGTCTAAATTTAATGAGTGGACCAAGCATGAGAGACACAAGGTTTTCCCATCCGACAATTTTCAAATGCTCGCTCAATGCAAAGACACAACTACCCCGATGAGTTCAGATGGTATCAGATTTGTGATGTGTTCAGACGGTATCAGATTTGTGAATAAATGGCACCTATGTCAGTACATTACTTTCAGGAAGTGTATCACTCAAACATAGCATCAGGGTGTCTATAATTCACAGCCAGCTTAATAAAGTATACTTCCTAATGGTTGACAATGGTTTAAATAAAAATAAGTTGACTGAAAAGCTGCGTTTTTTGGTGATGTATATTCTTGCAATAGGGGGATGGGGTGGGGGGGGGGGGGTTGCACACCAGTTACCTAGTTTTCACAATATGATATGAAGCCGTGATACAATATTGTATTGCAACCACATCACGCATGAACATTGATATGTCTTTACTTAGTGGGAAAATGCTAGAATGTAATTTAAATCAAACAATAAGCATCGCACAACAATTTGTTTACTATTAATTTAATTTAAGCAGTAAGTTAAAAAAATTGACAGACGCATAATCTTGAAAAAGAATAAAGCTGTTACAAACAATGAATTTCATACCTGTGGTTGTTACGTTTTACACAAGATAGGGAGCACTCTCGTGAGGCCAAATTTCTGAAAGTGCTGTTGTTCATACAAAGTGGAAATGATTCGGTAACTAAGTCTGGCTGGCTGCACATGAGCTCGACACATGCAGCACTGCTTATTATTGAACAATGAATTCCATAACAAATGACAAATTAAGTGTTACATGCAGTCAAAAACTGCAGCCATTGTATTTGATAATAAAGGTTGATAATGCATATTGTAACAATGACATTTACCTCAACCGAGTGCGCACTATGGTTATTCTTCTGGTAATGACAGCATAATGGACGCGTTGTGAATAGCAAATTACATAGCTATTTCATTTTATTTGGGCCTTGCCTATTACTTTCCATATTTAGTCCTACCATTTGCACATTGAAGCAGCGTTTCTTACATTTGTGGTTTCGGATAATTTCAATAGCGAGAAAGATATAGGACATGAATAATCGTAAGCAAGTAATTATTTTGAAATAATCCAGCAAGAATATTGAAAACCGAAGCAAGAATTTGGTACATGAACATAGAAGTCGATCCTGAATGACATCAGCGAATATATGTACATTCTCAGATAAGAAAGAATCTGTTGCGCTGCTAATATGCGCTGATGGTAGTGTAGATATATTGCATCATCATTGACACTCAACGACAATAACGGGTCTTCGGTGCAGCGCACGATTTGTTGATAATCCCAAAGTGTGCATCGAAATATCAATTAAAATCGAAGCCCCCTTATTGTTTGTTCAATTATTAAGCGCAACATGCCGATGTAGCACGATAGAGGATCGATAATAATATAATATTCGGACCAACATTATCGCACTTATAGATGACATTATGTCCAAACGAGATGATAAACATTAAATTAATTTGATTTCTGTGGGGAAGTAGACCCTGATTCAAATGAAATGATTTCTCGAGCGCTTGCATATCGCTGGTATTTTTCAATAAAAAAGACCACTCTTATCATTCAATCGTTGTCAACTCTGGCAGTGAATATGGGCGCAAGTGTAATATCTGCAGCCAGATCATAATGACGAACTATAGAGGTCAGGTTCTGATACCGCCATGCTGGAACGAGCATGACCCAAGAGAACAAAAAGCGCTAATACGTAACAACTTACACTGTAGTGGTTGTCTGAGAAATGTCCTGGATATGCCACATATGACATCCAATATCTTGCTGGGCGCTTCCTCTTATATATTCAACTGACAGCGAGTTGGAATCATTTTGATCGCGAAATTGGATTCTGTCAATTGCTGTGAGAAGTGATAGATGCTATGCGTAGTTCACGCCCATTGGTAGCAATAGATCCATTCTATTGTTGTATTTATGATGGAAATGTTTGCCTACACTCCATACCATGAATTGATAATTTCGCTCAACATATAGTGATATTGGAATAGCCGTTGCTTTATAACGATACTGTCCCCGTCCGCATTCAACGACTTCGGCATGAAAGCGTGCCTCAATATTAACACAATAGCCATAAATGCTTCTTATTTCCGCTAATCAAATGCAATTACTCCAATATGGAACCGTGCACTAGGTTAAGTTAGACTATTTTCCAGACGATGAACGAGATCGCGCTTCTAATAAATTTTGAAGTTAAAAACCTTTTTTACAACTGTGAATAATGTGCAAAAGCACGGTATGACAGCATTGCTTTTGGTATGCAACCAACGAACCAAATAACTGTTTGCGTAGCGATCAAACTTGCTTTAAATTATGTGCACGCTCTTTAGTCTAAAAAGTCAATCTCCTGTGTACAAGATATAATATACGGAATGACAGCACGAATATCTCCTGTGTAAAAATATAGCACTTAATATATATTTATATCATATATATATATATATATATATATATATATATATATATATATATATATAAATATATATATATATATATATATATATATATATATATATATATATATATATATATATATATATATATATATATATATATATATATATATATATATATATATATATACACACACACGTTATACGTTAGGAATGGTTCAGTTTGGGATCGGTTTTGCATTTTTAATATTTATAAACGAGAATGGTCATACCTTTTATTTGATCTTACATGCACTCAAAATACTTCCATTTAATTTCCTGCTAAATGAACGGCTTTAAATAATACATGATTCAGTATTTCAAATTTGGCTTGATCAAAACATTAATGGCCAGATATACTTTTCATATAATACAGATTTCGAATCAGTCAATTGAGGGAACGCTCCATGGACGTGTCAGAGGCTTACTAAGGCTAGTGCTATATCAGCAATGATGAACGCTTCTCAATGTTGTATTTCAACGATTATACGTAAGTAAATGAAGTGTTTTCGGTGATTATCAGTTACTCCCAAAACGTATGTTCCGATAATGAGCTCTTTGGTTATCATTCTGTTCCTTCCTTAAATCATCAACTTATCAAACCTCTCGGGTTCAGGGTTAAAAAGCATTCAGAATAGCTGTGGATGTTATAAACATTTCAACAAACCAACCGGTTTTTGATGTAGTTGACGTCTTTCGTGGTGCGAGTTGCATTTCAAAAATCAAGTCATTCGAATACATGTCACCCATTACCCGGTAAATTTGGTCCGTCGACACACGGGGGTAGACTTCAGCATTTATGAAGCATATATTGATTTCTTTTTCGGTGTGCTACTATATGCAAGCGCTATATCTATAATTGATTACACCAACAATTTTAAACATAGTGGGAAGCGAAAAATTATAGACTTGATCGCTTGCGAGCGTATTGTAGTTAATTTGTGTGATACATATTTATGCTGGTCAAGTAGCAAGATCGATGCTTGTTTATCTGATACAACAAACAATATAACCGGAACATGGTTAGCGAGCATGTATGAACACGATCAGCTGTATGTAGTATAATAGTTCTGAAACTCATGTGCATCTTTGTCATTTGTCCGCCTTTCCATAATATCAGTTTTCGTCAGTGTGACTGATACCGTGGAACGTTACAATAATTACTAGCATCAGCATTACAAATACCCTTGCCATTATATATTGTTCATCATGATGGTCTTTCGGTTTGTGGGATAGGCTGGTGCAAAATATAAAGTTGGTTAATGTACGTCGAACCAAATTAATCATTGTTTTCAGCTTGACTTGACACGTGTCGAACTTGATTTGATCGGAACATTATCGTGACTGTATGCCGGCTTAGTGCTCGGAGTTAAATTTGCTTCGTTTGTTTTTACAGGTAATTATCATCAATTGGTCGTAAAGTAACCCTTATGGCTTGAACATAACACCTTTGTAGGACTTTTAATCAAAAGCTATGGTTCTTTACAAGACTCCTTGACGCGTTTGATTGCCGCGAATAGCACCTGCGACAACATCTACGCCTGGAATTTACATTATATTAAGAAAATGCAAATACAATGCATACAGTAGTCGTGGCATGCCTAAGGTACAACTATATATCCTATTGTTATCCGTACGCACAAAACCCGATGATCATTTTCAATGAATGACATTAGATGTAAGGCGGACGAAATGTACAAACAACTATTTAAGCTTATTGAAAAGTGTTTCATTGGAAAACTGGCCGTATTCTTTTTAGCCACTCGTGATGGCAATCTTAGAATCTATTAAGGCAAGGCTTGAAATAATATCCCTGATGTAATATTTTGGCGGAATTGAGCGAGATATTTGTGGCATATATATATTAGTATATATTCTGTATCTATATATATATATATATATAGATATATATATGTATATATAGATGTATATATCTATATATATATATATATATATTGATATATATATATACCATCATATTATATATTTGTCGAGCAAAATTGCTATCAACATGCCCATTTGTCAATATGTCGCTGGTTTTGGGATAACATATTGCATGAAACCGTCAAGATCCAGAAAATTATTAAAGGAATAATAGTAATTCAACTTGATTATATCTTAGTAGATGTGACTCTTGCGTAAGGCTTATGTTGAGTGAAACAAATCGGCCAGGTGGAAAACGTCAGTTATAATGGTTTATTTAATGACAAGCAGGAAATGAATGCAGCTGCTGCATGAAATATTTTCCGTCATGAGTTGATTAACATTGTCAACGATTTTGTTTGCATCACCAGCAATCCATTGCATTTTTCTCCAAAGCAATTTATCTCAGCTCTGTCGGCGCATGGTTTTGGTATTATTGTCACACAAATATACAACCCTCTGGTTTACATATTGTCATTGTGATCACGTCAGTCTCCAAATAAGGATGACCTGTACATAAACCTCTCCACCTTCACTGAGCAGCCTGGCAGTGTTTTCACTGAGGTTACTGTATTCACAGTGAGCATTTCCCTTGTAAAAGAGGAATTAGCAGCTTCTACATGTTAAATAGACCGCTATAAAATCAACTGATAATAACAAGGACCTGCTCGCCAGATTTCATTGCCCTACATTTTCCGTTCCTCGCATTAATAGACCGCTGTGGTAGGTCGGACGATTGCAGCAATTCGCTAACGCAGAAAGAACGCTATAACTTCTTTTAACATGGACGCCGTACAAAATTAGACTCGCCTATGTGCTTCGGCAATCAACGCCTTGCATGATAATGACTGCAACAAAACGCACTTTGAACAAAATGAGGTTAACTCTTTCAACTGGTGAGCGATTATTCACCAACCGATGCTTTCACGTGCTTAGTGAAATATTTACTACTGTCGTTTAAAAAGATGAACTATCGGAGACTAATGCAATAACACAATCGCTGCTATAGTTTGATGCTAATTTAGATGGGAATAAAGCAAACCAATCACCTTACATGAACTGGCAGCCGCTTATTTTAGACCAAAGAAATAACAAATTCACTGTAATAGCTTCTTGCTCATTTAGAAGGGAATACAGCAAACAAATCGCATTAGATCAACCACTTGCGCATGCATCATTTTTCTTAATGAAATAACTTCATGTCTATATTCTTCATAGCGATGAACGCTTTGACTGTTCAACGTTGAACATACCTAGATGGCTTTCATAACATAAGCTATGCACGGATAGGGCTGTACAAGTTTCTTAGTTGGCAATGAGCACATTACATTACCCATCTGAAGCTGTATTCTCACTAGACCACAGTTACCCATTGTCTGTGTATTTGGTGCCAACAATAACGCTAGCCGCACAAATTCGCATTGGTTGTACACCAGGTACAAAACATCGCTAGCCACCTTACGCATTGGCAATACTGGTGCCAAAGCTTATTTTAGCCCACAGAAGTTACGCATTGCTGTGTATCTGGTTCCAACAATAGCGCTAACCGAAGTTCGTTCTGCATTGTCATTAAACTGATGCCAACCATAGCAAGCACAAAACGCATTGGCTGTGCATCTTGTGCCAACAATACCGCTTGCCGCATAGCAACGCATTGAACGTGCATCTTGTGCCAACCAGGCGCTAGCCATGAACGCTCTGCGTTAGCTGTACATACGATTGTGCCAACCCAGCAGCGTTAGCAACGCGGGGTATGCATTGGCTGTTCATAGGTGCCAACGGATAGCGTAGCAGCGCGGTTGTGCGTTGGCTGTACATCTGATGCCAACATAGCGCTTGCAGCGTGGTTATTCATCGGCTGTACATATCGCTGCAAAGGCTGGTAATACGGACACCTTACATCAGTCAGGTCCACCACGGAGCAAACAGCAGAAGTAAACGACGTTGAATTACCAACAGTGTGTCAGTATCAATACTTTAGTAATCTTGCGGGTTTATAGTAAATCATAACGAAACACAAAATGTCTGATTTCACATCTTTTGTGTTGTACAAATTCCGCATACTTTTTCTACGCTATAAAGGATATGTCATACGCGCTTAATTCAAAAGCTTCAAAGGGTACAATGTATATGATATATTGCAAAGAGTACATGAGTTGTGCTTTGCTTTGTGTCCCGCATACTTCTAGTTACAACATTGGCTGCATCTAAACCTGTGCCATGCAAGTGAGGAATTTTGCATAGAATAGATGGTTCTCCTCATGGCTTTCTCAGACATAAGCATCAGCACAAATATATCTTCGTAATTTCATCTTTTGACAATATAGTTCTTGTCGATTATATTGGTCTCTTCATGTCGCCCACTGGGACGCTGTGTACGCAGTTAACAAGAATCTGTCCCTTCTGTCAACATCGATATGGAAGGATGCTGTAACGCACAATGCACCAGCTTAACACGAAAAACAATCACGCATGGCAACCTTGTCAGAGCACCTCAATGCAATTTGATGTTGGGAATATTTGTTGATAATGAGGCTATTAGAATCCATTAATGGAATAAGAAACTTCAGATGAAACATGAGAGCAAACCATGGAGGCCGTAATGAGGTTGAAGGAGGTGATTGGACTAACATGGCATATATAAATACGGTTAAAAGCCAGCCATAAATCAGGGTAAATACTTTGACTACCGTGGCTAAATATGGAGATAAAAATGGAATTTAAAGAAATGCAATGTTCATATAGATGTAAGGGCATGGCGGTATTAATCGCACGACCCTATTGGTAGCGGTTGGAGCTTGATGCAGAATAACACGATGTCTGATGGTGTCACATTGAACTGCCATGCAGTTGGCCAAAGCAGCCCTACGTATTACCGCAGGCTCTGCAGCACAGCATGAACGCGGAAATCGATGTTGATTTAATGCCAAGTGAAGAATTGGGCCCAGCATATACATAAGAATATTGACAGTGGTCCCCCTTGCTGGCGGGCGCCTTCTTGTCTGGCAATCCTGGCAGTAAAAGTAACTCTTGTTACTGGCCAGCCAATATATCCGGCGAAGGGATATGCTATGTCACCTTTCGACCTACAGGATGTGGGTAGGATCCTAAGTAGTGAAAACCTAATTGGTAACTTGTGACTCGGATAATCACGTTTAAAGGCGGTGTTACCTCCGAGAGGGGAATGGCTCATTGGTACCGTGCCGGAACTTCACCACAGTACTGTGAGTTTGGCACAAGCTTTGGGTACTTTATATCTTGCGCGTTGGCTGACTTGGTTTGGTTAGACTTCTACACAACACTTTACCAACACACCTGTTCGTTCCACTTGTATCCGACCAGAGTTGTTGCAATGATAAATTTGGGGTAGGGTTTGTTTTTCAGAACAAGGAAAATAGGTTCAATCATTTTAAAGTGCCTTCACGCACGTAGAAGTACAGCAAGACCAAAAAAACCCTTCGTAGGGAGTACACGTATTTCCAGCGGCCACATTGAACGACCTTGAATATCTGCCCAAAGTTGCCAAGTGCTAGAGTTCGGTTATTGGTGAAGAGTTCGTTATCAACGTCATGAGCGCACAGCTATTGTGTATTCATATGTTGTGGTGATTTTCATGCTAAAGGAAACATCCGGGTATAGCCCCCTAGTGTTTTGATTGGTTATCGAAACATTGACGGATGTATAGGCGTATGGTATATCAGATAGAAACAAAACACCCCCTAGTATATATATATATATATATATATATATATATATATATATATATATATATATATATATATATATATATATATATATATATATATATATATATATATATATATATAGATATATATATATATATATATATATATATATATATATATATATCTCTATATATATATATATATATATATATATATATATATATATATATATATATATAATGGGCGCTCTTAATTGGAGGCGTCGGATTGTACTTTTAAGTGAACGGTTATGACAGTTATACCTACAAATATCCCTGTTTATGTCAGAAATTCTGCCCGGAAATATTCTACCAGGTCTACCTCCTGATATTGTTTAATGCGTGCTGACGTTTGTGTTGGTGTTACGGTGAGTCCATCTGTTTGGGTGTGTTTCTTCGGCAGTTAAACCGAAAGCATCATTACCGCGTAATGCCGAATGAAATGAAACAAATGATGCAATTAAGTTAACGAGAATCATAAAAGCGCCCCGTTATTCAATGTAAGTGTGCCAATTAAAGGACGCCTTAATGTCAAACGTCGGTATAGCAATGCCCGCTAGTGAATCAGTTCAAAATTGTTGTCTTTGGTATGTAAATGTATACATAACATGCGCGTAGGTTTGCTTAGCTACGCAATACACAAATGCGCAACTTTATCGTGCAAGCATGCGTCAACAGACCGTTTGATCGGATGCCTAACTCAGTAAAGAGGTGACAAACGGGAGCATATGTAAAACGTGAGAGAGGCAAAAGAGAGAGCGAGAGCAGCCCATACCATCATGAGTATGAGTACGCTCTTGCTTCATTTTTTTCTTATATCCTGTAAAAACAGATGTCATACATTGAATGTTTCCAAATATGCCACGGAATTACACAATGCAATATAGGCACCATTTCAGTCTATCCAGATTCATACGAAATACTGATTTGAGATGAATCTGGAAACCTGCTCATAATCAGGTGTGACGTATTGCCAATGCTATACTGTATATAGCCATGTTGGCGTTGGTCGATTCTCGTCTTAAGAAGATCCGTATGATGAAATTTTCGAGGAAATAAAGTAGCAATGGCGAGCTCTTAATTCGACAAAGTTGACATCTCAATCACTTCTGTTCGGCAATTGGTTACGCAACGTTACTTGGCAAGCATCGCTACAGATTCGTAAAATATTTCAATATTTTGGCTCACTGATTTTGAACGAGTTCACGATGGCATGCATGTTTACTCCTAGCAACTCAAAGGCCGCCGTTGCTCCATATTGCCTGCTTACCCGGATGTAAATGTAGCGCAATATAAGGAATCCGCGAGCTGAAGGCCGATTGCACTTTCATAAAATATACATATAGTTGTGCATTAAGTGATGCTGCCTTAATCTCTAGCATGATTATCTTGACGGGTAATCTGCCACGCCCGTCAAAATATGATGAAGCGGGTCTAAGGCATACAGGAGCCTGCACGCATTAAACACCAAGCGGGTCATTGGCGTAATTAGAAACAAGATAAGTCGAACTTGAATGATGAATGATGTTTTGCGTGCTTTATACTGCCAGATGTTTAAATGACACACACAACCTAATTGGTGGACTGGCTGGGATGACCTTGCACGAGGCAGACGAGCTTCGCTGGCACTCACTGTAATACAAGAGGCAGTGCATCGACGCACCTTGGTTTTGTCCCCAGAAGGAAAGCGTTCCCAAGGACACATTTAAATATGCTTCTTGCAATATGTCTTGCAGATAGTTGAATGCAATTATGTCTGTTATAGTTGGCAGTGCAAACATTGTTGGGGTCTTAAGATGACGAAGGCCACGTCGACCGCCGAATGTGATATTTGCTGCATCATGTCGGTCTGGAATTTTTGTGTGACAAGTTGAGACGATGTGTTTTAGCGTTATTAATTTGTTGATTTTGCAGAGTGGTTACTTGTCATTAATTGATGGCAAATTGGTTGATCTTTTTGCCCTTGCTTAGCGAAATTTGATCCTCGTGGGTCGTATGTTTACTTCAAGGTGCCTAATGAGTTTTATAATGTTTAATGGCCTACAGTTCCCTACTTGTTATTCTGATGTCATGAAAGTCCGCAAGCGTTTCGGCGGGGTAATGAAAGCTGAAATTCGGGGATGCTATTTATGGAATCCTTTTTAAAAAATTAACACATTTTACATGCCGAAATTAACCATCGCATTCAAATTACAAGTCAAGTATATCATACTGGATTAGATTTATTTTGTTTGTTGCATAAACGTTTTTTATTGTGCGGTTGATTGAAGTTAGCAATATTACTTTTTGCCAGTGTTTCTTTTGGATTGCTATGATAATGACTAAAAGTTAATGAGTTAATCTAAATTCACCCAGATATCTATAGATTGTTGCTGGTTTGTTTTGTCTAGTAAACTATGCATAAGAAGCATGCCTCGGATGCGAATTGTCGAATCAAGCCAAGACGAGACTCCGATAGGAATATTCAGCCTCTGATAGCGCCCCATAACTGCCTTTGCCCACGTGACTTGTATCCATTGCACAGGAGTTGCTCATGTGTTGGAGCAATTGCATAGGGAGAAGAATTGCTTAATATCGAGCTTTGTCACCAAATCATTGCCTCGGCTCATTACAGTTACTGTTACGACACAAAAATAATCCTTTACAGAGGAAATGATTGCGGAATATGATTTTGATATCATATTTGTTTTAGGTAGGACAATAAAAGCAACGTAATCATGATGATTGCAGGTTGTAGGTGAAACCCATAATTGTGGTTTTATGTTGTCGGAATCACCACAGCCTAATTCGAATTAGGCTAGATCGGTTATGAAAGTACGCAACAATATCTACGCCAATCATCAGCTATCGTTGAATGTCGGCGTCTATGGCAACTTATCCTCTGGCATCGTTTCAAGTGATTATTATAATTTTCTCAAAGAATCGTGCATTTGATAGATTTCACTGTCAGCAAGACACGACAAATCTGAATTAAGCCGTTCGCCATCACCACTGCAGTAAGTTATTTATGTTTCTCGTAACTAAAGACGATTTACCCATACAGTTGTACTCAGCAGTAGATTGATGTTGAATGAACAATAAATAACACGATTGAACGGCTCATGTAAGATAGAAATTGCCATGCATGTTTGAGTTGCTTTTCTCTTGGAATTAGTTGTTGCACATCAAAGGGAAACATTAAGGTATTTTATCAACGCTGCATTGACAAATATGCTAATTTGGCTTGGCAAAAACTGCATCCTTGATAACAAGCAACTTATTAGCTAGTGAATAATTGCAAGGTTTATACCAACACAGCATCAGTCCCCCACACCCATGTATGAATGTAAGCGACACATTATTGCAATAAAATGTATGCTAGCATTGTGACTTACTACGTAGAAAAGGAAAATAATTACATTATATGTCCTTGCTATGAGAGCTGCGCACCTCTCTGCGCCTGGCCTCTATGCATTAGGTACGAGGTCCATGTTGTGAAATGATCATTCATACTTTAAGCAATGTTATTTTTGTATGAATAATATATATTTCACGTTGACTCATTCCTGTAACTACATTTAGCATGCATATGCATTCATTTATTTGGGCTCGGAATATGTGAATCGTCACAGACAAGTACGGCACTAAATAATACACACACAAAATATGAGTTGGTAATTAGCCAGTGAAAATCAAGGTACTGGAACAATGAGCAAAATAAAAACCTTGAGGCCAGCCTGATCGTTAGCTACTATTATACCAAGACAACGGGGCTGGCAAAGAGCATGCTAGTGAGAATACTTGCAATTTATTTTACTCTAGCGATTGTTTACAGCCTAGGCGTTCCCTTTTATCACACATTACCTTATGACATTATGCATACAAACGCCAGCTGCCAGCAATCGGATCCTGTTTTTTTTTTTCCACAAAGTTGCTACATAATAACCTGTCGGGGCTATCATAATAGCTTACAATATGCAGACGATGACATACTTATAATTATGCTTGTAATTTTGGACCTCGGGTGTAAGGGTACGCAGAAACGTTTCGGTTGACACAAGGTCTGACTCTATTTGAATACATGATGCGACCGGTACAGAAGTTGAACACAATAACACGAACTTCAAAAAACCCAGTTCAGGCTGTAATTTACGTTATCATAAATTGCATCTACCGTTAGTGCATCGGAACAATTAATCACTTTGTCAACTGTTGGTTGCATCTGATGTTGGCCAAGGAAGTATGTCTACATAAATCCCAATGTTTGAGTGTGCCACTGCATATGCGAGGCATCAGTACTATTTCATTCTGATACAGGGTCATTTCTCATCGCTACATTGACAGTTGCGCTGTGAACCGAAGTAAACCACGAAGTCAGAGGATTTTGTTATGCCCGTCCCATGTTCCCGTATCATTGTCCACAGAGGCGATTGAAGACAAATGACATCCGTAGGTAACGATAAGTGAACTGGAAAACGTAGGCATCATCATCAGTACGAAAATTTAGTAAACCGGGGGTTGATTATAGAGCATAATAGATGGGAGTGATCACGAGGATATTGCTTGAGAGTTTTTCTATGTAATGATCTGGTGACAAAGAGGTGCAACTTAAGGCGAGACACCGGACCGTGACGGTCAGGATGATACACGAGGTAGAGTGCAATTGCTTTGCTAGGACGCTGACCTCCTTAAGATGATTAGTGTTTGGACAACGGTAGTTTATCAAATCAAGATGAACAGTGTTTCATAGCAGGCGTACAATCAAGCGATGAGCGGTTGGTGTAGTTTAGAACCATTATGATTTTGAAGGTGAATGTGATGAAGCGATTATTGCGACATAAACTGCAGGCGATAAAATGCGTTTTAAATATAGGTCCACTATCTCCCATGACTATAAAATCAGAACTCGGCAGGTGCGCCACAAGGTGCCTCATTGTCGGTACGACCGGCAAGTAAAGCTAGAAATTAATACTGTGTTTTGCCATGTCGATGGACCAGCTACCAAGAATGACATAACAAATGAGTGTCGTGGTATCACCTTGGCTATTTCCGTGGCAATTTTTGGCGCTGTTACCAGTTAATATAAGATAATCTAACGTAACGATTAATGCATATTGGCTGGGCTTAGTCATATATAAGTTTATGGTAGCCAGTAAATGTAAGGGTGCGACGCCAATCAATGTTATTCCGTTACCAGTCTGCACAATTCGCTCCCTCCTGTTAAATGCTGGTTGCTCTGAAGTAATGATCACCATTATGTATATCTAACCGCCACATTTTAACAATTACTCTTGTAATAGAATAGACTAATCAAATAATGTACGGATATCAAAACATGTGACGGACTTATTTCGTAGCCATGCTGGCCTTAAGCCGGTGTGGAATTCAAATCACCGTATGGAATAAATAGCAGCTGACCACGAAAGCACTGTTCGAAGTGACTGGCATGAATGTTGCTATCTCAGTATTTGTATTTGCTCTCTGCGCAGAGATGGCACGGTGCATGTGAGATAACAGAGCAATGCATAGTGTAGCTTCTTTGGGTGGTACCACCAAGCAGTTAGCTTTTGTATAAATTATTCGCATATGAGCTAACCTGATGATAACAGGTTCCGGCTTTGTTTTTAGATGACCCTAAAAGCGCTACCAGGAGGTTAACGCAAGGTATATTAAACGGGTTCATGCAATCACGAGTTTTGGTTGCATTCGCAAGACAGTTCAGGTATTTGTCATAATGATTATAAGCATCACCACAAAAATATCAATTTTGAGAATTGCAGCACCAATTAACGCTGCTGACCGATATCTTGCAAGCACATCACCATAAATACTATTCAGTAATTGATTATTGTTAGATTTTATAGCAATATCACGAGAAATCGGCCATGAATTATTAGAAACTACTGGCCTATATTCACACATTTGACCAGAATAACATTTAAAAGAGAACGTATTGCAGGTTTTATCTCATTACCAGCCACACTAGGTCTGCATTCACCAAGTCAACTAACATTTAATAACGCTTTTGGCGTTTAGCAATAGGAGAGTACAAGGTATTTAGCCATAAGTAGCCCAGCCTTTTTCATGTATAGTCTCGGTGAAATCGCGATAAGCACAAATTATCACTAGCCGACAATAGACCAGATATGTTTTGCGACGCACGTGCCACTCTGAATTAGACTACTCTTGTTTTTTCTATTAGACTCACAGACGGGTTAACCATCTAACTTGCCATGACCGTCATCAAAATAGCATATATATATATATATATAGATATATATATATATATATATAGATATATATATATATATATATATATATATATATATATATATATATATATATATATATATATATATATATATATATATATATATATATATATATATATATATATATATATATATATATATATATATATATATATATATATATATATATATATATATATATATATATATATATATATATATATATATATATATATCCTTATCCGACCTTAGTCTCAATTGTTTTCAATTTCTGCCAAACAAAACCAGGCAATCAATACGCACAATCAGTAATTATGTGCACTCATTTTTATCCGTCGGTTTCCGACGATCGTTCACACTAAACATGAAGTGATGTAAGGCTGCCTAACTTTGTTAAAGCAGTTCCTAAGATTTGAAATCAATTATGCTATTTATATAAGCCAAATACAATGCATTGAATCAGCTCTATTCGTTATGAACTGATAATCATTGGTAAGGATTGGGATCCTGAGAATCTTATTTTAGTCAACTACTGTAACCGATAAAGCATTTAAGTAACGTGGGTCCTGACATGCTTTTTCTAGCGGTAGCCACACGAACACGCATTTGCTACCTCCGTCCCCACTGTCACCATATATTGTCCTTATATGTTTTAGTCTCGTTGTTTGAATATCAATTGTCAATTGTTTTTATGGGATATATATGCATACAATCGTGCCACGTGCACAATCGACTTTCTTGTTGATTAGTGAGCGATGACAGAAAACGCTTGGACAAAATGGGGGCTTAATTAAATATATTAATCAACACGTACCTTTGCACAATAACAGGTGTATTTTTGACAACACAAAACGTTTGAAACGCTTTAGTTACATTATTGTTAAGCATTTCCCGTCAACGAGAGGAAGTAATTAACAGGGCTATAGTCTTTTTTTATATTCATGGCACCATAGACGGCACCCATGGGGTGTTGATCCAAGTACGGTCTGTGTCAGCATTACCACGCACACAGCAGTACCATTAAAAGGCTTGCGAACATTGTTTAGGGATTTTAAAGCTTCAAAAGATACTTGTTTTGCTTTATTCTTAAGAAATTTTTCTGCAGTTAAAGTTGAAGCTGCCGAGCAGTCCATGTAAGCATTATGGGCTACGTTTTTGTAATGTTTTACGCCATAAACTCCAAACCGTCAGAAAGATATGCAGATGCTGTTTGGAACAAAACGCACCATCGAGCTTGTTACGCTATCGCTATCCGAGTTTCTCTTCAATATCCATATGAATGCTGGTTCAATGCTATATAAATCCGTGACTGCTAGCGTAATGTACCCTATGCCCTACTTGTACAAGCCAATATATAATTGACAATGCAATCATGGCTTCTATATACATGACTTACTCCTCATATGCCCTTGGCTACTTGTACAAGCCAATATATGTCCATGGCTTACAGTTAATTCAGGTTGTGAAATTGAACGAAAAGCGTAGTGGACCGATTAAGAGGATAGTATACAATAACATTTACACCAGGAATTAACAGGATAATTCCTGGAACAATTATTAATCAAGCACCATATGCATGATTGGAGCTGTACATGATAAAACCTATGCATACGAAAGAGGCTGATGAGGACATTTGACTCTGCAGTGTGATAATTATGTTAGGGGGATGATTGATTTTGGTAACGGTAGAAAAACGAAAGTTGGTGATTCTGTGGCAGTTAAATAATTACGCAACAGTTCAACTAAATAAGAATTGAGGCACCCGAAACAATTAAAACCATGAACAATATATAATTAAGGCCACTAAGACATGTGAGATTACAATAATGGAGTCGGACCATGCTTCTACACTGATGTCAGTGTTGGGACAACGAGATGCTGGGAATGGATACCGCACGTCAGAGAATAGTGTTCTGCCTTCGTATTTGTTGTAGCAGTGTCGTTGTTGGGGTAATTAAATAAAAATTCGACAATCCGGTCTTTATTAGTAGCTAGCGAGTACATGGTCAGAAAGAAGCTTGCACTTACCTTTCCGGCAATCAAAACGAAACCATGATACACTAATTGACATGATAAGTATCGCATTGCGTTGATAATAAACCGGTAACATTAATATGGGATTGCTCTCATTCACCATGGCTGATTTATCGAAAGACACCGGTGTCCTTCCGGACATGGTATTATGCGTAAGAGTCCAAACCAGGATAAGCAGATGACCTATCATGGTATTAAGTATGATGCACGAGGCAGTATATAATTGCTTCGCTAAAACTGAGAAATGTCGCTGACCTCCCTGAAGTGATTATCATTGGGACACCGATGTTTAACTCAAGATGAACAGCGCCCACTAGCAAGCATACAAAGATGTTTTAGCCTTTAGTTTAGCATGGATCCAATGTCGTTCTTGATGGCCCTACAGGTTAATGTAATGTATCACACAGCGAAAAGCACGCAACACGCTGACGGAGCCAACATACGAGATACCAATATATTGTTCTGAGTTGTTCGAAAAAGTTTCGTGAGAGTTTACTGCATCGTAGCTCGCACCGCCTAATGTATTGGAGCTGTGTGATAGGAAACAATGTAACAAGATGAACAAAACAAATGATAGCCACGAATTGAAATGTTTGTTCCATAATATGTGCTTTGAATATGTTCATCAAACTGAACTATGCTCGCGCATGTTGTAGACGATGCTGAGTGGGGCTACATAGGATCGGTTATTTTTGCCCATTAAGGAAGAAAAACGCATGACGTAGCACCCCTAAGAAGTCGATACACGTAGACATTAACATGCACGATACTCGTTCATGTAATTCTGGGAAAAACGAAGATTAGTGGCCAGCAGCGTGACCAATTTTCAAAATTGCATTATTGAATTAATATTTTTGTGTGGAGAAGTTAACTTACTAAATATGCAAGACGTGGGCGGATAGGTGTTTGTCAAGTGAGCATGGATACAGTGAGGTGAGTAATGGCACTTTTGAGAGGATTGGATTAGCACATGCACAACGAGAGCCACAAACATCCAAATTACAGATTGTTGGAGATGAACTGCTGTTTTCGGTCATTCTTTAGATAGTGGATCTGTCAATTTCCTTAGCGGGAACTGATTGAAGACGTTCAGCTTAGCTGGACTATTAGTATGAGGGTGTCACTTGATCATTGTGCCATGTGTTGTTCAGGATGTTGCATTAATGGCTGGCGTTGTGACGGAAACAATATTCTTTACCCTTTGCAATTGAAGTAGATTATTGACTTGAGCGCATGCATATTGCTTGTATTTTTTATGACGACCTACGTCACAGTTCTTTAAAATATATGACCCAACGATTAGTCACATATTCAACCGCCCAAATACGAAAAAACCTTATAATTGGCGCGCTGTACATTTGATATTAATTATTGCATAAGCTTATTTGAATAGTCATTAGTTGGGCTAAAGTTAGACTGGCCGGCTGCCAAGGCAATCGGTTAAAACAGATGTGGTCATGTTATTGTATTTCATAGTTTGAATAGGTAAATTACCTTCCAAACATTCACTCGCATTTAGCATTCAACTCCTCCTGATCAATTGTGCTAATATTGAGCTATATAAGCAAAATATCATTCCCCTGTATGACCAAATATAATCAACTTGACCCATAAAATCCTCGGCTAAGAAATCCCTTGATGGTGAGCCTGAAGCAGTCGGCTGAGTCGCTCTTGTATTTTAAAGTTACCTACAACGTAATCGAGTTCCTAGCCAGTGTGCTTTATCTTGTGAAGGTTTTTAACAGTGGCTGCTTTGCATCTGGCACTACCATAAATATGCCATATATTGTAAGTGGAATACTTTGTTGATCCCTTACCAAACAAATATATCACTATCAGTTTCCGACGCAATTGGAAATGCTAATACACACATTCCAACCTAGGTGCATATCAATGTTTACTATCTCAGTCAGGTTGAAAATTCCAAGAAATAAGGTATGGTAGCTTTTATTGTGAACTTTATAAGGTAAACTATACTGCCTGACATTCACACTCTCACGAAAACAACATTTGGTCTGGATATTCTTGACTAAAAGCCATGCACGCACAACTGGTGAGTCAACATAGTTGTGAGTAAAAATCAGTGGCGGTTTCTATTTATTTACCATATATGGAAAAGGCGATTTATTAGTAGCATATCATATAAATCAAATATGGCTACTGTGTAAAAGTAACAATGATAGGGGAATCACAATCACAATTGATCATCTAGTGTTAATTAGAAGCTATTGAGATTATGATGAATAAAAGCTTAAACCTACCTTTCCATCAAGTATTGAAGCAACCAAAACTAAAATAACAGATCATGTTGAACTAACTGATATGGTAGCGACCGTACGTCTTTGATAATACACTCGTAACATAAATGTATGCTTGCCCTCATTCATCCTGGGCGAATGATAGAAACACACTGGCTTACCTCCGAGCATTGTTTTCAACGTTGTGTGCAATATCGTGTCACAAAGTTCGAACAAGGATAGGCAGACAACCTGTCCTGGCGTTCTGCATGATGCATGAGTCAGTATGTAATTGCTTTGCTAGAGCTGAACAACTTCTCTGACCTCCCTAAGGCAAGTAGAGTTGGGACACAGATGGTTTATGATCTCAAGATGAACAGCACACCCCGGCAAAATACATGTTTTTAGCTGTTTGCTGTGTGAGTTATGATGTCAAAGTCATTGGCACCAGACCACAATCATCTAATAGACGGATGATCAGAGGTTGATTTATCAAAACAAAGCCAGAGTGCTTTATAGCCTATAGTTTGAATTCGACCATGATAAGCTTTACTCAGCCTAATAATTGTTATCACATTCAAGCCGTACACCTTTATTGACTCACAATGCAGAATAGTTACCAACAATATCATCGCAACATAATTGCTCATTTGTATCGTTAATCCAGCAGGTGAGCTGTATGATTGGATATGTCGGTCTATAATGGGATTAAATTAGGCATATTCATGACCCTTGGCAATTACAATAGATAAATTTATCGAGAATTTGTGTGGCGACCATTGCCATCATCAACAAATTCTCCCAAGTATTTCGAGTATGCTGACAGAAATCAGAACCAAACAGTATATACCACTTTCAACTGCCCGATTACGTACGAATTGCGTTTATTGGCTCTCTGTACGCTTGAGACCGATTTTGAGCCCTCGGTTTATTGCGATGGTCTATATGTCTAGCATAAGTTTGATAGTTGCTATCAATCATCGGATGACTTTTGAAATAGTTTCCGTTGGCGAGTTAGATTTGCCGGACTGCCAGTCAAATGGTTGAAAACACACGCCGTCATTTACAAAATACCACTATTTAAAATGGTTAATTATCCTTGGCAATCCATCCCGATTCCAGTAGTAATTTGGCCGAGAACTATCTGATGAATAAGTATGCGCATATTGAGCTATATTTGCAAACGGCCCTCTTTCTCTCTGCCCAAATATAGGTAACTTGACCTATTTACTATTATTGGCCGTACCATACCAAGGGTGAGTCATTATTGTATTTCCAAGTAATCCATCTTGGGACACAGTTATTTGTTATTCCTGGCCCACGTGTTTGATTTTGTTCTCCATCTAAATCTGGATATTATTTAATTTCTGTTATCTAGCTTTGAAATAAGTATCTCACATCGCCGCCATGGCTATATCACGGATATAAACCATAGCGCAAATCAATTTTAATAACGCTCTCAGGTAGATTTAACTAAGTTAGGGTTTTCAAAGAAGTAATATATTGTTGCTTTGAATCATTTCAAGGAAACCATCAAGCACGGATAATATTCTCAAATGGAAAACCTTGAAATTAAAGCAATACATTTGCTCGCTTAAATAATAAGCCGACCAATATAATGCCACCAGAGCAATTAGACGAAAAGTGCAAACGGGGCGCTGGTCATCTCGTTAAGGGAACTGTTCACCACCCGATCTGGCGATGAAAACGAAGTACTATGCAGAATCCGAATTGTTTTTGATAGTAGCCCTATGTTATTCGCCCATTGAAAGAATCAAAATACTTTAGCGTGCTTATCCGCATTGCAATACAAATATATAGGTAATATGTTCTACCTTTGCGAAGATCAAACGTTCCTTTTCACGTTAACACACCGATTAACATCTGTGTACCACCAGAGTTAGAGTTGATTATCCTTGTCAGAAATACTATGCAAAATTGCCTTTATTGAGTAAATGTTCTATTGAATATATTCGCTGCTTGACGCATTATTAGTTTATTTTCTTTACTAAACAATAACATATTTCTTATATTTTACCCAGAGGATGATAATTTCTTATTCATTATATTACATATTTCGATAAATAAAAATACGGCAACAATTGTGCATCAAGTATGTCAATGCCATTTTTAATATTCGAGCATGTGGTCGATGGGTACTTCTTGTTTTACGCATAAGCTGTCTTGCAGAGAAGAAGAAGGATATCTGTAATAACTCGGCAAGGGTTCTTTTTTCATTTAAGTCTGACTAATCACATATGTAATTACTATGAGAATCAAAGCGATTATTAGTGTCATGTCAGGTAAAGCCCTGGCTGTAACTAAGATAATCACCCTTAAATACTTTTGGATAAGCATATATTGCCTTGATAATGAAATCGTTCCATTCTTAACATCGTCTAAAATCGGCCTTTTCGTGATGTATTCTGCTACTAATGAGGGTTATGTTAGGTCTCAATAGTCTATTTAGGTTTTATTTCGACTGACCCTTGACAACGTTATGCAGTAGAACATAGCCGTCCCTTTGCTGACCATTCATTATCATTGGCTTTCTCACCTGAATTAGCATTATAGGAATGCGAACATGATTTTCTATGTGTTGCACTGCCACAGTACAGTTGTAATTGGTTGTTGGTTTGGGGTTGAAAGCCTTGTTTTATAGGCGTGTGAAATATATTTCAATGGTACGCTATGAGTGCTCACTCGAGCGTCCGCCCGAAACAATATGTAAGGTTACCCATGAGCCGCCGCGTTTTGCTTTGTCAAAGCGTATCTTCAAACTTCGGAGCCCTGGTCGCCTCGACAAATCAGATGACTCCATATCTTAAACAGACGCAGGCCCCGCAAGACGTTGTATCAACATTCTCTTGTGCTTTGTTGATTTTATGGTATATTTTGCCTGATGACGGGGGAGTAATTCATGTAATTTTATAATCAATATAAAGATTAGCTTAGCTATAAACTCTTTGCTTGAGACCGTCACAAGCCCTGATAAGCCAACACATGTTAATGTCCAGCCGAGGCCAGTTCCCTTGCCATAGACGGTTGCTGACAATCTAATATCATAATCTACGGCGCGGACCTTAAATATCAAAGGACAGTAAACTACGTGGTCACTTTGCGAAGCGAACAGCTTTCGAAAAGTCTACCTCAGACCAGGCAATATATTAAGCTGATATTTATTTCATATTGTACTTGTTATTTTTGCTATTTTTAAGCTTATCGTACGACGTGTTTTGGCAGCGGAAAGAAACTGTTAAACGACATTATCCCGCTCTCATTAATCGCAGTGACGTCAGTCCAATATTTGCATGTGCTATTATTATCTCATGGTAGCTCTACCTAACGATTGTGGTGTATTATGATTAGTGAAGTGATCACCGCTGAACCACTGGAAGTGAACCCTTTTAGCCTAGCTTTAAATTCGTTGACCAAATATCAATCGTAGTGCCTGTTATCAGTAAAGATTCACAATATACAAATATATAAAGCACAGTCAATTGCGACATTCCTCTTTGAAAATATACCCGCTTTGAATTTTTTTTTTGTTTTAAACCGGGAAAAAGCATTCGATATGTTATACTATTAAAGCAATGTTCTGTAAGTAAATCGATCAATAAAGGGCACAGAATTCCCTTTCCACTTATAATATCCTTTGCCATATATCACAACATAATATGTAATTTGTTGTTCCGAGGTATTGTGAAATTATATTCGGTATATTGAATAAAACTATCATGCTGAGAGAACATGCCGCTTCCGCTGGAAGCTACTGTTCACAATGATGAATACTTTTAACTTAACATTCCAGCTTGTCCTGTAGGTGTATCACGGATATTGTTGGAGCTGTTCCACTCAGTAACATGATTACCTGAGAACCCCTCAGTTAATGTCCCTCAATTTACTCATACAAGTGTAACTGCAAGAAGTAGTAAAAAAGCTGCGCAATGAGAAACACTATGATATATATGTACAAGGTAAGGTATGTTTAAATAATTTTGATCAAATGAGTCACCATTCGTCATTTTGTCTCGCACATTGTAATGCGTTGAAAGGCTTGACCCATGCCGCGCACTTAATAAAATAGCGTATGCAAGACTTCCTATAATGTACGCACTATGTTTTGATTTAATCAATACAATGTAAGGTTGTGTAAGTCTGGGATAGAAATCGAGGTAATTGTGTTTACAACTGTCATAACCCCAATATTACATCGTACCCACCTTGCCTCGCCCTCCTCACACGAGCACAAAAACATGCAGTCATCATTGTTATTATGCTTGAAAGCTACAGAAACTTGATTATGGTCATTTCTGGCTCCCGACTCGTCGATTGTATAAGCGTCATGTAACGCTGTATTGCATGATGCTATTTGCATGCCATATACGTAATTGGCGTCTAGAAACATTATCACATTGTTTGCATGCATGTCCTATTTTGCATCGCATGAATGTTCTTGAAAAATGGAAGTTTAGTATGTTGTGCGTTGAACAATGCGGTGTTGGGTACATAAATATGCAGACAGATAAAATTAGAATTTTTTGAATGTTATAAACAAGAGCTTACTCAGTCTGATCTTGAGCTGAACATATAAATAGTCGCGCCTTTACTGATCGTGGATTATGGCTAGACGTTAGCTTCATTGACGTTTTTGGCATTGATCGAAAAATGCTTAGCATTGCAAATCCTGAATAGTAAATGCGCCTCTCCCATCTTTGTCTGAACATTATCACTCTTTGTTGCAGCTGTATAATGGTCCCAATCCATATTGTATTGTTGCCTCAACAACCTGACTCTCATGCCACATTTGCTACCGACTTCCTGGAAACGTGGCTTATCCTGTAACACATGATGAATTGACGGTAGAACAAAGGACGCTACACGGACTAATCAAAGAACTGTCGTGGTATGATATCAATTTGATGGATGGCGTCGCTTAATGACGCAGAGTGTTAATTTATTGCATTCTCACCTCTAAAGACGAGACGCACAATGTATCATGTACAAACGGCGTAGTACAAAGATAAAGGCTGGCGAAGCAACGGTTGTTTCAGTAACATACCGTTTTGATCGGTTCAATGAATATAATAGATGAGTTGAATTGGATTGTATAATGCAAGCCTTCTGATTGCATATGCTATGCATTATTCTGGTACAATGATTACATCTCCAGTGCTGCCATTGATTTCGTATAGAGTAAGGTACGGTATCATGTGCTTTGTCGGTGTGTGGGGATAAGAAGCTAGACTAAATCCTATATCGATATTCTTCGCGATTACATTTGACCTCCGAGTATATACCCAACTCAAATGGCTCATTCATACTCATGCAACTAGTTTTATTGTATTCATTATGAAGAGGGTTAGGGTACATTTTGCTTTTTAGTACTTTTGCGTGTAGGAGCACATGTTTTGAATAAATTTCGGATGCATTATGCACCGTCTCTCAGGTGCGGACAAGAACTATGCTAACAACGCGTTTGCATTAATGGATTGTAATCACTTCGTTCTATCTTTGAATGAAGTACGGACCCCAATAACTGACTACACAATCTACTGATCAATATTTCTTGGATAAGAATGCGTCGTAGAGGCAATGCTTCTGTGCGCATTCGTTAACGTAGACTCATGCGAATTGAAGCCATAATACAGTTTTTGTTTCGTTTTTTTGCATTATATTGCTTTCCGCAATTCTTGCAGCATAGTTTTCCAAATGTCATTTGGTTCGCACAGTGTTGATAATGCACAAACAGCAGTGACACATTTTGGTGCATGTGAAAGATGAAATACCGAGCCCAGATGGATTTCTCAATCGAACCCACCGATAGGACTGTTCGCCAGGGGCACTGACCCCATTGATATATGTCGCATTATATATTCCTCTTTCTGTCGCTCACGTTCGTTCAGTGGGGGAATCATGAGACATTCTTAGACATTTCACTTTCTTTTGTTTTTAGGAATTAGCACGGAACATGGTGGTCTATTTCGTAGGTGTGATTAAGAAACAATGCAGCTTCTGAGAACGAACGCTTTTGTCCAGCATGGTGCGCCATTAACGTTTTAGCTGGGTTGTATCAGCGGAAATTTAATAGCATCTTATATCATCTATACATACATATATGTAAACACACACACACATATATATATATATATATATATATATATATATATATATATATATATATATATATATATATATATATATATATATATATATATATACATATATAAATGTATATTTATTTATTATATATATATATATATATTTTGCATATATGCATATATATATATATATATATATATATATATATATATATATATATATATATATATATATGTATATTTATTTTATATATGTATATATATATATTTGTATGTGATAAGCAACACCTTTTTGACCTTATTTTACCTACCTGCAATGCTAGATGAGGTTTTAACAATTAACCAATCTGAGATCAGGTCATAACATTGTCATTTCGTTTGCTAGGCAATGATCATACACGACCATTTCAGTCGCTGGCAGTCGAATGCTAAATATGTTATCACTGGTTTTGCAGAAGACCATCGTTTCTCTTGCCATAAGGTATTATAATCCATAAATTCAAGTAGGTTTATCACACAGAAGAATTAATTACAAAATGAAAATATTAAACTCGCTTAAACTAATGGAATTCGTGATTTCTATCCTAGATTTTTAATGTTCCCGAGGAATGTAGCAAAGGCAAACTCCACAAAAGGACTTGTTTTGCCTCAAGGACTATTTGCTGAAGAGTGGCTAGTCATTCGTCATTAATAGCTTGTGCTGAATCATTAATGCGTTTAAAAGACGGGCAATCTGATGCGGCAATGAAGGTCAACAGGCTCATTATGTCAGTAATGTATAACGTCGGATGGCTTCATTTCAGTTCAAGCAGGCACATTATGTCAATAACGTTTGTATCAGAAAATGTAATATACCTTATGATCTACGCTATCAAATATGCGCTTCCTCTGCCATAGTTTTTCCGATTTCACAGCGTACAAGTGTACGCACCACAAAGCCACCGTCAAGGTGCAAAGTTTGCTGTTAATTAGTCACATCGCTTATGATCTTTCAGTGTTGAAATTGTTAGCATGACAGCTGAGGAGCATGTTAGAGATGTTAAATTTCAAATATGCACAATTACATGTCGGAATCATACTAATAGTCCCTTGTTTAATCCCTTAGCGACTATCCTTGAGCTCAGTTTTTGTATATACTTCAGATAAAAATTTCTCTAAAGCGCCGCTTGATATGTGGGACTTACATTTAATTAACCATCTATTTATCTGCATACTTTTTAAAACTAAATGAGAGTTGCTGCATCACATATCCCACTGCTTGGTTAACTCATGTGGGCGTATGTGTTGACGATAATAACAGCTATTCAACTGACGGAAATGGCATGGGGCAAAAACAAATTATATGATATTTTACATCCAGCAATATGAACGGAGCCTCATCACGATGATTAATGTACATAACACTACGTCCCACATAGGACTCACAGTGAAATTCAATTTAACACCGGAGTTAAAAACTAAATTACTTCGTATGCAAATTGAATAAGATAGAGAGAACGTGGAAATTATATACACACGATCCTAAGAGAAAGGGCTATGAGAGAGTATCTAGGCCACCCCAAAAAGTAGACCTTAAACTCAGAAGCATCAGAGATTAGTTTTGTTATTGGCATCTTAACGTGATCTATTTCAATTCGTTTTTCCGATGATGATTAACAGCTTCCAACCTAAATGAAGCACGCAGAATATGTATTAAGAGTAAGTAACATGCATACTTAGATTGTGGCTCGGGGTGAATCGCCTAAAGGTTATTTTTAACTCGCAGATTATCATAGGCTATCAGCCAATACCTTCGCAGGCAAAAAATAATGATTGATGCATACGTTTGTCTGGTATGAATTTTACTTCATGCAACAGAAATTATGTGCACTGCTTAGGTTATGCCTGCAATCTTACATCTTACGTCATATACAAGTGTTTACACACTGGATTACTGCATCAAATGTCTCATCAATATCACCGAATATATAAGGCTTTGTTAATATTTGGTTGACGGTCTCGATTACGACTTAATTCGATATCGTTTTCGTGTTTGAACATTGCAGTATTTCAACGAATATGTGAAAATTAGCAACACAGAAACCCTATTAGGGCAAGCACGCTACGTACCCAATCACACTTGAAAGTCATGATTAAAATGATGATGCTTATTTCGTTCTATTAGCGTCTTTGAGCTCGCACAGAATTCGGCAAAAAAACACCCTTAGCCATGTAAATGTCATTCAACTGCTCGCTTTATAATAGGCAGTCATGTGTACTGTGACAGATAATAATAAATGTAGTCATGTTAAACGCACTGCAAAAATGGTAAGTTGTACAAACAATAGACGATTGAAGATATCTAAGCCTTCTTAGATCAATCCTTACGGTGGCTGGGCCCATATGAATATGATAAGACGCTCTCTTGCATAACGCTGTTGTGACACTTTTATCAGGGACAAAGTAACACATACATCCTTATAAAGTGAATGCCTTATTATGGCAAAATATTTGTTCCATATAAGCTAATGTAGCCAGCGTCGAATGTGCACTTGCATATGGATAAAAGCCTTGTAAATGTTTGTTTACGTACATATATTGCCAGGCTGATGGTCACTGTCAAATGTAAGTATCAAGCTGCTGCCTGCTGCATACAATGTGGTCCTGGGACCACAGTCGTAATGAATACGTGGCTGTACATGGATCTTGTATGTATTACACCTATAGTACTCATACCATTTGCAATAAAGTAAATTATATTCATTGTTTTCATTTTGGATTGTTTACTGCAAATTCTAATTTGATCATTGATCGTATTATCTGATTGAAGTGCAAGTTGTTAAGTTCTCACTTGCGTATCCCATTATAAAATATACTTTATAGTAATAACATATAATGCAGCTTCTTATTCTCCCATTCCCGGGGCTGCATTTCCAACAGTTAAAGGTCATGTGTCTACGAGGATTTTTTTACCCCATGATATGCCATCGGCAAGCACATTAAGCATTTACTTTTAGCGGCTGATGTTATAAGTCAAAAGCACGCATGCACGCATATTTGATTTGATGGCGTAAGTTGTGTCATCTACAATAGTTCGTATGAATGCAATTTTCATATAACGCTTTTCGTATGAATTAAGAATGAGTTGCTCTGTTGATTATGATTGTGTTTTAAACTTTCAGGTCGGCTATTAAACAGCTGCTGTCAAAAATTAAATAACAATCACCTAGTCTTCTGCTATGGCAATTCTCTGCTGTGCGAATACAATGTTTCCCGGTCTATATATTTTTTTTCCAAAATGAAGGTAATGCAAACAAATATCTGTTATAGTTCTGTGTAAATCCTGATTATTATGCAACTTCAGCCATTGCCTTCCCTATGTAGCAGTCATCCACAAGCAGGATATACTAACGTTCTCATGAATATCAATATAACAATGTTCGATTGGACGAAGATATGGATAGATGGTTCAATAATGCTCTGCCCATTGTGATCAACTAAAGCCTGATGCATAATAATACATCAACTGTTACTAGGCAATATAAAGACCGTTATCCTTATCATATATTTCCTTCTCCAAATCATAGATGTCCCAAGTATCGAATCTGGTTCACGGTCAATAAAAAGCACTACAATTGTCTTCGTCAAGAGATAGACCACATGAAATCGACTGTGACCTATACCTGATCACAGGACCCTTATATACAATTAATATGTCTGAGCTGTAGCATATTTTGTAGACCTTCATTATGTCTCAACGATTACACTCGTACGCGTCAAATTTGAAAAGCTTCCTTCTTTGAGGCTTTGTTGTTCACCTCAATGCTAGTTTAGCGGTTTAAGTGAGAATATTGACGAATGCTGGTTAATTGACGTCTGACAAACTGTTTTGTGTATTTCAATATTAATTTATTTCATCGATAGGGCGGCATAATTATCTGTGCAAAATCTACGAGCTTACGATTGCAGAACTATCTTAAGCTTCTTTTTCGTTTGCATCACTCTGGACAAAGTACATACGATTAGGCCGGAATGCGTTAATCTGTTTGTTATACGGCGCGGCCACAGTGGTATGCCTGAGCATGCAGCAGTGGCGTTTATCACCTTGAGGAGGGATATTTTTAGACTTTAATGTCAGAATCGAAGAAAGTAAATCGTCATATTCATCCCTCCATCACGTGCCCGATCGACGGTTTGCATTAAACAATTTTTGGTCACCAATCAGTTGGACAAAAGTTCTCTTTTCTGACGTTGGTTATTCAACTTATAGCACTAGGTGCTTGAACGAGTGAACTCTCAATAAATCATTTTAGATTCATGCATTACCCGCGACGCTATTTTCTTGTAATTTGTTGTGACATTGAATCACACATTTCTGTTGAAGTTTCGTTCTTCCTATTAAATTTCCGTTCACTCAAGGTACTACATTAATATATTGATTACAGAAATTGCCTTCGTGCTGCTATTTCTTAATGGAAACGGTGTGAAGCCTCGGCGCCGCTTTTACCAACAGAATATCGTAAACTCTCGCCTCCACACGTGTTCAGGGATAGGTGGATTACCCAAAATAACCTCACAGGTGATGTTGCATTATATACATGATTCAAATCACGGTGGGAACAAATATAGAGCATTCAATAATATTGCTTTCCTCATTTTGATGTAAAGTATATATCCACTCGGTAACTCATTCATAATGCCCATCAAAATACAAACCCTGGAACGTTAATAGCTGACAACAATACCATCCATGGATGAGAATGTAAAGGCTGATTCTTTGTGCTATTCAGAACATGGTTCTGCTTTGGTGACGATTTCTACATTACATTAAGGGGGATGTTGTAACATAATCCGCTTCTTCCGTTTTAGTGATCAAATTAAAACAGTTAGATAAATGTAGCTTTTGGCTTACAGAATGGACGCAAATTAATGGGATAGCTGGTAGAGATACATGTTGCTGGTATCATCAAACCAACTTACTCACCACAATTAAAACCTCATTACCAAAATAAGGCTCGTTTTTATAAAAAAGGCAAGCATGAATATCCATGTATGGCACAATCTTCAAACTGGTTCTTCAGTACATTGAATTAGCTTCTTTTCCGTAATATCTTTCTGGACCACAAGCGCACTTCAATCCGTATTTAGGCCTCGAGAATAGTTGCCTCTTAGAGAGTCAATGAAGCCTATTTGTTTACATAACATCAGACGCAATCTACACGAGATCGATATGTCATTATGAATGCGTTATATCATAGATCAATACACACCCCAGCACCCAAACTCATATGCCAACTCACACATAAAGCACACAGTTGCGACACAGTCTATGAGCTGAAGCTTGTGTCAATCAATTGTGATTTTATATGCTATACTGATTTTACATTGAAGCGGAAACGCGCAGTGAATAATGCGCCAATTATTCAATGCCAGCCGTGCGATGCAACTGTGCGTTCCTAATGTGTCAAACGTAAATTGCTGGAGCGTGCAAAAGGGTGCGGAAAACAAATCGAAGGGTATATTTATTGTTTAACTTTTGATTGATTATCTGAAGAAGCAGATGCAATTACAGAACAAATCGTAATTTTAGCTGGCCTGATATCATCCCCCTTCGCCAGCACTCGTAACATATGAGAAAATATTGCCCGTTTCTTATGGATGTCAAGTGGTCGGACGATAAAGGTACGATAGGTGAGTCGCTCAGCAATGACCACAGTATCAAGATTCACTTTTTATTGCATTGTTATATCATCCTTGCCAGTCAATGCTTTTCAGACAGGGTAAAAGCTCGCAAAACGAATGCAACCATTAAAATGGGATAGGCCCAACAACTGACTTCGTCACGTCAACTACCATATATATATATATATATATACTTACAATTGCAACCATTTTGGACAATATAGACAAAACCGACCATTTTGGGTCATCTGCTTATTTTGCATTTGCGGGCTCAAATTATGTGATATCGCGGATGCCAAATTTTAACATCTGCCTTGTATGGCTTTATTTAGTTATCTTCATTCAAAACTTATTTCCGACGATTTTAAATTTTTTGTTCCAAAATGGTTGTACCAAAAAGGTCATGACGGTTTTGTCATGCAAAAAACCAACCATTTTGGCCTTTTTATATAATCGACCATTTTGGCCATATTATAAAACCAACCATTTTGGCCTTTTTATATAATCGACCATTTTGATCATATTATAAAACCAACCATTTTGGCCATTTTATATAATCAACCATTTTAAAACCAACACATACCCCGTCGTACAAGGTATTATGCGAATGTATAACCCGTCGTACAGATTGAAGCTGAAAAACATACCCCGTCGTACAAGTATGAGGCCCAAAAACCCGTCGTAAAAGTCGAGAGGCCGAAAAAGCATACCCCGTCGCGCGGCACATATATACTACCTCTATACACTTAGGTGCCCCCCCCCCCCCCCCCCCCCCGGGATTAAGTATGCAACGAGTTAGATACAATTTGCATCATCCTTATTGAAAAGAACCCAAAAGAGAAGTCCAATTGATTGAGTAAAGCAGTGACTGTCATAACGCATGCAGATTGCTGGGCACACTGCTCATTAGGCAAAGGAACTTCGCCTCCCATGGTGGTTTTTTATAACATAAGCATACCAATATTGATGGTATTATCATAAG